>BSBK01007226.1:147500-541931 GCA_027943335.1 Chamaecyparis obtusa | reverse complement strand
GCCTTCCAACTCCACTCCAGCACCACCTAACACCCACCTTGGACACAAACCTAATTGGCCTAATTAAGCTTGGTTTACAAAGAAAGTATGAGGTATAGGGTTCATGGAATTGTAAAGTGCTTCATATATTCTTCTCCAACCCCAAATGACTCAAAACCACCTTTAATTCACTCACTTATCTATTCCATGCACTTCTTTACAACTTTCTTCTACTTTCTAGACTGAACCCTCTCAAAAATTCAGACTAGGGCCTGATGCATGAAGGCCTTTCCCTTCGAGCCACTAAAAAAGCCTTTAGAATCCATTGATACATAGACCTAACTTTCATTTTTCAAATTCTTAGGTTAAACCCATGGCTAGAATGCAAGTTAGGCCTCCATTAGTGTTCAGAGGCCCTAGAAAAGCTTGCTTCCTGGACTGTTTTGAAAAGAATTGAAATAACTTTAACAAATGAAACTAAAAATTCTTCAAATCAATGAAAATGTTCACTAACATGAAATAAAATATTCCCAAATTCAAATCATGACCCTGTAATTCCGTACATGCCCGTACAACTCTGAGAAATGGCTCAAAAATGGTTTGTATTCCTCCTTTATGGCATCAGTTTACAAAAATCAACTTCTTACCATTATGGTTCAAAGTGATGAGCATATATAAACTTCAAAATTAAGGTATATCAATTGGAGAACCCATTTTACTCTTGGGTTTCCAATTCCAATCTCTCGAGAAATTTTAGAGAGTTGCAACAACAACTTTTATTGCATTTTTGCAATTTTGCAAAATATGCCATTTTATGAACTCAATAGAGTTTATGATATCTTTTTGAGATAAAAACCTATCAACATGATTTTTAAAGTGAAAATAATCTAAAATAAACCTTTAAGACTCCATAAGCCTAACCTAGCAAATTATCACTAACTAGGTGAACCCCATGACCTAAGGTATCTTAGGCTTATAACATTGCCAAAAGATCCTTGATCACACATTAGGGATTCCAAACCAAAATTAGGATGATCTATTTAGATCCATCCTATTTATTACAAACATAACAATGCAATTCACATTCCTACTAGTGGAGGGTGCCTTGCACCAGCCCCGAAAGATCACTGCCCAATCGTGCTTAGTGCACCTTGGGGTCACTTGGGTCGAGCGTGGTCATGAGCATTTCGGTGACTCTATGGGCAGAATGGGGGTTGTCACTAGAATTTACCTAGCCAACCAAAGCCAATGGAGTATATGGTTTGATGCCAGGTCAAACGGTTTGAAAGATACACTGCTGAGCCACTTTCAACTGACCCTCACTGCAAGTTTTGGCATCGACTGAGATCGCCTTGCCAAATGCAAACGAAGTCGAATCACCCAAAACCAAGAGAGGTTATTGTAGACCTCAAAAAAAATATCCCATATCACCTAATGATTTGTTGATACCTCTCATGAAGTCTGAGATACAAGCCCCGGAAGATCGCTGCCCAATCATGCTTCGTGCACCTTGGGGTCACTTGGGTCGAGCGTGATTGCGAGCATTCCGGTGACTCTATGGAAGAATGGGGTTGTCACTGGCATTTACCTAGCCAACCAAAGCTGATGGAGCAAATGGTTTGATGCCAAGTTAGATGGTTTGAAAGATACGCTACTGAGCTACTTTCAACTAACCCTCATTGCAAGTTTTGGCATCGACTGAGATCACCTTGCCAAATGCAAACGAAGTCAAATCACCCAAAAATCAAGAGAGGTTATTGTAGACCTCAAAAACATGATCTTGTAGCACCTAACAATTTGTTGATACCTCTCATGAAGTCTGAGATATGAGCCCCGGAAGATCACTGCCCAATCGTGCTTAGTGTACCTTGGGGTCACTTGGGTCGACCGTGGTCGCGAGCATTCCGGTGACTCTGTGGGTAGAATAGGGTTGTCACTAGTGTTTACTTGGCCAACCAAAGCTAATGGAGTAGATGGTTTGATGCCAGGTCAGAAGGTTTGAAAGATACACTACTGAGCCACTTTCAACTGACCCTCACTACAAGTTTTGGCATCGACTGAGATCACCTTGCCAAATGCAAATGAAGTCGAATCACCCAAAACTGAGAGAGGTTATTGTAGACCTTGAAAACATGATCCTATAGCACCTAACTATTTGTCAATACCTCTCACGAAGTCTGAGATACGAGCCTCAGAAGATCACTGTCCAATCGTGCTAGTGCACCTTGGGGTCACTTGGGTCGAGCATGGTCGTGAGCATTTTAGTGACTCTGTGGGTAGAATGGGGTTGTCACTGGCATTTACCCAGTCAACCAAAGTTGATGGAGTAGATGGTTTGATGCCAGGTCAGATGGTTTGAAAGATACACTGCTGAGCCACTTTCAACTGACCCTCACTACAAGTTTTGGCATCGACTGAGATCGCCTTGCCAAATGCAAATGAAGTCGAATCACCCAAAACCAAGAGAGGTTATTGTAGACCTCAAAAACAAAATCCTGTAACACTTGATGATTTTTTGATACCTCTCATGAAGTTTAAGATACGATCCCTAGAAGATCACTGCCCAATCATGCTTAGTGCACCTTGGGGTCACTTGGGTCGAGCGTGGTCGCGAGTGTTCTGGTGACTCTGTGGGAAGAACGGGGTTGTCACTGGTGTTTACCCAGCCAACCAGAGCTGATGGAGTAGATGGTTTGATGCTAGGTCAAATGGTTTGAAAGATACATTGCTGAGCCACTTTCAACTGACCCTCATTGCAAGTTTTGGCATCGACTAAGATCGCCTTGCCAAATGCAAATGAAGTCGAATCACCCAAAACTAAGAGAGGTTATTGTAGAACTTGAAAACAAAATCTTGTAGAGCCTAATGATTTGTCAATACCTCTCACGAAATTTGAGATATGAGCCCCGAAAGAGCGCTGCCCAATCGTGCTTAGTGCACCTTGGGGTCACTTAGGTCGAGCGTGGTCGCGAGTGTTTCGGTGAATCTGTGGGTAGAACGGGGTTGTCACTGGTGTTTACCCAGCCAACTAGAGCTGATGGAGCATACAGTTTGATGCCAGGTCAGATGGTTTGAAAGATACACTGCTGAGCCACTTTCAACTGACCCTCACTGCAAGTTTTGGCATTGATTGAGATCGCCTTGCCAAATGCAAATGAAGTCGAATCACCAAAAAATGAGAGAGGTTATTGTAGACCTTGAAAACATGATCCCATAGCACCTAATGGTTTGTTGATACCTCTCACGAAGTCTGAGATACGAGCCCCAGAAGATCGCTGCCCAATCGTGCTTAGTGCACCTTGGGGTCACTTGGGTCGAGCGTGGTCGCAAGCATTCTAGTGACTCTGTGGGAAAAATAGGGTTGTCACTGGTGTTTACCCAGCCAACCAAAGCTAATGGAGTAGATAGTTCAATGCCAGGTTAGACGGTTTGAAAGATACGCTGCTGAGCCACTTTCAACTGACCCTCACTCCAAGTTTTGGCATCGACTGAGATCACCTTGCCAAATGCAAACGAAGTCGAATCACCCAAAACTGAGAGAGGTTATTGTAGACCTCAAAAACATGATCCTATAGCACTTGATGATTTGTTGATACCTCTCATGAAGTCCAAGATATGAGCCCCAGAAGATCGCTGCCCAATCATGCTTAGTGCACCTTGGGGTCACTTGGGTCGAGCGTGGTCGCAAGCGTTCTGGTGATTTTATGGGCAGAATGAGGTTGTCACTGGAGTTTACCCAGCCAACTGGAGCTGATGGAGTAGATGGTTCAATGCTAGGTCAGACGGTTTGAAAGATATGCTACTGAGCCACTTTCAACTGACCCTCACTGCAAGTTTTGGCATCGAATGAGATCACCTTGCCAAATGCAAACAAAGTCAAATCGCCCAAAGTTGAGAGAGGTTATTATAGACCTTGAAAACACAATCCCATAGCACCTAAAAAATTGTTGATACCTCTCATGAAGTCTGAGATACGAGCCCCAAAAGATCACTACCGGTTTGAAAGATACGTTGCTGAGCCGCTTTCAACTAACTGTTAGTGGTATGTTTGAAATTTGAACTGTGAAATTAATCATGATTAAGCTTGTGAAATTTGAATTGTGGAGCTTATTATGTTTGAGGTTTAACTTTTATAGATTGTTTGAAATGCTAAAAAATAATATCCTTAAAGCATTAGAAACAACAATCAAACATGTAAGAATTCAAACCATGCAAATGACATAAGTATATGACATGCAAGATCCCTTCTTGGCATTATTGGCCACCCATACATGATTTTTGTCATAAGTCCTTATCAAGAGTTCTAGGACATTTAACTTTTAAATCAAATTGATTGTTACAAATTGCCATTATAGGCTTCAAAAGATCTCAATTAACCATTAAGGATCCTTTTGTCCTTCTATCTTTGATTGGATCCATGGTGACCATAGGCATCTTCCAAGGTGCTCCTGCACAAGTTACAATCCACAAAAAAAAACCAAGTTTATTGACTCAAAATATAATCTAAGAAAGGTGAAATTAATGTATTGAAATTAAGCTTAACAAACTTAGAAAACAATGCACTAAGTTAACTTATTACCTAGTCAAGTGTTCCTAAAGGGTCATCTCTTTGCTTCAGGGTCTCCAATAGTGCTTCATGATCAGCAGTAGTAATAGTCCAAAGTTCTTTTGTCTTTGGTCTTCCTTGATGCTTTGACAACTTGACATTTGTTGCTATAACAAGGTGTGAATACATGACAATAGTTTTGTGCTTCTCATAGTCTTCAAATGCGGGAACTCCATTCTTTCTAATCATGTATGCTCACAGCCATGTTCCCGCAACAACAACTAAACCAGTAGGATATGTGAACCCATCACCATCTGTCATCGATTGTACAAGCTTTTGTTTACCTCGTACACAACGTGCTAACCAATATCTGACCTCTCATCATTCCCCTACGGTGCAACCAATGCAAAAACATCTCCTAGCTTCAGAAGATCTGAAAGATGGTCATAGTTAACTGAAGTGTCCATGTCATCATTTCTTATAAAGAGTGTCAAAGATAAAGGAGTCAGATACTGTGGAACCCATGTATCCACCCACTCACTTGACTCGCAATGATCCCAATCATACTGAAAACACATGGGGCAAAAACAAGCCAACTCTCATGTCCAAATGGTCCATGTACTACTATTGGAGCTTTGGAATGAATGCATTTTTGAAGAGTCTTTCACTATTTGACAATCCAATCTATCTCCTATAGTTCCCTCCTCAACCAACCAAAAGAATTTACACACTGTAGAATCAAGAGTCGCCCCCCGTGACAATGCTAAAGTACACCAATCAACAATAGAATGAGCATCAAGAAGTATAGCACTTGAAATCCTAAATTGCTCCTTAACTAGAGCTCTCTTCACACACACACCTGCTCCGTCATGCTCCCCTTTCCCATGCCCCGACTCAAAAAAACTCCAAATATGAGGTACACCTCTCTCCACATGCATTCTACACAACCAATAAAACATTTTGGCATTCTTAAATTGACCGGTGCAATTATCCAACCAAATGAGATGTCTATCCATAGCAATACCATTTTCCTACAAGAAGTCAAAATAGTTTTGGAAACAATGTTGAACAAAACTCATGAGAGTGAGACCTATCATCGCTCATATAAAAATAGTACTCTTTGATTATCTTTCACTCATCTTTTGTGCTTTTTGGGGGAATGTCTATCTGTGATGTGTACAAAAATAGAAACCTAAATGGAATTGTATATTGAGCTTGATCTCATTTTGGGGCTGCAATGTATAGTTCTCAGAAAAGTCTACAATGGATATAATAGTTCCAATGGGGAAAGTGTCCTTACATGTCCTAAATTGTTGATCCAACCATTGAGACTTGTGACTATGCCTTGCATACTTGTAAAAAATATTTGTCTTGAAATCTGAGATAAAATCAGCAACATTGTATTCTTTTGCAACTAACTCACATCTAGAGCCTTCACCTCCACTCTTCAATGTATATTTCACTGTTTCATATACCTTTTTTTGGATGAGTGTCTTTCCAAAATTGTGTTCCAAACCCTCATGAAAACATGTTCTAAACTTGGATGAGCCACCACATTCTGAGCACTTGGCATTTAAGCAATCTTTTTTATAAAATAAACAACCATCATCTCTATGACATAAAAATTGATCTAGCAAGTCTCTTGATGATTTGGGAAGACCACTTGCACCACAATCCTCTAGCATTTCATTAGTATGCAAAGTAGAATGAATGGACCGTAATAATTCATGATGCATTGAAAACTCAACATGATATTTGCAACAACATGTATTTTGAATCTTAAGGGGTACACAATAAAATGGTTTCACAGATTCAAAAGACCTTTGTGATATTTTCAATGTTGGATGTGTCTCACAAAATTTTTTATACAACATTGTTTGACTTACCTCCACATAATGTTTAGGATGTGGAGTGCGGTATCCATTGCCAACTCTCAACTTCAAGACATCCTTCACATTTGGTGACACTCTTGAGTTAGCATCCCAAAATTGTTGAATTTCATCCTTGACAACATCTGTTAGCTTCTTATCGAAACATGGAAGTTTCCCACCATAAGCCCATGTATCAATTTGAAGTGGATCATCAAGTCTTTCTCTTCTTGCAAGTGCTCTACCCAAAGTTTTATGGTCTATATTGAAGTCAACACAAGTTTGTCTCATCAAACGAGCCTTTCTCAATTGATGACTTACTAAGGAGGTTGTAATAACCCTCCGAGAAACTCTCTTGTCTTTTTCTTTGCTAGTCTTCCCAATGCTATTGAGAACATTGAAAAGATTCCTCACAAAAATGGCATTTCTCTCCATTTTCTTGTTCACACGAATCTTCAATTTCACAAGCACAGGTCTCATGTTTTGCATCTTTAACAACTGCACAAAAATTTGACATTGCTCAACCAATGTCTTGTTTTGAAAAAATTGATCATAAAGTCTTGAAGCCCACAACCTAATGGTTCTATGTGACCTCTTTCCTTCCCAATTATTCATAATGTTCTCCTCAATTTCAATTAACCATTTAGGTGTTCTTGAAAGCCCCGAATTTGAAGATTGATTATCTTTATTGCAAGGGACTTCATTTCACATATAATTTGGAGATGTATAACATTCATGTGGTTCTTGTGCAACATTTTCATTCCCAAAGTCTACATTTTCAATCTCCATTTGTGCATTTTCAAATTGAACATCCTCTTCACTTACAACTACATTTACAGGGTCACCTTGATTAATGTTTAACATAACTTCTCTCCTTCTTCGGTGATTTTCCTTATCTTTTTCCCTATATGCTTGAATTTCATCATCTGTCAACTTCCTCTTGCGTTTAGCCTTTCGATGACTACTGCTTCCCATGGTGAGACCACAAGTCAACAAAAATTAAACAATGGGCCCCAAATCACATTTTTTTTTTGGAACGCGTGAAAAAAGTATCAAATCCCATGATTGTCTGGTATGTGGGGACAAGAAATATTTTGGTAAAATATTACCTGGCAAAAATCGGGTATCCAATTTCATATCAGGTACCCGATATTCTCAAGTTGATGAAAAAAAGGCGGGAGCAAATGGAAAAAAATTAATTTTTACATATATTGATGTATATAATAAATATAAATAAAAGACGCATATGATATATATATAATGTATATTATATATATACTAATGTATTATGATATACTAATGTATTATATGTACTAATGTATTAAAATATACTAATTTATTATAATATACTAATGTATTATAATATACTAATGTTTTATAATATGTCCTAGTATGCCTTATCATGTGTTAGGACCCCTAGGGAGTCCCCATGACCCCTTTTGACACTTTGGAATGCTCAAGTGTGTCTTAAGGGGTCCTATAACCCCTTCGGACACACTTGAGCATTCCAATGTGTCAAAAGGGGTCATGGGAACTCCCTAGGGGTCCTAGTACACCTTATCATGCGATAGGACCCCTAGGGAGTCCCCATGACCCCTTTTGACACATTAGAATGCTCAAGTGTGTTCGAAGGGGTCTTAGGACCCCTTAAGACACACTTGAGAATTCCAATGTGTCAAAAGGGGTCATCGAGACTTCTTGGGGGTCCTAACACATGATAAGGCATACTAGGACCCCTAGGGAGTCCCCATGACCCCTTTTGACACATTGGAATGCTCAAGTGTGTCTTAAGGGGTCCTATGACCCCTTAAGACACACTTGAGCATTCCAATGTGTCAAAAGGGGTCATGGGGACTCCCTAGGGGTCCTAGTACACCTTATCATGTGTTAGGACCCCTAGGAAGTCCCCATGACCCTTTTTGACACTTTGGAATGCTCAAGTGTGTCTTAAGGGGTCCTAGGACCCCTTCAAACACACTTGAGCATTCCAATGTGTCACAAGGGCTCATGGGGACTCCCCAGGTGTCCTAACATGTGATAAGGCATACTAGGACCCCAAGGGAGTCCCCATGACCCCTTTTGACACATTGGAACACTTAGGTGTGTCCGAAGGGGTCGTAGGACCCCTTAAGACACACTTGAGCATTCCAATGTCTCAAAAGGGGTCATGGGTCTCCCTAGTGGTCCTAGTATGCCTTATCATGCATTAGGACCCCTAGGGAGTCCCCATGACCCCTTTTGACACATTAGAATGCTCAAGTGTGTCTGAAGGGGTCCTATGACCCCTTAAGACACACTTGAGCATTCCAATGTGTCAAAAGGGGTCATGGGGACTCCCTAGGTGTCCTAGTATGCCTTATCACATGCTAGGACCCCTAGGAAGTCCTGATGAACCCTTTTGACACATTGGAATGCTCAAGTGTGTCTTAAGGGGTCCTACGAACCCTTCAGACACACTTGAGCATTCCAATGTCTCAAAAGGGGTCATGGGGACTCCCTAGGGGTCATAGTATGCCTTATCATGTGTTAGGGACCCCTAGGGAGTCCCCATGACCCCTTAAGACACACTTGAGCGTTCCAATGTGTCAAAAGGGGTCATGGGGACTCCCTAGGGGTCCTAACACATGATAAGGTGTACTAGGACCCCTAGGGAGTCCCCATGACCCCTTTTGATACATTGGAATGCTCAAGTGTGTCCAAAGGTGTCGTAGGACCCCTTAAGACACACTTGAGCATTCCAAAGTGTCAAAAGGGGTCATGGGGACTTCTTAGGGGTCCTAACACGTGATAAGGCATACTAGGACCCCTAGGGAGTCCCCATGACCCCTTTTGACACATTGGAATGCTCAAGTGTGTCTTAAGGGGTTGTAGGACCCCTTAAGATACACTTGAACATTCCATTGTGTCAAAAGGGGTCATGGGGACTCCCTTGGGGTCCTAGTATGCCTTATCACATGTTAGGACCCCTAGGGAGTCCCCATGACCCCTTTCTCAACATATTGGAATGCTCAAGTGTGTCTTAAGGGGTCCTAAGACCCCTTCGAACACACTTGAGCATTCCAATGTGTCAAAAGGGGTCATGGGGAGTCCCTAGGGGTCCTAGTACACCTTATCATGTGTTAGGACCCCTAGGGAGTCCCCATGACCCTTTTTGACACATTAGAATGCTCAAGTTTGTCCAAAGGGGTCTTATGACCCCTTAAGACACACTTGAGCATTCCATGTCAAAAGGGGTCATGGGGACTTCCTAGGGGTCCTAACACATGATAAGACATACTAGGACCCCTAGGCAGTCCCCATGACCCCTTTTGACACTTTAGAACACTCAAGTGTGTCTGAAGGGGTCCTAAGACCCATTAGGATGCACTTGAGCATTCCAATGTGTCGAAAGGGGTCATGGGGACTCCCTAGGGGTCCTAGTATGCCTTATCACGTGTTAGGACCCTTAGGGAGTCCCCATGAACCTTTTTGATAGATTGGAATGCTCAAGTGTGTCTGAAGGGGTCCTAGGACATCTTAAGACACACTTGAGAATTTGAATGTGTCAAAAGGGGGTCATGGCAATTCCCTAGGGGTCCTAACGTGTGATAAGGCATACTAGGACCCCTAGGGTTTCCCCATGACCCCTTTTGACACTTTGGAATGCTCAAGTGTGTTTGAAGGGGTCCTAAGACCCCTTAAGACATACTTTAGCATTCCAATGTGTCAAATAGGGTCATGGGGACTCCCTAGGGGTCCTAGTACACCTTATCATGCGTTAGGACCCCTAGGAAGTCCCCATGACCCCTTTTGACACATTGGAATGCTCAAGTGTGTCTTAAGGGGTCTTAGGACCTCTTAAGACACACTTGAGCATTCTAATGTGTCAAAAGGGGTAATGGGGACTCCCTAGGGGTCCTAGTACACCTTATCATGTGTTAGGACCCCTAGGGAGTCCCCGTGACCCCTTTTGACACATTAGAATGGTCAAGTGTGTCTTAAGGGGTCCTACGACCCCTTAAGACACACTTGTGCATTCTAATGTGTCAAAAGGGGTCACAAGGACTCCTTGGGGGTCCTAGTACACCTTATCACATGTTAGGACCCCGAGGGAGTCCCCATGACCCCTTTTGACACATTGGAATGCTCAAGTGTGTTCGAAGGGGTCGTAAGACCCCTTAAGACACACTTGAGCATTCCATTGTGTCAAAAGGGGTCATCGGGACTTCTTAGGGGTCCTAACACATGATAAGGTGTACTAGGCCCCTAGGGAGTCCCCCTGACCCCTTTTGACACATTGGAATGCTCAAGTGTGTTTGAAGGGGTCGTAAGACCCCTTAAGACACACTTGAGCATTCCAATGTATCAAAAGGGGTCATGGGGACTTCCTAGGGGTCCTAACGCATGATAAGGTGTACTAGGACCCCTAGGGAGTCCCCATGACCCCTTTTGACACATTGGAATGCTCAAGTGTGTCTTAAGGGGTCATAGGACCCCTTAAGACACACTTGAGCATTCCAATGTGTCAAAAGGGGTGATGTGGACTCCCTAGGGGTCCTAACGCGTGATAAGGCATACTAGGACCCCTAGGGAGTCCCCATGACCCAAATGAGATGTTAGTGAATGACTTCTTGCTAATACTACTCTTCCACCAGATCCAAATTTCAACCCTTTTATGGATCTACAGGCTCAATCGCAAGCCCACATAATTGGCCAAGAGAAAAATGTAATTGTATATCAACTGATTACAAAACGTTTAGTGGAGGATAAAATATTGCAACAATCAAGAAGAAAATTGGCTATGGAAAATCTAGTTATGAATTCTTTTAAGAATGAAACTATTAAGGAATTGCATGAATCACAAACCATGAAAATAACCTTCTACAACAAAGAACATTCAAGCTATAAAATTTATTAACTTTGAATTTAAACATCTTATCAACATTCATGGAAGAGATTTCATTAGCATCCATGGAATAAATTTCATTAAAACTTCAGACAAAATCATCTAAAAAAATTCATTAACTTCAGGCGAAATCATTTAAGATGGACAAAAACAAAATCGTATTACTTAGAAATGGCAGAGAAAGAAAATGAGATAAACTAAATTTATCAAATTCTTGCAATCCATAGCTTCTCTCCGAGCGCAAAATGACAATCCATGGATCCAAAATTATGGTAAAAATTAAATTCTTTGAGTAAGTCGTTCAGAAACATGCAGAATACTGGAACACATGATGATTTATAGAGAATTTATGATGGACTATGCTGTGCAAAAGCCCGCAATCCTTGCCATATCTCAGAGTACTGATGAGAAGCAATGGTGAAAGTCTGAGATAGAGGTGGCGCTGGCATTGAAGCAGCAAGACTTTCTTCATAATATCGGGGCATCACCATCGAAACAACAAGGCTTTCCTCATAATGTCATGCCACTGTTGATCTCTTCTTTAAATTTATTAATGTGGTCAGTTCTATGATGCCTGCATAATTTCCAGTACAACTGCTCATTTTACCAAACCCTTCCCTACTTTCCATAATCTTCGACCGGTTCAAAGGTCCATCTGGTTGTTCTTGTTTAACCTCCCAATGACTTTGTTGAGCTGCCAGATTATCAACAGGCGTGGTACAATTGTCCGGTGACTAGAATCTATTTCGAGAACCTTTTCAATTTAGTGTTCCGGTTTAAAAATAAGGGAAAGATACCGTTTCACAGCCACAGGCAGTGGAAACAGAGTGATTCTCTTGCCCTCTGCTTCTATAATCTGCCTCCATTGAACTATCCCTCAAAGCCTCCATTTCTGCGTAGTTAGGGTTTTTGGCGCCTGTAAAAGGCACAACTATGCCCCTGTAGGGACTCATGCTCGTGCTCAGAATCATATTAAATAATATTTAAAATGTAAAATGTATATTATATAATATTTAATATTTAATATATAATCTAATATATAGTTTTTGATATTAATATATAATTAAATAATATTTAATGTAACATGTATATTATATAATATTTAATATATATAATATATATTCTAATATATAGTTTTTAATATTAATATATATTAAATAATATTTAATGTAAAATATATATTATATAACATTTAATATATAATTGATATTATATAATATTTAATATATCTAATATATATATCTAATATATATTTAATATATATATGTTTATGAAGGATGGAGAAATGGGAGGGAGAAAGTGGAGGCAAAGTGAAAATTCAAAATTGTGAGTCATGTTCGAGTAAATATCGGGTACCCGATTAGGCTTGGTATTGTTTTGTGCACCAAACCTACATGGTCAACTATTGGAATGTCTCAAATACGTGTTTTTCCCCTTTTTCTCTGAGTTCCAGACTTTGACAGTGTAGTTGACGACTTTTTTTTCACCCGAATTTGATAAAATGAAAAGGGTATCTTAAGGAGATTATCAACTTTCTATCGATATAATTGCTGTCAAATTTTGAATTCGGTAAGTAATTATTAGTTATTTTTCAATTGAGCTACCTCTAAAGTGCTAATTTATATACTGATTGAAAAACAACTATAACTTTCAAACGGTATAACATTTTTGAAATCCAAAAAATGCGTCACATTCTATGCTTCACCTACTATAAGAAAAAAAAAAAAATTTGAATTTTGTAAAGTTTTGAATGAGTTAAGGTGGTCAAACATGAGAGTTTTTTTATTTTGAAAATGTTGTAGCAGAAAATTCATAATTAATTATTTTTTTGGAATAAAATTACAAAAAAATATGTGTCACATTCGGACATGAGTCTACTACTTATATATAAAATCTTATAATAAAATATTATCATTTGATTATGATTAAGGTGGTCAGACATACACCTACTTCTTATTTTTTTTCTAAAATTTTTGTACTATTGCATTGAAATCTATACTTTTCATCAATCATACTAACTTTTTCCCAAAAAAGGCCTAGTAGTTTAGAAACTACATTCAATTTTCTACAGATTCTATTCTTACAACTTTTTGATATTAGGTTCATAGCTAGTTGAAATTTTCACGTCAAGTTGACTAACCCTAATTTGCTGATTTTTCATTACCACTTAAGGGCATAGTTTGGCCCCTCATGATCTTGCACATACCCATATATATATATATGTATATATATATGTATATATATATATATATGTATATATATATGTATATATATATATGTATATCTATATATGTATATGTATATATATATACATATATACATATACACATATATATACATATATAGATATACACATATATATAAATATATACATATATACATATATACATATATATATATATACATATACATATATATACATATATATATATATATATATATATATACATATATATATATATATACATATATATATATATATATATATATATGTATGTATATATATGTATATGTATATATATGTATATGTATATATATATATATATGTATATATATATGTATATATATATATATGTATATGTATATATATATATATATGTATATGTATATATATATATATGTATATATATATATATATATACTTACTTTCTTGAATAACAGATCTAGAATTGATTATTCCATGAATACACATATTTTCTTAATTAAATTAAATTAAATTCTCTAATATAATTGAAACCCTAATCACATCTATTCTTAAATTCAAAAGCAAGTGAATGCATGCAGCATGGATCGTCACAAAAATCAGTTCTAGGATACGAAGAGAGACAAAGGATCCATATAATATAATTTCAAGCATGATGAACAACAGGCACGAAGAAAATAGTCCTTTCAAATTGCAAAATAACAGTCATTAAATAAATCAAACCCTACCTCAAACTCTGAAGAATATTATTTGAACAAAGACCAGATCTGAAGACAAAATCCCAAAACTTTGAAGCTTTCCAAAATTGAATTCTTCACCCAAAATCCTTCAACTTGTCTACCAAAATTCCTCAACTCGTATTCGAAATTCCTCAACCTGTGTCCAAAATTATGGCCAAATCTTCAACATATAGGAATTCCCATTCCACATGCCAGGGTTTGGAACTCAACTCCACAAAAAGACTTTGCATGAATGAAGCTTTGATTTTCACTTCAATTTCAGTTGAACTAAAGTCTATTCTCCACTTTGCCTTTTGTTGAAAACACTTAACCAAATTTTAACTAATACCTTTAATTTAATTTACTCAATCTCTGATTGTGCAACTTAATGCATTCAATTAATTATAAATAAAATATTTAATCTAAAAAGATTTTCACATGCTAAATTAATTCTTAAATTAACCAATACATTTTAATTGAACAAAGGTTAAATTTACAATTAAATAATTCTAAGGTGAAGATATTTAATTAATCCTCATTAATTAAATACTTCTACCAGATAATAAACTAAACTTAACAATCACATTTAATTAATTTCCAATCAAATAATCTCTCATAGCTAAAAATAGCAAAGATTCAATTTATTAAAAATTGCACTATTTAATCAAATTAAATAATCTAAATATAGAAAATATGCCAACAACCAAAATAAAAAGAACCTATAGACCCACATTCATACTCAAGCAAGGGGTTATAAACTCACATCCACCGGATGAGTTTAATAGGGTAGGATAATAGAATCTTGTCCACTATTTCAAGACAATATCATGGCTTAGGTTAGGATTTGGACTTGTGTTATCTCCCCTCTCTTACCATTTGAGATGTTGTGATAGGGAACACTCATCCTAACAATTTAGGGAAGTCGATGCCCGGTACCTGCAAACCTGCATACAAAACAAGCATGTACATACATGTATATATATAATAGACAATGGCAGAGATCAGTCGATCGTGTGGATCTCGCAAGCAACTATGACTCCGTCCCTCAACCACACAAGACACATCAAATAGAAATATAAAATAGACACATCAACCATACACATTCAAATATGGGGTCAGTAAAACCATAGGCATCAATGATAGCCTATCATATAATTCCTCATCCTAAAATAACCATAACATATATAAAATTAGACTATGGTAGGGGTATTATAGTAATCCTCAATTCAACTTACAACTAGGAATTTTACTAGTTCTTAAGGCATTAATTATTATTTGTGAATCACCTTCTATCTCTAGCTTGTGTATTCCTAAATCTTTACACAAGAGAAATCCCTCGACTAGTGCTTCTAGTTCAGCTATATTATTAGTGGATATTCCGATTGGTTTGGATATTTTTCCACAACTGCTATGATCTCATAAATGTATTAGATAAGCAATCCCAACGACTCCAGGGATACCTCTTAATGCATCGTCAAAATTTAATTTTTACTAACCATACCGAGGAGCATTCCATCTACATATTTTCCTTTTCATATTACTTTCCTTCCCACCTTTTCCAATTTGAGGAGGAATTATGAGACCATACCATTATTTTATAATCCTACTATCCCAATATGAAAAGGTACCTTCTATATGATTTTTATTGCGTAATGTATTGTTAACTGTTTCTACTATACTGGCTTCTATTTTGTTAGTAAGGATTTCTTTTCTCATCTTTTTTCCTTGGAATATTCTCCTATTTCTTTCTTTGCATAGTTCCCATGCTATTATTAGGGTGTAATTTTCCAAATTTAGTTATATAGAATTTTCCTACAAATATTGGGTCCAATTTTTAGATGATCTACCAAATTATTTTCCATTGCTGTCCTCCAATGAAGTTTTTAGATCAACCATTGCCAACATTCTACTGCATAAGGGAAATTTAATAATATATGGTCCACTGATTCATCCCAACTTTCACAAAGAACACATCTTGATGGCCCTTCAAATTTAATTTTCCTAAACCATTCTTCCATTATTATTCTTTTTTGAAATTCCATCCATAAGAACATCCCTACTTTCAGAAAGAAAACTTTGTCCTAACACATGTGTAAAGGGAGATAAAAATATTGGCACTGTCGATTCTTAACTAAAGAGTCATAACCATCTTTGAATTTGTATTGTCCTATTTTAGATCACATCCATACCAATGTATCCCTTTTATTTTTAGGAAAATTTTTCCTTGAATTAAGTATATTAGTAAGTTCTGACTTTTATTCTATAGATAATGGTGTTTCCTTAAGAGATTTCCACTTCCAGCCTAAGATAGGGTCTCTAATTGGTATCTCTATATAATTCTCTACTTTCCTACGCCATAGATTTGTGAGAGTTTCTATTATTCTAGGGGATACCATGCTTCTCAAGGGGTGGAGGGTATCCTCTCCACAAATCTCTCCTAAAAAAGGAAGATTTGTCTGTTCCTATATGCCAAGTGAGTTTTTGTTTGATAATATCCCTACATTCAAGAATGAAGCTCCATACTCTTGAACCTATAGGAGGATCTCTGGTTCTAAAGATGCTGATAGCTCATTGATTTGAAGATATTTGTTAATAAGTGTTTTAGCCCATTTCCTGTTAGGTTCTTGATAAATTTTCCATACAAGTTTTTCCCCTAGAGCTAGATTTTGTGACATAATATTTTTGATGCCAATTCCTCATGATTTGATCAATCTACATATCTTATCCCAACTTATTAATGCCTTCTTTTTTTTGTCTAAAACTCCTTTCCAAAAGAAAATTTTGAATTTCTTTTCCAGTTTTTCTTTTGCCCCTTGTGGTAGAGGCAAAAATGACATTTGGTATGTTGGAACATCACATAGCATTGATTTGATCATAGTGGCTCTACCTACATTTTATAAACATCTTCCTTTCCAATTTTCTATCTTATGGTCCATTTTATTTATTATAGGGTCCCATAGTTTATTTGACCTACTACCCTTATCCAAGGGCATTCCCAAGTATCTAATGGGAAATTTTCCTTTCCTAAAACCTAGAATTTGACATATTCCATTTTCATTTCTTTCATCTGTATTTTAAAAGAAAATCTCTTATTTTCAGCATTTACTCTCTGACTAAATGCTTTCATATAAATATTAAGTATATCCTTATAATTCTTAGCTTCATGTGTAGTGCTTTTATTAGGCAATAGGCTATCATCCACAAATTGCTGATGTTTTATATTGGGGACTCCTATTACTTTAATACCATTTATCAGGACTTGCTGATTAGCCTTGTAAACTGATCTACCAAAAGCTTCAACCATTATTATGAAAAGGAAGGGGGAGATGGGATCCTCTTGTCTCAAACCCTTGGAAATATCAAAATAGCCTTCCGGGTTACCATTGCAAAGTAGGGTTATTTTGGGGGTAGATATACAATTGAAAATGAGATTTATATACTATTTTAAAAAACCTAAAGCTTCCAAACATTTTCATAAGAATCTCCAGTCTACCTTATCATATTATTTTTGGATATCTAATTTTATGAACATAGTAGCTTCCTTATTTCGTTGGAGTGTATGTATACATTATTGTATGATCATGATACCACCGAATGTAGATCTACTAGGTACAAACCTATTTTGTTCCTCTGAAATAATATTTGGAAGAATTGCTTTTAATCAATTTGCAAGGGCTTTAGATAAAATTTTGTATATTGTATTGCATAGGGATATTGGTCTAAAATCCCCTAACACCTCTATTTCTTTCTTTATGGGTATGAGAGTTAAAAATGTGTTATTGATTTATTTTAATAATCTTCTTGATTTCCTTGTACTTTCAATAGCCTTCCACAATTGATTACCTAAAAAATGCCATCATTTCTAAAAAATCCTACCTAGAAGCCATCTGGGCAAGGTGCTTTGTCAGGATGAAGCTGAAATATTGCTTTTTTGACTTCTTGCTTTGAGAAATTTCTGTTCAACTATCTATTATTTTCTTCTATTATCAGTTTGGGAATATTTTCTTACATTTGTTGTTGGGCCTTTAAATCAGAGAATTCAAAATTATTTAAAGAATATTTATAGTTGTTAACGAATTCTTTTGCCAATTCTTGTGGATTTTCTATAATTTCTCCTCTATCATTCTTAATTTTAATAATTCTATTTACTTTTCTTCTCTGCTTTGTGTTATGAAAAAAAATTGAGTTTATATCTCCATCAGATAACCAAGTCTCTCTAGACTTCTTCCAAAATTTCTCTTCCTTTGAGAGGAGTTCCTCGTAGTTTTGGAGCAACTCCTTTTCCTTTAAGTATTTATCTTTATCCATTCCATCTCTTATTACCTCTTCATTTAGTTCCTGAATACCTTTTTCCACTTCATATTTCTCTTCAAAAATATTTTTAAAATGTTTATTGTTCCATTTGAAAATATTTAATTTTAACATCTTGAGTTTTGAGACAAAACAAGACATTTTTGATCCTTCTACCCTTTCTTCATTCCACCATTTCTCAACAAGGGTTAGGAATTTTTTATCTTGATACCACATGTTTTCGAATTTGATAGGGTTTTTTGCAGGCCTTCTTTCTTCCAATATTTCTAATCTATCTGAAAAGTGATCCTAACATGAGAATCTAGAATGGATGCTACCATTGTGTTATTGAAAGATCTTGGTTCTCCCATAAACATTAATTTGTCTAATCTTTCGGCTTTGTTACTAAATGCTTCTCTTCGATTGTTCCATGTGAAAATACCATTATTTCTTTTGATATCTAAAATGCTATTGCTGATTGTCCATTTTCTAAAATATTTTAATGTTTACCTCAACTCTTCTCATTGCAGTCAAGTATTGCATTGAAGTCTCCTCCAAAAATGTATTTCCTTTCTTTGTCTATTTTCTAGAAATTTCCAATTTCTGCCCATAGTTTCTTTTTACCATTCATACTTGTTGGTCCGTATAGATTGATAAGATAAAAAATTATAGAGCTCTTAATAGTGTGAGCCTAACCTCCCATCTAGTTTACATTCTTTATTTACACATCAATTCTTACTCTCCTAGGGTCCCATATCATTGCTAAACCACCAAAAGGTCCATCCACATCCACCCCTTCTATTTTCCAAACACCAAGTTTCTTGCTAAGTTTTAGTATTTCTTATTTAGTTTTGTTTCTTGAAGTAGAATTATTTTTGATTCTAATAGATTAAGATTTATTTATAGTAGATGTTGTTTGTTAGGAGCATTTAAGCCCCTAACATTCCAAGTTGTGAGTTTCATTTCTCATTGGGAAGGAACTTCCCCTTCCTTGCATGGAACAAATCAATAAGTTTAATCTATTTTTTAGCTCCTCCTCTTTTTATTATATCTGTTGGTGTCCAAAATGATGCTTATGCTCTAATAGGCTACCAATGTACCTTGAGACTGATATTAGGAATGGTTAGTTCCAAGTGTGGGAGCTCTGCAAGGCAACTGGACCAACTATAGGGACTTAATATGCCCTCTTCTACTTCTAGCTCTACAAAACCAAGGCGGGTGCACCTAACCTAGTATAAAATATACTTCATACACCAAGAACTAGGTTTGGATAATAGATAATAGGATAGTAAGAAAGTACTAAGTGTTAACCACACACTCATTGACTCTCCATTACTATGGGTAGAACCACATACAACCAAATACTCAAAACTTAAAAGGATGGTTCTTAACTTATGCTTTTGGGATCATAACAACAACAATCAATATTTGTTGATAAAGAGATAATCATTTAGGCCAGTGCCTCATCCATTGGGAAAGATCTCCTAGAACATGAATGCTACACACACCAGACAATAGCTGAGATTCCAAGCCATAAACACACCTAAAATCCCCTTTACTACTTATGAGATATCCTTACATAGACAATAAGATAGATCTATGTCCCATCTAAAGCATCATTTCATCTAATCTCGGATTAGAACTCAAGAATGGATACATATACATAAAACAATATGCAAAGGACTAGAAAGTTTAGAATCTATCTAAGTTGACACAAAGGAGAGATAAGAGTCATGTACTTGTATTAAGTATGAAGAATCCTTAAGTGTAAACAATCAATCCAGAGGAGTCAAGCTTGCATATTACAGCTTAGACCTGCAACTTTTTCTCTATCATCAATAGAATACCGAATGCAAAAGTGTTACAATCTTGGATCCAAGACTAGGAATACTTCAGAACTTTGAAGCTAGAACCCTTTGAAAATCAACAAAAACAACATATATACCCATGGTTACCTTGAAATCCCACACAAGTTAGGATGCAACAAGCTAAGGGTAACCATGGTTAGGGTTAGGGTTTTCCATCAATTAGGCATTTCAAGTTCATCAAAATTTGATACAATTTAGAGAGAAAACACTAAGTCCTAAATGCACTTAATCAACATCTGATCTTCAATCATGAGAAACTCTGAAAAGGCACCGAAGATCAATCAAAAATTTGCAAAATTCAAATTGGAAGTGACCCTGCAACTACTTTTGGTACATTTCAATAACTTCTCCATGTTGAAACATCTCTTCTGCAATCATCTCACATCCTGGAGCACACTGGAGCGGTGGAGAAAATTAGTTTTACCAACTCTAGCCCTTTTTGTCATCAATTTCAGTCCTTTCTGGTTGCAGGAAACGTTCTCAGAGATTTGAATTTAAAAGCAACGGTCACTTTATGGTTTTAGCAGTGAATCAGCGGTCACAATTTAAACCAGGATCAACTTTATATCCCCACTGTTAGATCTTCATACTTCATGGGCTTTATGTTTTTAACCCATCCAAACACCTCAGGTTAACTCCACAATGATGACATACAACAGTTGTCGCATGATCGCATAGCACGGAGATGGGCTACGCGAACATGCAACAACCTACGAACCTCAACCGGTAGCATAACCACTGCCGCTACCTGCCAACGTGACACCCTTATCGCATGATCACATGGCCAAAAGATGGCCCTTGCGATCATGCGACAAGGCAACAAGACTACCACCTCACCCCCTTTACCTTGCTGCATGCCTTGTCACAAACCTGTTGACCAATGAAAAGCTTCCATCTCTGCAACACCTAACACTGGACCCACCACCGAAAAAAGCCTTACCTTTTGGGAAGATCAGACAATGGTCACATGATCGCAAAGGGGAGGAATATTCCTCATGATCATGCAGCAACCGTAGATCTCTTCTGCATTGTCATTCCACCTAAGAAATATTGGGCCCACTGACAAGTCCAAATCATCGCCCAAATCATCAGATCAAGTGATGACACCTCAGCCCAAATGGCCCCATTGTGAACAAACCCATAGGCATCCAATCGAATGGTGGGTGCATGATCACATGGGGTGAGAATATTCCATGCAATCATACACCAACCATAGATCTTAAATCTCTAAAATCGGGCCCCGCAACCAGCTCTTCACATAGTCACACTGTCATTTCTCCACTTGTCCCTGACACATCCAACCAGAATATGCCAGAATGGCCTGACCTGTCATTAGACCCACAATAGAGCATCGAACAAAAAGAAGATCAGATGGCTGGCGCAATTTTGCATAGCCCTAACAAATCCTTCATGCTTTAGCAACAACCGTTGAAGCTTTGACATGTCAGGATCCTCTGACTCATCCAGAAACCAGGTCCCACCATTATGAGATTATGTGATGAAGGCAAAGTAAACTGCCAGCCAGGTTGCTAGATGTTAAGGGCTTAACTGCCAGAATCAGGAGACTAGGAGATAATTGTGAGTCGCCAGGTTGTGGAATGAAAAACCTAACCACCGGTCAGCTGAACATCACTAAGAATTGGGACCCACATGGACAGGTGGCAAGCGGTCGCATGATCGCATATCAGAAAAATTTGACATGCAACCATGCGACAACCAATCAGAACATGCACCCCTGCTTCCCTTCTGACACTGGGCCCACCAACCAATCACACTTGTGCACATAGGAAACATTGGCAAACAAGAAACTATGAGGTTGAAAACACACAGGATTTTCGACGGAAAAAAAAAAAAAACACACAAGGTTTCTTACGCCAAAGATAAGTGCACAAAAGTTGGAAGGCACAAGGTCAAAAATAATGAAGGTTTTCACACAGACTGAAAACATCATGGATGTTTAAAAACATTGTGGATTTTCGACACTGTGGCAGATTCTAAAAATATTTTCCTGCAGACCTTAGAACTTGAATAACTTTCTGGATTTTGTGATTCAGCATGTGTGTTTTGGACTGGAGCAAGGTGACACATGGAAGAACATAGGGCTAAGAGCACACAACATGAAATCAAGTGGATTTTCATCACACATTAAAACTATGACTTGCAGGCATGGCAGGACAACATGACAAAACATTTGCAGGGAACAGGCCATTTTCAAGGGATTTTGCACTGACAGGAAAATGGACTAATAGTGGCTCTAGCTGGGGATGATGGGTAACTTATGCCCATGCAAGAATTCAGGATTTCTGGGAGAGCAGACCACCCACTGGACAAAAATAGGGAACTCAAAAACTGGCAACCGAACTAGGAAAGGAAACACACAACAGAAAGGGAAGAATATTTACAAAATTTACAAGATCAGAACTTTACAAATTTACTTGATGGCCCCAGGCCACCAAAAGAAAATCAGAGACCCTCCTGCATCAAAAATCTGGTTTTCATCCACATATGTGACCCCAAGTCTAAAAATTTCTTCACCATTCTGCTACAAACATATGTGAATAATCATGGGTTGAAAAATAAAAATGTACTGATCACTACCCATGCTTTTCCAGTCATGACTGTTACACTCATATTCATATTCTAAGAAGTAGGGAACAGGACAACATGACAAAAAATTTGCAAGGAACAGGCCATTTTCAAGGGATTTTGCACTGACAAGAAAATGGACTAACAATATCCACCAAGGACTTTCTTCCATGTTTCTTTAGAACCTTTCCACAATTGGGGTTGTTGATTCCTTCATAATTTTCTAATATACCCAAATTTCCTTCATTTTCATTAGTCGTATCCAAAACAAGTTTATCTATGGGTCCCTCATTCCCCATCTCATCTTCCTCTACCATTTCACTATTTAATTTTTCAATAAATGTGTTGATATCATTCTCTTTCTATTGATCCATGTTTCCATTTGCTAAATTCTCCACAAGAGAATTTTCTTCTATATCTTGATAGATTTCCATTATGTTGTAGGCTACCTCAAGTTCTTTAGGTGTCTGATTTTCTTCCATAAGAGACACACGATCCGTTTCTTGGTAAATTTAGATTGTTGGGATATTGTGTTGAAAAGATATACCATTATTTTTTCTTGTCATACTTGTATCATTGTCCTTTCCTGCTACACTAGTTGATGTATAGTTTCTTCCTTTTTGATTATAACAACAAGAAATTTGTTCTCTAACCTCATCATGCACCAATTTTTTTTCTTCTAGTAGATCCCCTTAAAAAACCTTATTATTTTCTAGCTTCCTGATTGTATCTTCTTGGGCCAAGAATAAAACCAAATATGTTGTGATATAGTGTACAAGGATAAACTCAAGAGCCCATGTAACATCATGAAGAATATAAAAAACTCAAGGAAACATCAAATATATAGTTTGTAAGCCATATCCATGCAACATTTTTCACTTGAACATGAAAGGTATGAACATGAAAATTTAGTAGTCATGATGCAAAAATGATACAAAAGACATCTCCAGGCCAAATATAGAAAAAAATGAAGAACCTGAGTTGTAATTTATGTACACAAATAAGGAGTTCAATATCAATTTAATGAAACCCTTTCATCATTTTAATAAGTAAAAAAATCATGCCCACTCATTTAACATATAAAGAAGGGTTTAGAGAATGTTAGTGGTCATTGTCAAGAAATAGAGTATACAACTATTGTTCAACATATGCATCAAATTTTCATTTTGACGTTTCATTTTTTTATGTTTTGTCCCAAAGTCTCTATGAAAGCCCTTATCATGGAGAATATCCATAAATTATACAAAACCTAAAAAGAATATATTTCATATTTATGGATGCAACATGGAAGTGTAGATGGAGTGAATAATGTTAAAATGTGATTTACAAGGTATAAAACCATGATAATGTCATATTACAAAGCTTAGTTGAATAATAGAAAAAAATTGCACAATGAAATAATAGGGCTTTATATATTGTTTATAGTCTTTACAAGTATATACAGCTCACGATCTAATAGAAAATTACAGTGAAAGAGAAACCCTACAATATACATACCCATAAAAGCACAAAGATATAAAAAATGGATCCTCTTCATTTTCCATATCCTATGCCCATATTTTTTTTGTTCATTCTTCCATTAGGGTTGTCAAACAAGAAGCACAATAATAGATGTAAAAAAAGGCTTGCCAAGTGTATACTAGAAATAGTATCTTCATAGAATTAGTATTGACAATAATTGATATAAAATCTAAATAAACCACAATTAAGCAATCTATTTAAGCTAGAAATTGACAATTAAGCATCCTATGGTTCTCTAACTAAGAATGTTAATGAAAAGCTCTCAGCAAGTTTCCATTAATGATAGTCATAGAATGAGAAAGATAAATGATTAAAGCTAAAGCTAATTGTTCAATTCCAATTTGAAAGCTAAATTAAATCTAGATTGCCTTTCTAAGCTCAAATTGTAAGAGGTTCAATGCAATTCTCAGATGTGTGGTTGTTAATTATGAAGGTTTTGGTCTTCCTTTTATAGATTTTCCCAATGGTAGGGGGTGTAGTTGTGTTTGATCATGATTAAGCCTTGGTTGAGTCTTTGGTTCCACCCTTTGAAGAAAATGCGTAGTTTGTGTCCTCAAAGCTTGGGACAAGTAGACAAGATGAATGGACAAGATTATCTTTCACTTTGAGTGACTGAGATTGAATTTGGCTTGATCCATGTGAATGCCTTTTCTCAAATCCTATTGGTTGATTGAATTTCCTCCCCTTTTGGGTTGTTGAGAGAAATTAGGATTTATTAATTGATTTATTTAGCCATGTACCCCTTGAATGGGTTGAATTTGATTTAATCCAAGACTATACAATTAATTGATTTAATTGCACTTTGATTTGATTGAACTTGATTAAAATGCTCTCAATTTTGATTTATCTCGAATTAAGACTTGATTTTAATTTTGATTGGCTAATTATGCATTGTGATTCAATTCCTTCAATTTTGTCCTTGATTTTCTTTGATTTATCATTGAATTGCCTTTGTCCATTTTTAGGTGATTACAAATGCCCCTCTTTGAGTTGACGTGCGAAGCATGCCGATTAAAACAATACTCTGATCTTGTTGATAATAGGTCCTGATTCATTGATGGTCGATCTTTGATGTTTGTCTTTGATATCTTTTGACCTTAATGGTATCTAATATGAGATTGATGCAGATTTTGATTGATTTGATACCCTTGATGCAGTTCTGATGATCATTATTTGATGGTCATTTTGATGATGGATCCTTGATATGATGTTAGAATTTGATGAAATATTCTGATGTGATACCTGATTTAATGATTGATTTTGATGTGATGCCCCATTCGATTGATTTACAAAAATTTTTGTGATAAAAGCTTTCTATTTGATTTGATGATCTATCTCTTGATTCAATGATGATGTTTCTGATTATTCGATGGTATGCCCCCTCGGGAAATGAATCGAAATGATTTTGGATGATTTGATTGAGATTGGGAAATTTTGATTTGTTTCCTGATATAGAAATTTGAAAATGCCCCAATCATGAGAGAATTTGATGAGAAGAAATTTGATTGATACGATGTTGATGCTCCAGATAAGTTGATGATGGTTTGGTATCATTTGATGTTAGTTAGAATCATTTGGTTGATGTTGATGTCAATCTGATAGGATAAGTTGATGGGTTTATATTTTTCTCTCAAGATCTAGAAAGACAAAACAATGATTTTCCTTCCTCAAGATCTAGAGTTAGGAGATTTGATGTGCTCAAGATGAGAAAATGGATGATAGGATAACTTGATTGAATTGCCTTTGTCCATTTTTAGGTGATTACACCAAGTTTTTGTGCAATCGATAGAGAGGGGTCTATGGTTTCTTTATATTTTATTTCATAAAAATAAGGGTTTTAGTTTATAAGTTTCAAGTTAAGAAGCCAAATTCCTAAATACATGTGGAAATAAATCATCTATAGAAATAATGAAGCTAATACAAAGACCGTGGTTCAAAAACTGATTATGCCTTTGAGGTTTTTTAGAAAAAATAAAGGAAATGTAAATCTTTAAACGTTTTGACAGAGACATAAGAGCACCCAGATTCCATTAATATTTTCTATATATGTCTTTCACATGAAATCTCATTGATTTTTTTTTGGTTTTAAAGAGCTCAAAGGATTCACTGTAAGGCACAACATCAGATTGAAAAAGAAAGGGATCAAGATACCTATTTATATATAAAGTCTAAAACAAAAAAAAATTGTTCTTCCTCCATACCCTAGTTACTCATGACTCCTAGAGCAACAGTCACAAAATGCAAATGAGAAAATATTTATCATTTTAGGGTTTCAACCCTAATATCCCCATGGCATCATTAAAGGCGTATCCCTTATGATATTTTAATGAGATTGTATAATGAATACCCCATAAAGTTATTGAAAATTTTGATGCCTTCTTATGATTTTCTAATAATATTCTTTAATATTAATGTTTGTTAAGAAATATGTTTAATATTACTTAACAAATGTTTTTGATTACTACAAAAATAGGATTTGAAGGGAATCCAAAACCCTTTACAAAGAGATTATAGAAGAAAAGACATTAAACACCCCCAACAAAAAACAAATAGACAAAATAATGGGCAAAAAATAGAAAGCATTCATGCATGGGCAAATTTTTTAGATATTTGAGCCAAAGGTAGATTTTTATTTTTGCATGATTTGAGAAGCATTTGAGGAGAGTTGAGTAGTTTGAATTGAATGTGGAGATTTTGATTGGTGGAGACTACATGTAGAGGTGTTTTGAGGTGGTCAACAACATGTTTCTGGTAGTTTGACCCCTCTTTCACCTTGACTTCATCACATCTGACCCTTGCTTTTTGGAGTTATATATGTCTTTCTTTACATTATTTTTTGGGTCCTCTCTTTTTGCCATTGTTTTGCTTTTTGCAAATATTGACATATATTGTATTGGGAATTTACAGATTGAAGATGATTTTTCATGATTATTCTATTATAGAAGCTAGATTCCTTCTCAAATCTTCTGTGTTCTAAGTATTGTTGTGGATTATTTAATATTTATGTTGTGTTATGACTTTTTTTAAAAATCAAATTCCTTCATTATTAAATACAGAAAGTGTTATGCTATATCATAGGTCTGTTCTTGTGTTTAGGTTTTGTGGTGTGTCAAAATTGTGAAAACATTATTGTTTTCTTATTTTAAGCATCACTGAATTAAGGCCTTTCATAAGAATCATTATTGCAAAGCATACTAGGTTGGGCTGTGAGTTCATTATAGTTTATTTAGTGGGTTATTTGTGGGTTGATTAGTTGCATGCCTATTTCATCATTCAGTGCATCACCTTTTAGAGATAGGTTTTTGATCTAAGCATATCTTTCTTCTTGTTTTCCTAGAAAAAAGTTATTTTTAGAAGATATTGACAAGAACTGGCCTTCTCCAGAGATTGATCTTCACCAATAGGCATATCCATAGGCTTGAATATCTTTCCATGTTTCATGGGATTGCTATGTTTTTTAACTTGGCATAAGCGGGTGCAAACCTTTGTGACAATAATAACATTGTTGCCAAGACTTCATTGCATCTCATGAATATCATCTTCATCAAAGAAAGTAAGGACTTTGATCAAGCCCTTAAGTCATTTCATGACTACTGAAGTTACATTGAAAGGAATCATTGTAAAGACCAGAGAAAAGTATTATTGATGTATCTTATTTAATAATGCAGACACTTTGATAAGACTATTAAGTCATTTCACCAAATTCTTAGGTTATACCGATAACCATGCATTTCCAAGGCTGACTGAATGTTACATCAAAAACACCTTATCATGAAGATAGGATTGATGTCTTTTTGGATAAGTGTCCCTTCCTCCTACATTGCCACCTAAATAGCATTGATATCTTCCTAAATAGGTTCCCCTATCTCCACAAGGTCTTTCAATAGGAATATTAGAAATTGGTCCATCAAATGCATCCAAATAATCTAGAGCATCAAACTTATTAAAAACCTCATCATTTGGCCTATCATTAAAGTTCCTCATTTTACCTTTACCCTTATTATTATTTCTGACTGGAAAGAAGCCTCATTTATCCCCCATCATAGAAGCCTTCCATTTATCTCGATTAGGAGGTGAGCTATTATGTCCAAGTTTAGAAGAACCTATAGATTTGCTACAAATGTCCATACTCATGACACATGTGGCAATGAAATGGAAATGCTTCATAATCAAGATGTTAAATCCATGAGATTTTTTCATAGTTAAATTTTCATAGAATCAAGTAAAGGTTTATTCAAATCAATTTCAACATAGATGCAAGCATAGGTGATTACCTTTTTATTCATAATTTGTCACAAAGGGCCCACTAGCTTTCCAAGCCACACAACAACTATATTGAAAATTTCATCTCTCTAAAATTCTAAAAGGAACCATGGAAGTATCACCCATATAGGAATATTCAACATAATCTCTTTTGGAGGGTTGAATCCAACATTCCATGGCTTAATGAAGATGCGAACCTGATTGTAGAAATAGGGTTCCCATTCAAAAAAATTGTTCTTGTCTGGAATGCATGTAAAAATCACTAGAAAATAACCACTAGCAACTAACAACACTTCCATTTCTCCCTGTAGAATCTATGTGCATTGTACCCATGATTTCAAGAAGGGAAAGGATACTTGAACCCTAATAAACTTGAAAATCAAGGTATGGTTGGACAAGTAATTAATACCTCCATGAAATCAGGTTGGACAACAAGAATAAGTCTATTTTCACTCTTTGCAAGGCACTTGTTAATTTTCACAAGATTACAAATTTTGTTTTGAGAAGATTTTTTCCCCAACACCAAGATAGAATTCTCATGCATGATTGAGGGTGAACTACTTCCAATCATAATATCTCTAAAAAAAAAAACTCTTCTCTCTAGAAGGAGCTCATTGCATAGCCATGCAAGGAGAAACCTTTTCAAAGCTGAGGGTTTGATAAAAAATAAAACAAGAATACACTTGACATTCATAAACAAAAACAAAAAAAAAGATGTAGCACACATCCGTCCAAGTAGCAAGAACTAATTGATTGCACAAAAAACCCTCTTCTCCCTGCAAACACCATTGCTTGTCTTTCAAGAAATTTTTAGGATACAAAAGAAACCCCACCTTGAACATAGTAAAGAACCCAACACACCCAGGACATTGTCAAAAAACCAAAATGGACATAGAAGAAAAGATCATGGCTAGGGACATACCCTAACCTACGCCAAGAGGATGCTAGGTCACCGCTACATCATCTACCCATCATTCTAAGATTTTTAGTTAAACGAACACAAGTTGAATGATATGAATTATAATACATTTATAGGTGGATCAAACTATCCTTTGGACTAAGAATTTGTGAAGAAATGTCTATAGATAAAGTCAAGATGGACATGTAGTAGAAATTCTAGTTAACAATAATACCTACATTGTTAAGGATTGGTCTATATTTTTGGTAGATTTTATATTGTTTATTTTTGACACACTTGCATGTAGCTACAACAAAGTTTGACTTATGAAAATTTTTTATTGATCTATTTGGTTATCTTATTATTACCATATAATTTTGTCAATAATTTATCTTATTGTATCTTTTCAACTAAAAAATTAGCACATTACTTAAAATACAATCCTTTTAGATCATCTTAACATTTAATTAAACTTATCAAATAGTAAAAATATAGGACACATGATTTGTAATTCACCAACTAAAGGTGACCACGAGGGAAGGAAAACCTTATGAAACTTAAATTTTGAGAAAGACCATACTAGAGATTGCACTAAGTTAAGTCTCATGATTAAAGTCAATTTCACCAAATCCAACATGTATTAAAATATATCGATCAAAACATAAAAATGGTTTATAACACATGATATATAGTAGTCTATAAAATGTCTTGTAATGTTCTTAGAGGATGTCTTGCAACATTATGCATTACTTGTAGAAAAACAATCTAAAGAATGTTGTAACATTTTGGAATATAACTTATGACAAAATAATATCTTGTAGCATATGTATAATGAAATACAATACATAAAGTATAATGTATGATGACATCTCTGGTTGATGTCTTGCAATAACTTTCAATGTTTATCATATATCAAATTGTCATGCTTATATTGCGAACATGTAAGAATTCTTTTAAATCAAATTGTATAAATTATCTTGCAATGACATACAAAAATGTCATTCAACAACTTAAAGAACATGTCATTCAACATCGTAGAACACATGTTATTGTACAACCTGAGTCAACCTAGTAGTGGAGAACTTGTGCTCAAGAGAGGTCACTAATTAAAATCCTTAAAAAGGTAAGGTATGTATGTCTTGTTTTTAGAATAATTAGGTACTTCATGCAAGAAATATGAGGTAGTCCCATATTTTTGTCATCATATGTAAACCCCAAAAAGATAGTCAATTTCATGTTCTCTAAAAGCTCATTTCCTTTATATAATAATATAAACAATTTTCTATACGAATTAGTATAACACTTACATGATAGAAATATAAATAGTGCTCCACAAAAACCCCTTTGATACATGTTTACTACATAATTTCATCATTAATAAACTTGATAGTAAACCAATAAAAATTTACTGGGGGATGGGGAGTGAATCGGTATATGCAATATCTCAATTCCAATTTCAACTTATCATTAACATTTATTTTGGATCTTATATTATCATTAAATTAACTATTCAAATGATAAAATTAAACACACATACAAACAAGAGAACATTAGATATACGTGGAAACCTAGAAGGGAAAAATCATGATAATAATAGTTTCTTGGATTTACTATCCAAATCCAACCTAAAAAAATAATAGATCACTTACAATATGAAGTAGGTACGAACCTATTAAAGAAACCAATCCCAAACTACATTTTCATACACTAACCTATAGCAGACACCTATGTCCTACTACAAGATCTAAGCACTTAATCAACATCTCACCAAAAAATAAAGAGCATATGAATTACAAACCTTTAATACATGAATACTCAACTTCCTCCCAATTTGATAAACTTCAAAATACTCTCACATAATACATATGACCCTCTAATGAAACCTCACTATGATTGGGATGTAGCTTAGATTGCATCACATCAATAACAAAACTAATAATGGTATCACACACCAACACACTAGGGATGAACCTAGTTTAATTATATAAATGAATTATAATGATAACGACATTCACATGCTGGCCAAGATTAGGATTAATGCATTTTTAAGTACAAAATATAAGAGTAACCCTTAACCACATGTGTAATAGGATAGGTCCAAGAGCCCAGAAGAAGGGACATACTATGTGTTACCTAGTATAGACCTACATGGTCCCAATGGTCATCCACACAACATCTTTGATGTGCGAACATTAAAAACCTTTGGTGCATCAATCCATAATAACCACCTAGTTAGAATACCTACAAAATGAACATTCTATCACCTATATCTTTTTATTTGTTGACGATAAATTCTGGAAACTCTAGAACTTGACATAATATGCATAGACATACTATCCTTCCAATCCATAGGTCATAACTCTCAACTTTTGTAGAATGTTGAACATAAAAAGTAGCTAGAACAAGCTTACTATATGAGTAACATACTATATATTAATCAATAGCATTAAAAATTCACCACATACGAGGACCAATTTTTCCAATACCAACATAATTTCATCTTGAGCATAAAATCATAATTACTTTGAGAACTATATATATATATATATATATATATATATATATATATATATATATATACACACACACACACACACACACATATATATATATATATACATATATATATATATACATATATATATATATATATATATATACATATATACATATATATATATATATACATATATACATATATATATATATATATATATATATATATATATATATACATATATATCTATATATATATATATATAGATATCTCTCTCTCTCTCTCTCTATATATATATATATATATATAATTCACCCTACATCTTAATCGTCTATTTTACGATCATGTGTGATTTGATAAATGTTTATGATCATTATATAATCATGTGAGAATTTGTTTAATTTGTACTAGTTTTTTAAAATTGGATTATCATAGTTTCCAAATATGAAATCATATAAATATCATTTAAAATCTTAATTATTTTTTTACACATTGTTTTACTCTCAATTTGGTTAATAGACATTTTACAACTATAGGCATTAGTGAGAAATTGAAAGGAATTTGATAATTTTTAATACTATTTTATAATATAGGATTATTAATGTTTATTTATCTCTTTGCTAGTTTGGTCTCATTATTACGTATGATATTTAGTAGGGATAAAATTTATGATCTAGGCCCTAAGGAATTAAAATTCTATAATTTATTCTTGTTGATTTCATTTATCATTTAGTTTTATTGCTACAAAATATATATGATATAAAAAATGTTAGTTTTGAGTCTTTGAATGAATTGTGAGAGGACATTCTTTTTGAAACTTTCAATTGAAAAGAAATGTTGAGTAGGAATAATCTCTCTAAAAGTATTAAAAGGACCATAAAAATGTAAAAATAGAATTTTCTTCTTGGGATAGTAAGGTAATCCTTACTATATGTCATGTAAACAACAAAATCTAGTCAAACTGGTCTCGCAAGGTTTCTTTATGCTAGTTGAATCTAGCGATTACAAAGAAAACCCTCATTTTGTCAAATAATCTATAAAAAGAAATTATAAATTATGTGTTGAAATGTGTACCAAACAAAAAGATTACAAAGAAAACCCCAACATATAAAGTAATTTAAAAATAAACTACCAAAATATCATGATTTATGATAAAAGTGAACACACCAAACTTTTTGGTGTGTAGAAAAGGTATGTTGAACACTATAATGCCTCGCCAAGGAACCCTAAGAACAAAAGGTCAAATATGCACTAAGCATATTTTCTTAAAGCATGGAATTAACATCATGAACATAAGTGCAATCATAACCATATTGCATAAGAAAAGATACAAACATATCAAAAGAAAACCATGATTGTCACATGATTATGCACAAGTGGTAGAGTTAAACGTTCTTCCAAGGGTTTCAAGACAGCCATAATACATGCATGAAAGACCAAGTCACTTTCAAGCCACAACGTGAGAGTCTAGACCACATCCACAAACCTCATGAGATATGATCAAACTATCATCAATGGGTTCTAAAGAGGAGACAAGTTCATCCTCAGAAAGATCCAAAAACAAGGTTCATTTTGAGCCAAATCAAAAAATGATCTAAACATCATTAAAATGAAATGAAAAATGAGATGCACATACATGAAATTGATCCTAGAAATAGAAGGAATTTAACTATAAAATTAATTTCTACATAGACCCAAGGGAACCACAAGCTATTATAAATGCATCGAATCAATATTAGTATGCATGCACATAAATAAGGTTACTTGGGCTAGTGTATTAATGGATGCATAAAAACAAAAAACACAAACACAATTTTAACAAATGTGTAGGAAATATGCATGGATGCACATAACTGTTGATCATATGCACAGAAACAACATGTATATGTGTAAAATTCCTATAGAACCATGAAACTAAAAAATAATTGACGTCGACTCCAACACAGCCTAAAAATGAACATCTCCACACTTGGGAGTATTAGAAATATGAAATCGAGGTCGTACGTATACTTGATACAATCATATACATCAAAACAAAATGATCTAATCTAATGAACACATCAAAAAAAATTTGAAATCGCATAAAAGAGATAATAAGGATAGGATGAGTGCATCATGCTCAAGCTCTATCACTAGAATATATCCATCACTTGCTCATTGGTCTCCATAGGTGGTAAAGTGTAACACCACCCAACCACATGGTACCCTTAGGCTCACCCCACCATGCTAGCGGACATAGTAACCCAACCACAAACACAACATACTCACACAAACAAGGATTAGATAACACACATGCCAATCAATAAAGATAATTACAATGCATGGAGAGAAATCATCATGCAGATCAATGTACCATGCACACCAACAATTTCACATATCCATAGTACATCAGGGTACTACTTACTACAACTGGACCTAGATACAAGAGTACCAAGCATAAGGAGTATTCATGCACACAAAATTTGATAGGTGACATTCAGGGATCAAGTACAATCTACCTCATTCATAGGTCACTCATGACATCTAGTTATTCAATGGTTTCTACTACCCACATGGGTCAATCTTTAAAATCCATGGTTTCCAATTAATCTTGATTAGTGTTTATACCCAATTCATTTTATTATGCTCTCACTTGTTAAGAACTCCTAGACATGTCTGATATGACCACTTATAAGCCTAGGCACATGTGAGGAGCTACTCTCCATACCTACTCAACATACCTAGTCCTATGACTTGACTTCACACAAAGGAGGTAATATCAACAAGGTTTTTCTACCTAGTCTACACAAGGAAGAGAATAACAAGCTTGTCCACTTGGTTCATACCAACGAAATGGTTCACAATGACTTATATATCCGGTGTACACTGAGGACATAAGCATAAAATATACCATCTACTTGGTCTACATCAAGGACGTACATAAAAAATACCAACAAGGAACCCAAAAACAATTAGGAGGAAAAATCACTCCCAAACATTCAAGGCATGAAAACTAAGTAAACCCAAAACCAAGGACAAACATCAAGTTTCTTGATTGGCCACTTTCCAAGAGCATAGTTTCTAATGGAATATATCAATCATCTCATTAGAACACAAGGAAGGATCAAAATACCCCAAAAGCATCAAAATCTTAAATTGTGGCAATAACTGGCAAGGTGTAAAAATAATCAATTTAGAACTAAATGGTTGAGTTCATATTGCAATAAATAATTACTAGAATGTCCTCATTCCATTCTGATTGACCATCCCTTCCAAAATAATGGAGTGCACCCAAGGGAAACATTTTAAACATGCACAACATGACGACAGATAAATCTAGGGCTCACACAAAATGATCCACCCACAAAAATGCCCAAAAATGAAACTTAAAGTAATTATAAAATACAAAAACCCATCTGGTCTAATATATCCAACATCACATTCATCCAGTAAAATTCTCATTTTGGGCACATACACAAAAATAGTCGGCATAACACCATAAAACTCATATTTTTCAAAATACAAAACATGATATACTCATAAAACCCAAATGGGTAAAGGAATGCAATAAAGTTTTGGGGGAATCCTAATTCTCAACCCACATAAATAAATTAACTTACTTTTATTGAAAAGGAAAAGCAAAGAGAAAATATAGAAAAACCTACCTCACACAAACTTGCAAACATGAAAAAGGGTGTAAGAAAAAAATTCTTTGTGAAGTTGGAAAACAATTCCATAGAATAAGGAGCAATTGCGACATGAATCCAACAAGTAGATAAAACAAGCTTACAATATGAGTAACATACCATAGAAACCTCTGGATCACCTCCACCAATTGAAATAGATGCAAGATGATGATACAGACACACTTCAACTAATTTAGCATACTGTAGAGGGGAAAAATGGAGTTTAAAAATACATCTAATAGAGGCCCTAAACTAACATTCCCCTCAATATATGTAATTTGGAGATGACAAGTAATGTAAATCTAGAAATTCTTGAAATTAGATAGGATAAGGTACATAACTCATAATAAAATTAATCTGGAAATACCTATTTTTTGATGCCTATGTACAGTTTTAGAAGATTCTGCAACCAGATCCAGAACCAGAAAACCACAATGGAGAAAACCTAGAATTTTTTTTCAATTGTAAGGAAGGTCAACCTTGACCCACATACCGAGGTAAGATCTTACCTTGGGGTACAATCTTACCCCCCACTAAAACTTGACCTTGACCAAAAACAACTCTGACATAAATTTTGTTCACGGATCCCAAAAGTTTGATAAAAAGGGTACTCAGATCTACTTTGCAATTCTTGAAATAGTGACTGTAGATATCTAAAAAATGGTGTTTTGGGGTGGCTATATAGGGTTTTGCCTTATTCAAACCCCTATTTTGGTGATCTCCACCTCCATGAATAGCCGTATGTAATAGAATATGTGTGTGTATTGAATGTGTAATGCCAAGATGTAATCGTCTAGATTGAAACTTTAGCATGAATGATTATGAGAAAGCAATGGATATATTTGAATAAGGTGAGAAAGCATACTAAGCCCCCAAGGCTAAAGTACTCTTACCAAAGTCACAATCCGTAATTGCTAACCCATGATTGTATCTTTGAATGCTTGAATATTGATAATAGTGGATCAAGGAAGAAGAAATCTCTCTTGCTCCAAATAGATCTTCACAATGGTGTGTTCACAAAAATGCTTGATATCATTAATGGCTTGATATTCTATATCATTCTCTTGAAATATTGCATCTTAACTTCACTATCACTTGCTTTCTTTAATCAATTGTGTCTCCACTTGATAGATTGTGTGTTCTTCTTGTGTGAAAATGAAGGCAAGTGAGAGTCTTTATATAGAGATTTCAAGGTGAGGCTCCTAGAGTAATGTAAGGACCCATAATTCAAATTTCACCTCAAATTATGGTCCAATCACAATAAAAAAATGAGGGAAAATAATTAAATGAATTTCAAATTAAAACCCTTCTGCATTTGGATCTAAAAGTCTGACATTGATTTCGGGGTCCTTTGGGACCAAAATTTGAAAAGGGGGATCAAATCCTGACAGAGGTCAAGGATGACCTTGAATCTGACCTAGGTCAGAGTCAAACTTGACCTTGACCTAGGTCAGAGTCAAACTCAACCTTTACCTAGGTCAAAGTTGATATCGACCTTGACCTAGAGGTCTAGATGCAATTTGTGTTGAAAATAGGAGGTCCCAGGGATGCCCAGAGACCTAGAAATGATGATAGAATAGGGTAGAGTGCTAGAGAAAGGCCCAAAGTCCTATGATGAACATGATGAAGGCTAGTAGGACCTATTCCTAGATCCTACCTATAAAATATATCCCTAGAGAAGGGAAACCAAGGAGAATCCTTGGGATCCTAACCCTAATTTCACCTAAAATGAAGGAATCAAGTGCAAAATGCATCCTAAATGCAATTTTATCATGATAAATGCACTAAAAGAGGGTGATAAACCTATCACTATGGAAGTGATTCCATGTTAAGATGATACATTTATACCCCACTTTAGCTTAGATATGACACTACATGAATATGCAAGCTAAAGTAAGAAAACATCATAGTAAATAAAAAGGATATAGCCAAGTCCTTGATGTAGAGATCCTGTAGAAAATTATTAAAACCTAAAACACACAAGGTTAATGAAAATCTATGAATCATCTAGAGCTTACTAAATGACAACTTGATAAGTGCATAAAGCCCCTTATGCCCCCCTATTTCAGCTTTCTACTTCTGAAGGGTGAAACAGGGTGATAAGGATAACTTTATACACTGGATATGTAGTTTATTTTAAAGTTCTTTCCTAAACCAATTGGAAGTATTCCTACCCTTCCTAAACTAATTCAAGTAGTTAGGTATCTGAATCACAATTCCAATACCACTAATGAAACTGAAAATAGAGTTACCAAACTCAAGTTATGATGAAAATAGTGAATGTCTATCTAAATGCATATGAAGGGAAATCTGAATTTACCATGACTAAACCCTAAGAGAAACCCTAATTTTAACTATAAATAAGGAAAAGGAAGTCATACTTACTCATTCTTACCATTTTTAGATTTGAAGAGAGAAAGAAAGATGCTGAGGAGAGAAGAACTTTGAGTGATGCACATGGAGCTCCTAAGACAATGCCTAACTACTGGAAGGTCACTTCCTGAGGTGGGTTTGCTATTATTGGTTCCTGTATTTTCCAAATTCTTGATTTTTGTAGGCAAGGTTGACCCTGACCTTTAAAGGTCGACCCTAACCTAGTTATGTCAACCTTGACCCAAAAAGGTCGACATGAACTAGAAGGTCTTCACCTTGTCTGGGATGAGGTTGACCTTGACCCAAAAAGTCAACCATGACCTAGGAAAGTTGACCTTGACATAGGAAGGTTGAACTTGACCTAATTAAGGTCGACCTTGACCTAGTCAAGTTGGATTTGTAGATTTGATGATATAGAATACTGATATGATGTTTGTTTGTGCTTACAAGACATGGTCCATCTCCAAGAGCATCCCTTTGGAGAGTTACTAGGGGTCGTCAGAGAGAGATTGTCTGAGCTGAATGAGGATGAGATGCAATTAATGAGAGATGTAGGACTATACTAGGTATCAGTTCTACCACATATTAGACTACACCAAGCCATGTTATCGGCTCTGATAGAGAGGTGGGATGAGGATACATGATCCTTTCATCTTCCCTAAGGAGAGATTAATGTGACACTAGAGGATATCTATAGGATCTTGTGGCTTCTGGTTCGAGATGAGACTGCTAGACTAAGAGAAAAATGAGTTTGTGAGGAGATCCTTGTAGATGCAGAGTATTGTTTGGGATGGGTTCCACAGATGTGAATGGTCAGATCAAATCCTTTTGTCATCCATACTGTCAGGCCTTACACCTTTGGTACGAAGAGTGATGCTTTGTATAGTATCCTTGGTTGTGTTACCCAACACAAAGGGTATAATATTTTATGCACCTCTTACTCATCTTATATGGAGGAAGGAGAGTGATAGGATTGTGTTCTCATGAGGTTGCAACATGTTAGCACAACTATACCATGAGCTATGTCAGCTGGTGAGATATTAGAGAGAGAGTCTTTTGATACGCACACTCTTGCAGATTTGGCTATTAGAGCATTTTGAATGTACACATCCATAGGGTGCTCTAGTGATGGTAGATGTGAGTACATTGAGAGGCTTTTCTTATCCTCTAAGAGATGCCTGGTAGTTTAGAGATATCCTCTATTGGAGGGTACGTCTAGACCATATTCTGGGCACAGATGTGATATGGAGACCCTACTACTAGATGACAAAGTGGCCAGATACATGATATTAGATGAGACATTCACAGTGGCAGAAGATGCTAGAGGGTCATCAGAATCATATAGTGATGCCGTACTATTATGATCAAGTGATGAGATAGTTCAACTTGTTATAGGGAGTCTCTAGAGTAGTACCTCATTATGTACATCCGACAAGTAATTAAAAGAGATCCGATGCCATATGCCAACCATCGGTAGAAGACATAGAGGAAAATGATGTAGATTGGATAGAGGATATAGAGGTACCATCAAATGTGACCTATTCATGCATGAGCTGAGATTACATCAGGTATTGGAGTCTACAGGGGACCCACCCCATCTTTCCTAAGGATTATCCTACAGGCGATCTAGGCCTTTCAGAGAGGACACACTGGGATAGTAGCACAAGAAAGGAGGGTGAGGATCTTAGAGATGAGGAGGAGCACATCTCTGAGGGAAACCCCATGGAGGAGGAGAGAGTAGAAGAGAGAGTAGAGGAGATGCCCCCAGCTGGTGATACTGGTGCAGATGTACATGTTTTTCATGCATCACCACTGAGATCATGATGGCCTCCACGCACATACATAGAGACACCACCATCGAGACCTAGATATAGTGACTATGGAGAGAGTACTCACTCCATGCCCCCACCATCTAGACCCTTCAGTGATGTCCAGGAGGGAGACCCAGGTATGAAATATGATATTTGATTAAAAATGTAACTTAATTTGAGATGAAAAGGCACTAGATTGATAAATGTATTTTCATTCTGTAGCTAGCGTAGAGGAGTGGATGAGCTTTGTATCTGAGATTATGAATGATACATGTATATCCTACTGACTACTAGCCAATGAGTGAGAGTCTTCCATTGGCCATAGAGATCCTGACAGGCATGCCGACATCTTTGCATGTGTCCAACGAGAGTTGAGGTTGTGCAGAGAGAGAGAGAGGAGAAATTGATAGTTGACCTACAGAGGGCCCAGGAGTGCATGTGTGATATGAGCATATTGAGGAGCCAACCATGGATACACAGATCTACATCCTCCTATCATAGACCAGAGAGATCTGGGAGCCATCATCCATCAGAGCGTAGCGATAGACATACTGACAAATAGGGCCATGGGCCAAATATGTATCATAACTTGAAAAACATTTTATGAATGAAAAAATTCTCTACTAATTAGTTCTATGTTTGATTACTATGTTTTCATCAATATAAAACTTAACTGAAAGAAAGAAGGTGCATAAATATATTCAAAATGTAATTTTGCTAAAACTACATAACCTATAAAACAAACATAATTATTTTATAAGGAATACATAAATGCACAAGGAAAGAAAGAAGGAAATTAAGGATAATAACATTTGAGATGCATAATATTAATAGGCTCCTTAAAAGAAACACTATCCATATCAACAAGTTTATAAGCACCTAAACCGAAGTCTTCAATGACAACAAAAGGTCCAAGCCAATTAGGGATAAACTTTCCTTTTTCGCCAGGTAAAGAATTCACATTTTGTTGATTCTCAGATAAGACTAAATCACTGACCAAAAATGTTCATTCAATTACCTTATGATTATATTTCTTCTGAAGAGATTTATGATAAGTTTTTATATGTTCTAACGTATGTATTCGTTGTTCATCCAACATTTCTAGCTCTTATAAGCGTTGTTCATGAAAAGTATCCTTGTCAATTATCCCATGAAATGAAACACGTAAAGAAGGTATTTCTAATTCCAAAGGCATAATAGCATCATTACCATAGACAAGATTGTAAGGAGAAGTACCCATGGCAGTACGAACACTATTCCTATAAGCCCATAAAGCATAGGTCAGTTGAGTATGCCAATCTTTCACATGCTTGCTAACTATTTTTCTTAGAATTTGTTCAATGATTTTATTTGATGCTTCAGCTTGACCATTAGATTGAGGATAATAAGGAGTTGAAAATCTATGTTGAATTTGATATTTCTCCAAGAATTTCGTGACTTCTTTGTTCTTAAAAGAGGTACTGTTATCCGAAACTATCATCGAAGGAATACCAAATCGTGTTATGATATTGTTAAGGATGAAATAAAACATAACATTCGCAGTTGTTGAATGAAGATGGAAAACTTCAACCCACTTCATGAAGTAATCTATAGCAGTCAGGATGTATGTATGTCCTTGAGAAGAAGGTGGTGAGATTTTTCCAATAAGGTCAAAACCCCAAATACTAAAAGGCCATGGAGAAACTTGATTACGAAGCTCACGAGTAGGAGGATGAATCAAATTACTATGTTGTTGACATTGAGGACATTTCTTAACAAACATGAAAGAATCTTGCTCCATTGTTTGCCAATAATATGCCATTCTAAGCAATTTATTAACCAGAGATTTTCCACCAAAATTTCCTCCACAAGAACTAGAATGAGCTTCTACCAAAGCTACCGAGATTTCAGTTCTATTGAGACATCTTAATAGTAATCCTTCATAAGAGTGTTTGTAAAGTGTGTCTCCTAAAATGACGTAACATGCTGCAAGCTTCCTAATATGATTACACATGTTCCTTGTTGCTGATTTAGGAAAAGTACCATCTTTCAAAAAGTGAAAAATATGAGAATACCATTCATCCGAATGCAAATTGAAACAATTAGAGGTAATATTTTTAGAAATTGTAGGGGTTTTAAGAGTTTGTATAGTAAATTTAAAGTTTTCAGTGTTATTTTCAAGAAAAACCAAAGAAGCTGCGCTTGCCATGGTGTCCACATGTCGATTATCTTTCCTAGGTAAGGTTTGAATCATTTAAGAAGAGAATTGCAAAAGCACATCAAGAGCTAAATCTCTATATTGTGTCATTTTATCATTCTTAGTCTGATAACCTCCTTTAATTTGTTCAACAATCAATTGTGAATCTCCATATATTTGCAAGTGTTTGATGTTAAGGGATGAAGCTGCTCGTAGGCTAGCTATAAGAGCTTCATACTCCACAATGTTATTAGTACAAGGAAAGGTTAATTTGTATGATAAAGGGATTGAATTTTTCATAGGAGGAATTAAGATAATACCAACACTAGAACCTGTCTTACATTTAGACCCATCAAAATATAATTCCCAAATATCATCCTGTTGAATAGCTAGAGTATTGTCGTCAGGGAATTCTATTGAAGTAGAACATGTATCATAATGAGGACAAGGAGGTTCAACTAAGTAATTTGTTAAAGCTTGTCCCTTAATAGACTTATGAGAAATGAAATTAAGATAAAATTATGTAAGTAACATCACCCACTTTTCCAGACGGCCAGAGAGATCAATTTGTGAGAAAAGATGTTTCAAAGGATCAAATTTAACAATCACATTGACTTCAACATTTATAAGATAATGCTTGAGTTTCTGGCATGCATAAACTATAGCTAAACATTATCTTTCCAAATCTGTGTATCTTGTTTAATAATCAAGTAAACTCTGACTAATGTAATACATAGGTCTTTCCTTACCGTTATTATGATTTTGAGCTAACAACGCACTCACGGCCTTCAGAGTTGCTGAAGTATACAAATGAAATGGTTTATTAAATTTAGCCAGTTGCAAGATAGGAGGATTCACAAGGTACTCCTTAAATTGCTCAAAGGTTTGTTTACATTCATCATTCCAAGAGAAAGTGGTATCCTTTCTAAGCAAGGAAGTAAAAGGAATAATTCTATTCGCTAAATTAGAAATAAAGCTATGAATAGCTTGTATTTTTCCTTGTAAACTCCGTAACTATGAAATATTCTTAGGAGGAGGCATATTAACAATAGCTTCAATATTTTCAGTATCTACTTTTATGCCTCACTCAGCGATTATAAATCCTAATAATTTACCAGAATCAACTCCAAAGACATATTTCTTAGGATTCAATCTCATGTTGTAACTTCTAATCCTTTCAAATATTTGCCGTAAAATAGTAACACGATCTTCTCTTTGTATAGATTTTTCTAAGATATCATCCACATAATCTTCAAGAATCTTATGAATGTAATCATGAAAAATCTAAGTCATTGCTCATTGATAAGTTGCTCCTGCATTCTTTAATCCAAAAGGCATCATGACCCAACAAAATGTTCCCCTAGGTGTTATAAATGCGGTCTTAAATTGATCTTCGGGAGGAATAAAAATTTGATTATATCCAGAAAAACCATCCATAAAAGATAACAAAGCATGACCCGCTATTGAATCCACAGTCATATCAATATTAGCTAACGGGAAATCATCCTTCAAGGATGCTTTATTTAAGTCTCTAAAGTCAGTACACATCCTTATCTTATTTTCTCCTTTTGAAATAGGCACAATGTTTGAAATCCAATTTGAGTAATCAATAGAACGGATAGATCCAGAATCCAATAATTTTTAAATTTTAGTTTTAACTAATAAAGCAATTCGTGGATTCATCTTTCAAATTTTTTGCTTCATAGGTTTCATATTTAGCTTTAAAACAATATTATGAGTAACAATCTTAGAATCTATACTTGACATATCCGAATATGTCCAAGCAAAAATGTCCTTAAATTCAAGTAAAAGGGAAACCAACCAATCGCGTTCATCCTGACTCAAACATTTCCCAATCTTTATCATCTTTTCAGAGTCGTTCTCATCCATTTGAATATCAACAGTCTTAGTTATTAACAAATCACTTTGTATCATAGGATCCATCAATAAAGGAAGAATATCCTATTTATCATGTTCTCTAAAATGAGCATCTGTACTTAGACAATAAGGCTTTCATCATTTGTGATGAAACTTAGGTAAATCCTCATAAACCCCTAAAAAATCCATTAAGGCTTCATCTTCAGGAAAAATATCTAAAGTAGGTCTTTGATTAAGGTCAATGAGGAGTGCGTTAACCAATTTCAAATGTCCACCGCATATATGATTAACATTAGCAGGAAAAGCCGATGGTTGTCTATATAGATTAAATCCTAATCCATATGTATGATCATAAATTTCATTATCCAAAGGCACTTGTATACCTTGCTCATATTTACCACAGACTTTCCCATTAAATCCTGAATTCTTAAGAAAATGATAACCAAAACCATATCGATCAGCCATATCAGATGGAGTCCAAGGAGAAACATATGTCACAATATCATAGCAATTAGGTTTTATTGTTTCAATCATTTCTTTACTCGAGGCAGCAACAAAATTACTTTTTAGTTCCTCAAAAAGAAAGGAAGGAGTAAAAATTTGTTTCTCAAATTCACTTTGTTGCTTCATGAATTCCAAATCAGAGACCTTATATTCTCCAATGAAAGTAGGATTAAAATCCAATATCCCCCAATCATCCTCAATCAAAGAAGAAGATGGAGTGTATTGCCCCTCCAACCCTATCAAGTCCTAGTTGTGCTCACTAGAAATTAGGATGAGCTATTTGTGATGGTTTCTTAAACCAAACCTCTCCCAACTCACCACAACTTCATATTTTAATGTGGGAAATAATAATATTGCATAGGAATGTTCCTATACATCTTCTTGTGTGTCAGCAATATTTTAGGGCCTTAATGTTAAAAGGATCACCTGATAGACTTATATGCTTTTATGCGAAATGTTCATTATTAATATTTATGTGTACCTTAGGTTAATTGATTATAATCACTTAAGGGTTAGATGTGTTACCTTCTCTAATAACATTACTTGGGATTAGACATGATTAATGCATTTAGGGTTATATGATTTGTTTAACTTGATTTGATAATAGGACATTTTGAGTACATGTCTGATGGTTAAACGGGTTTGTGAAAGTTAATAGATGATTTACATTTACATAATTATGTTATGATTGATGCTTGTTATACAAATATGGAAAATAGATTATTCTGGTACTAACCACACTAATCCAATTATGCTTTGTTGATGTCACTATTTGATGTGAGTGTAGGATGAGGGGAGGCAGTCGTAGTTACTCATACAGGAGGTCCACACAATGTCGCACTCTCCCTCCTTGTTTTTCATTGTCTATTTATATATTTATGTATGCATGTCGGTTGGTGTTGTAGGATGCAAGTACTAGACATCGACTCCACTTGGCTACACAGGTTTGAGAGTGCCTTCAAAATCCTCGAACTGTTGTTGTGTGGAGATATTACCAACATTAATCTCAAGGTTACCCATGGACTTAGATTTCTATTTAGGAGGTTACCTTAGTTGGGGGATTTGAATGCAGTTTATGTTGTGGTCTTGTGAATTTTGATTCAATGTTGTTATGTGATTTATGATGTGAGTTAGATTTATCCTTGTTAGTCTATGTATATATATTTATTATATATATGTGTGTTATATTGATTGTATGTTATATAGGTATGTGTATATGTGGGTGTACACGCATATACCCATGCTTATATAAATAGTAGTAATATTTGTATGTTTTTATTGATTGTGTAAATGGTATGTTCTTTATATTAATTAAATAAAGTGTATTTAATAAAATTCATTAACTAAAAGTAAAAATAATAGTAATAAAAATAAATGCTCTTTGTAGTAAAACTATCTATCTAGGAGGGAGTTGAACTTGAGACCTCCTAGAAGTTAGGCTACTTGGTTTCCGTGTGTGTTATGTGTTTTCCTTGAAAGTTATTTGTTTGATATTTAATTTTATTATAATTATTAACACTTTGTTAAGTGCTTATGGGAATGATTTATTTATTTTCCAACCAAATATGGAAGTTGGAGAAGTTTCTTCCCATAAAAGAACTCCTCCAACCACATAGTTGGAGGATAAATAATTGCAATTTTTGTGTGGTTTGGGAGATGAGAATTTATGGAAGATTTTGGGAATTGTTTGCAAGTATTTTTTTGGAGATTTATTTGAGGTTTCTGTGAGTGTAAGAGTCTCTGTTTGGTGATCACTAGTGTGTGTGGATTTCTTGGAGTTGATTGCTAGAGGAAGCTTTTAGGAGGCTATCTACTCTAGGCATGAAGATCTACAGAGTGACTCCAGTCAAGAGAAGAAAATTTCTCCGCAGGACCCTAGGTAGGGTCTATGCTGGGATGAATTCTCCAATTCTCCTGTGTGTGTGTGTGTGTGTTTATTTACATAAATGATATGTTATTGGATTGATATGTGATATCTTATTGTGAATTAAAAATGAAATGTGAATGTTTTATCTTCTGTGTATTTCTATGTATTTTCTGGGAAGTAGAATATGTATGTTTTTATGTTTTTTTGGTATTATGAAATCTTCTTGGGAAGTGAGGAATGCTTGTGATTATGGGAAAGGGTGTGTTTCACTGTTATTGTATGGAATAGGGAAGTTTAGGAAGAAATAGGAAGAGTTAGGATGGCTTAGGAATGAGATGTGGTTCTTTTCCTTCTCTATTTCTCTTGTAGGCTTCTCTATGAATTATTGTTTTATGTTTGTTTTATTTTTTCTGAGGCTTAGATAGTGTTGAGGATATGTTTTGGATGTGGTACTGAGGTCCCTACATAAGGTTGACCTCAGGGAACCTTTCCCAGACAGTCTCCATGCCTTAAGAAGTTAATTTTTGACCTTTTCGGGAAATTTTGTATTAAGTTTTGAAAGAGTGTCCTATAGTGTCATATGAATTTGTAGTCATACCCATACGAAACTTGGTCAAATGTCATATGGGAATGTATACATTGTTGTATGGGTTAAAAAAAATTAGTTTTGGTGTTTTTGGGAAGTTTAAAATTTAATTTTGGGAAAGTGTCTTGCAGTGTCGTACGACATTGTAGTCATACCTGTATGACACTTGGTCAAATGTCATATGGGAATGCATACATTATCGTACGGGATCATATAAAAAGTCATTTGGATTTTTGAGGGTTTCAGGGGCTCAAATTTACATAATTTATGGTAGGATTAATACAAATATAACATTTAAGTATAAGTTTAATTTATTAAACTTTAAGTTATATTTGTATAAATACATTCCAGGATGTTTGAGATAGGTTTTAGCTTCATAGGATATAAGATGCAGATTTTAGATTTTGGAGATTTTTGAAAAATTTCAGACTTAGCCAAATTTCAGGCACAGGAGGTTTCCATAGATGGAATGTTGTGTTAATGCATGTGGAAGTTTGTATCACCTATGTATGGTCATTACTTGTTTTGTTGAGGTTATATGGTGTATTTATGATGTTTTTTTAACTTGGCATATACTTGAGCTTAGTTTATGAGGCTTAGACCCGTCTCAGTGGCCTATGTGCACGGGTAAGGGAATAGGAACCCTAAGTGAGTGGCTCACCATAGGTGTTGGGACCCTAAAGTGGTTGCCAAATGATCCTATGGGTGGGTTTGTAAAAAGTGACATCCTTAAAAATAAACTTGGGAAGGGGGGGAATTCAAAAGATAATGAAAGAAAATATAATAATAGCCACACAGACCTGATTTACCAAGACCAGGGATAACTGATAAGATGGATCCCTATTAATAAAGGGGGGACTAGGGTTACATGGTTGCTAGGAAGGATCCCAATATACAGGTTGTATGATGACACTCACTTAGGTGGCCTCCTAGAACCTTAACCTCGGTGTTATAGTATGATGATATTTTATGTGCTTTATTCTTGTTCTTTTGAGTCTTGGATATATTGGTATTTGAGACTTAGATTTCCTTAAGGTCTTGAGAGTACCTTGGTTCTATCTCCTAGCACAGGGGGTGGAACTTTACCAATTTCACATGGTTGGGTGGCAAATCTCTTTCGAGGTATTGTTCATGGTTTGTGTCATGGCTTGGATTCTGAGTTATTTAGTGGTGAATTTTTGTTCTTGTATCATGTATCTCTATATTTTAAAATCAAGGTGTAAAGATGTAATGTAATCCTTTGTAAAATTGATGTAATTATCTTTTTGTACGCCTCCGAGCCATGTGCAGCAACTATAATTATAATTGTGTTGTAAATGGAAATTGTAAGAAAGAAGCTATGTATATGGGTAAGGGTAGTATTTAGGAATCTGAAAAAGAGAATTGAATGTTGGTAAATCAAGCATGGATTATGTTTAATTAATTCCTACCCTATCTCTCTTGATTTTTAAATGCAATTGAAAGTAATGATTCTATGTAAGCTTTTGCAAAGAACTTATAGTTGTAAAATTCTTAAGGAATACTCATTTTGATTGTGGAATAGGGAAAAGATATGCTAAGGGTTTAAAGGTATTTCTAGGTGAAATAATAAGGGTAAGAAACATGTATAGTATTGAAAGTAGTAATGAGATGTGATTCTTAAATGTATAGTTTAGTATGAGTAATGTGTGGTTATTCAAACTAGGATTTAATCTCAATTCTTAACTAGACTTATACAAGGTTATAGATGATAATTTGTGGACTTGTGGAAAAAATTATTCATTAAATGGTTTGTGTCGGTTAGCAATATATGGTTAAGTAATTTACGCTCTTTCTATTATTATATTGAAATGAAAATAGAAGGTAATGATTCTTATTGGGAAAGCTTAATTGAGTTTTCATGGTGCAATTGAGTTGTGCATAGATATGGTTAAGGAGTAAACCATTAGGAAAGGATAAATATACTTAGTGGATAAGATAAGTAATGTGTGCTTGTTTCACTTCTAAAAGTAAATTACATGTTAGCTTGGTAAAGAAAATTAATTCAACTAGCTCATTAATGTAATTGGTTTTGATGTGAAATGGAATCAATGTCTCAATGTAAATTGATGTTGAAATGGAAATAGAATTTGTTAGATTAAGTAATAAAATGAAATACTTGAAAATGGTAAATGAATTCATTAAGGGAACCTTAAGGAATGGACTTGTGAATGGTAATGATGATATGTTAGAATGTTAGAAAAAAATTTGTTAGTTGTAATTTTAGGTCATAGACCTGATTCCTTATGGGTTCCTTGGCGGGGATGCTACATTTGGTATCAGAGCCCTAGGTTGCTACACTGGGAGCTCTAGGGTCTATTTGCGTTTAATTTAGTTTCTTCTTATTAATTTATGTCAACTCAATGGCTATACTTAATGTTGTAACACTTTTCCAATATGTTTTCCAACACCATAGAGGATCTTAGAAGAGAGCTCAATATTCTTCCTCATCATCTTAGCAAAATTTCCATGTAGACTATGTGGGGAAACAAAACCTGAGTTATGACTCGGATGAGTCTCAAATAAGACAACTATAATGAATGATTTTACTAAAGCTAGAACTCATCAGAAGAAAAGTTATCCCCAATAAGGAAACTTATTCTGACCATTATGATAGGTATATAAATATAAGCCCTAGGTTGTTCTTCTAAGAACCTTGGGACTCATACTTGGCCTACTCACAATACTTGATTCTATTGTGTTTCTCGATCTGATGTTTTCTTGTGGCCTACCAAACTTGAATACATTATGTGTCTTCTTTTAAGTTTTTTCTGATATTAACAAACTTGAGCACTAGACATAAAAGGCAGGTTTTCTATATTTCTATCATAATACCTTGCAAGAAAGGATTGTCTAAAAGGAATATTTATGTTTTACATTATAAGATTCATATGGTTCAAATAGATGGTAAATAATTCCTGATACTTGAGTACTGTATTCTTATCCTTGTTATAAGAAAATCTTATAGAATTGTAAGGAAAGTTGTTGATCTTAATTCCTGAATGATGATTACTATGAAGGACTGGAAAAATAGTATGAAAATTTATATACTCTACTTCCCTGTAAATGCTAGATAACACCATGATTTTTATGTATGATTAATTAAGGCTAGATAGATTTGAAAAAAAAATTGTACTTATGGTGGGAAATAAGGGATGATTATGTTTCTAGGACAGAAAGGATTGTAATATTGGATGGTTGTAAAACATGTTTTGTAGATGTATCTTTATCCCTTCCTTGAGAACTTAGGAACTTATATTTTCTTGAAACTAAGATAACGTGTTGAAATTAGGTAATATATGATATTTCCAAATATGGGAAGATTAAGAAGCATCTCTCTTTTATATACCCTCTCAAGTAAGAAATTAAATCTACTGTTGAATTAGATGTGTCTCTCCCTTCTTTCTCAAGAAGTATATTTAAAAGGCTAAATTTCATAAGGGAAAATCAATGTGTCAATAAGGAGAATGTGCTTAGCTGGAGGGAACCCTTGGGTAAAGGACCTATGTCCCCAAGGTTTTGTAATAAATAGGATTTGATGCAGGAGCATCTCGGGCCCTTGGCAATCCTGTGTCACCAAAAAGATTTTGAAGTTTTTCTGTGTTGCTCGGTTCCTTCTTTGATCAAGTTGGCTCAGTAGTTGGTCAGTTTCCTTTGGTTACCGAGTTTGGTCAGTCATCTCATGGGTGGTCAGTTGTTTCATTAGTGCTCGACGGTGCTTGTCTGTTGCTCAGTCATCCTTTCTTACTGAGTAGTTTATTTTGATTTTCTGTTGAGGCTGACTTGTGCATTGATTATGGGTCATAGATTTAATGCTGGTATCCATCATTGGGAAGCATGTGGTCCTAGATCTGACTGTTCTTTTCATTGATTATGAATCTGAAGGTTGACTCAGTTCGGTAGCCTCTTGTATAAGTATAGATGTTTGGTTAGAGTTTAGGGAGTCATTTTTTTTGGAGAAGATAGAAGTTAGTAGAATTAGAGATTATTTGTAGATCCTCACATTTTGAGGACTTATGTAATGCATTGTAATATCCGGCCAAAACCGGGAAGGCCCTATAGCCCGACATGTATAAATGAATCTGAATGATAATATATGAATGATCCTACTTTCTCTCTCTCACTATGTTGTTGTTGCTTCCATGTGTTGTTGAGCAAGGTGGATCATGTAGGGTGTTTCATTGTTTTGGCCCCTTCTACTCCTCTCTTGCATTAGGTGGTATTAGAGTGAGGTGAGATCTAGATCTAGGTCTGCGGATCTAGGTCTGTAGGTTCCTTCTTGTGAAGCCCTAGTTGAATTGTTGAGGGTTGGCAGATTGTGATCTGACCTGCAATTGCAGAGGGTTTTCAAGATGGTTTGTGGGAGGCAAGAAGTGGATCTAGGATTGGTAGGCATGTTGAGACAAGTTGCTGCTAGATTAGAAGCTATTGAAACAGCCCAAAGATGAGGCACACATCTTGAAGATGTTAGTGATGATGAAATTGAAGTGGAACAAGGTGAAGCAAAACCTACACCTATGATGGATCAGGGTGAGGAAAGGTTCTTGAAGGTCTTAACAAGTTTGAATTTGACACCACATTTCAATCATCCTGAGTATAGTGGGAAATTGGATTCTGATGAATTGATGGACTGAATCACTGAGATGGAAAATTATTTTGAGTATGAAAGTGTATATGAGGAAAAGAAGGTGAAAATTGTAGGCACAAAGTTGAAAGGTCATGCATTCTTGTGGTGGGAGCATATGCAATTAGATCGGAAAAAGAAAGGCAAAGACAAAATCAAGGTATGGAATAAAATGGTGAATAAATTGAAAGGAAGTTTCTTACCTTGTGATTATCAGATTAACCTAGTTAGGTGAATGTAAATTCTAAGGAAGAATGATATCTTGGTAAAGGAGTATACTGAGGAATTCTATAGATTATATATCAGATTTGGACATGATGAGGATGATGTGGAAAGAATTGTTAGATACCGAAATGGTTTGAGAATTTCCATCCAAGAAGAAATTAGTTTGGTCAAATTGGAGAGCATTGAAGAGGCTTATCAATTCACATTGAAAGATGAGGAGAAATTGAACAAGAGACATGAGCATAGACAAAAAGGTCAAGGTGGTAGATTCCCTAGAGGAAGAGGTAGATATAATGGTGAAAATGGTAGATCTGAACCATAAAAGACAACTCTGGATAAAGGCAAGACCGAGTGGAAAGGTGAAAGTTCATCTAGAGGAAGAGGTAGTAACTACCAAGGTGGTTATAGCAGAGGTAATTTCTGAGGAACTTGTTGCAATTGTGGAGAAGAAGGACATAGATCTTTCCAATGTACACATGCTAGTAAGAAGGCTGGTAGTAGTAGAAATGCTTTGGTGCAAGAAGAGTCACCGAATGAACCTAAGAAGGAAAATAAATTGATGGTGAGAAGAGAATTGTGGAATAAAGGTAAAAAGGAAGATCCGGTAAGGAAAAGTTTGTTCAAGACTAGATGTAGAGTTTCTAACAAAGTTTGGAAGGTAATCATTGACAGTGGTAGCTTGGAGAATCTAGCATCTGAGGAAATGGTCACAAAGTTGCAATTGAAAAGGTTGAAATATCTGAAGCCCTATTAGATCTCATGGATCAAAGATGAGCATACACTCTTGGTAAGTGAACAATGTTATGTGAATTTGAAAATTGGAAAGTACTATGATAAGGTGTTGTTTGATATCATGCCTATGGATTGTTGTCATATTTTATTAGGTATACCTTGGCAATATGATAGAGATGCTATATATGATGGGAGATTGCATAAGTATACTAATGTGGCTGATGGAAGAAAAAAATCTTGTTACCTTTGATGGAAGAACCTGTTAGTAATGTTTGCACATCTATGAAAGTTTGTTTGATGGAAGGAAGAAAGTTTGTTAAGGATTTGAAGAAGAGTGATGTATGTTTTGTTGTGATTCCTAACAAACCGAGTAAGAAAATAAAGGATAGTGTTCCTAAGGAGACTGATAAGTTACTCATTGAGTACAATGATATCATTTATGATAATGTACCTGATGGTTTTCCACCGAATAAAAGTATTGATCATTGCATGGATCTAATCCCTGGAGCTAGTTTACCGAATAAGGCACCTCATTGGTTGACACCTACCAAGGATCAGGAATTGAACCGATAGATTCAAGAGTTGCTGGATAAAGGTTTGATTAGAGAAAGTTTGAGTCCTTGTGTAGTACCTATGGTATTGGCACCTAAGAAGAATGGAGAATGGAGAATGTGTATTGATTCTAGAGCAATGAATAAGATAACAATGAAGTATAGGTTTCCTATACCAAGGAGTATTATCTCTAACCGAGACAGTAAATTTGTTGGATACTTTTGGAAGACCCTTTGGAGAAAGTTTGGCATTAAGTTGAAATATAGTTCTATATTTCACCCACAAACCGATGGATAGATAGAAGTTGTAAACACTTTTTTTGGAAATATTTTGAGATGTTTAGTTGGAGACAGACCTAGTAATTGGGATTCTATGTTGGCACAAGCAGAGTTTTCATACAATAATTCAATGAATAGGAGTACTGTAAAAACACCCTTTGAGATTATGAATGGCATACAGTCGAGAGGTATATTTGATTTGAGGGATATTGCTGATGAAAGTAAGAGAAGTGCTGAAGGAGTGAAGTTTGCTGAGTACATGAAGACATTGCATGAAGATGTGAAAATCAAGCTAGAAGAGAGTAATCAGAAATACAAAGACAAAGCTGATAGATCAAGGAGACATAAGACTTTTGATGTTGGTGATGAAGTGATGGTTCATTTGCAGAAAGATCAATTTCCTACTAGAACATATGGGAAGCTGAAGATGAAGAAGTTTGGACCTTGCAAGATTTTGAAGAAATTTGATAGTGGAAATGCATATGAGATTGAGTTACTTGATGACATGGACATATCACCAATTTTCAACATTTCTAATTTGTATGAGTATCATGAACCTGATGAAGACATGACCATACTGATGAAATATCCTAAGAAATAGAATGAAGAAGTTGAGCAGATTTTGGAGCAAAGAATTGGTAGAAGTACAAGAGGAAAATAGTATATGGAATATCTGGTAAAGTGGAAGAATAGACCGATGGAAGATAATTCATGGATTTCACAGTCTAAGTTGGATGCAGCTTGGATCATACCTATTGAATTATTCAGAGAATCATTTCTAAATAACCCCAAGTGTCTGATGTAGGAGCATCTCGGGTCCTTGGCAATCCTGTGTCACCAAAAATATTTTGAAGTTTGTCTATGTTGCTTGGTTCCTTCTTTGACCGAGTTGGCTCAGTAGTTGGTCAGTTTCCTTTGGTTACTAAGTTTAGTCGGTTATCTCTTGGGCAGTCGGTTGTTTCAGTGGTGCTCGGTGGTACTTATCTATTGCTCGGTCATCCTTGCTTGCCAAGTAGTTTATTTTGAGTTTCTGTTGAGGCTGACTTGTGCATTGATTATGGGTCATAGATTTAATGCTAGTATCCATCATTGGGAAGCATGTGGTCCCAGATCTAACCATTCCTTTTGTTGATTGTGGATCTGAAGGCCAACTTAGTTCAGTAGCCTATTGTATAAGTATAAATGTTTGGTTAGAGTTTAGGGAGTTATTTTTTTTGGAGAAGATAGAAGATAGTAGAATTAGAGATTATCTGTAGATCGTCACATGTTTGAGGACTTCTATAATTCATTCTAGCCGAAACCGGGAAGGCCTTACAGCCCGACATGTATGAATCAATTTGAATGATAATATATGAATGATCCTACTTTCTCTCTCTCACTGTGTTGTTGCTTCCGTGTGTTGTTGAGCAAGGTGGATCAGGTAGGGTGTGCCATTGTTTTGGCCCCTTCTGCTCCTCTCTTGCATTAGGATTATAGTACACAATTATTGAAAGGATAAATTTTTGATTATATGGTAGGATTTCTAAATTATATATGATCCTCATAAGTGGTGTGAACTAAATCAATGAAAAATCATCAACTATAAGGAAAGAATATGATATTAAACAAAATTGTGTAGTAATTATTTACTTTGTTCTCATTTTGTGTGTGAAATGGAAGTTAAAACTAACAACATTGCTAGTATATAGGAATGATGAGTTATCATGAAAGGAATAATTATATGTTTATTAGAATACTATTTAAGTCAAACTTTCTAACTGTGCTAGAATGGAAATATTAGAAGAATGTGAATTTGTAGGTAATGGTATAGATGTCATATAAGATGCAATACTTGTAGTTACTCCTCAAATGTTCTTTTATTGAAATGTGTGTACAAAAGGCTAGTGGGTTGGACATATTAATTTGATTGAATAAGAGGGTAGTCGTAGGACTCGTGTATTTCTCTCCCTCTATTAAAGAATCTATGACTTTTATTTTGGAAAATGGTAAAATTTAAACAAACTTGTTAATGTTGGGAAATTATATATATACTCGTAAGAAGCTTATTATAAATTTTTGGAATATGGAATTGGTTAAATAGCTAGTTAATAAGTAATGTCGATGAAACTCTAGCTTAATGAATCATGTTAAAATTTCTTAGGAATATCTTTATGTGTATTGTTGAATACAACACTAATAAATTGTTATAATAGAATCATAAAAGGTATCTTAGGTTGCATTATTTGAAAAGGATGTGTATTCCATCTTGTGTTTAATTTTGATATTAGTGATTCTCTTGTAAGTTTACCATAGGCCTTATGAGAAAAAGTAACTAGTTGCATATAGAGATTTTTTTTTGTCTTATCTCATAAAATTGTGTGCTGTTATATGTGGCAATTCAATATTTGAATGATTTTTAGTTTGAAAATGTTTACCAAAGCAATAGTATGATAGTAGTATCTTATGTAAATGCCTTGAGAAGAAATAACCCCTGTATCAATCTGTATCTAGTTTAGAGAATGAAATTTGAATTCTTAATTGTGTTTCAGAATCCTTAAATATCTTTTGCTATTAAAAGAACTCCTAATTCCTAAGGTGAAAATTATACCTACTATATCAATGATAGACTAAAGTAGAAATGTGGTAATATTCTTATTTTATGTTTGATCAATAGCTAAAAACTTTTGAATTCCAGAAGTAAGTCGAATCTTAGGGAGGGATGATGTAATGCCCCTCCAACCCTATCAAGTCCTAGTTATGCTCACTAGAAATTAGGATGAGCTATTTGTGATGGTTTCTTAAACCAAACCTCTTCCAACTCACCATAACTTCATATTTTAATATGGGAAATAATAATATTGCATAGGTATGTTCCTATACATCTTCTTGTGTGTCAGCAATAGTTTAGGACCTTAATGCTAAAAGGATCACCTGATAGACTTATATGCTTTGATGTGAAATGCTCATTATTAATATTTATGTGTACCTTAGGTTAATTTATTATCATCACTTAAGGGTTAGATGTGTTACCTTCTCTAATAACATTACTTGGGATTAGACATGATTAATGCATTTAGGGTTATATGATTTGTTTATCTTGATTTGATAATGGGACATTTTGAGTACATGTCTGATGGTTAAATGGGTTTGTGAAAGTTAATAGATGATTTACATTTACATGATTATGTTAGGATTGATTCTTGTTATAAAAATATGGAAAAGAGATTATTCTGGTACTAACCACACTAATCTAATTATGCTTTGTTGATGTCACTATTTGATGTGAGTGTAGGATGAGGGGAGACAGTCGTAGTTAATCCTACAGGAGGTCCACACGATGTTGCACTCTCCCTCCTTGTTTTCCATTGTCTATATATATATGTATGTATGTATGTATGTATGTATGCATGCATGCATGTATGTATGTATGTCGGTTGGTGTTGCAGGATGCAGGTACTAGGCATCAACTCCACCTGGCTACATAGGTCTGAGCGTGCCTTCAAAATCCTTAAACTGTTATTGTGTGGAGATATTACCAAGATTACTCTCAAGGTTACCTGTGGACTTAGATTTTCTATTAGGAGGTTACCCTAGTTGGGGGATTTGAATGCAGTTTATGTTGTGGGCTTGTGAATTTTGATTCGATGTTGTTTTGTGATTTATGATGTGAGTTAGATTTATCCTTGTTAGTGTATGTATATATATTTATTATATATGTGTGTTATATTGATTGTATGTTATATAGGTATGTGTATATGTGGGTGCACACACGACATATACCCATGCTTATATACATAGTAATAATATTTGTATATTTTTATTGATTGTGTAAATGGTATCTTCTTTATAATAATTAAATAAAGTGTATTTAATAAAATGTATTAATTAAAAGTAAAAATAATAGTAATAAAAATAAATGCTCTTTCTAGTAAAACTAGCTATCTAGGAGGGAGTTGAACTTGAGACCTCCTAGAAGTTAGGTTAGTTGGTTTCCGTGTGTGTTATGTGTTTTCCTTGAAAGTTATTTGTTTGACATTCTTGTTATGGTTTTCTTTTAAAGCTATTTTTTATTAAATTTATTAAAACTTTGTTAAGTGCTTACGGGAATGATTTGTTATTTTCCAACCAACTATGGAAGTTGGAGAAGGTTCTTCCCATAAAGAAACTCCTCCAACCACATAGTTGGAGGATAAACAATTACAATTTTTGTGTGGTTTGGGAGAGGAGAATTTATGGAAGATTTTGGGAATTGTTTGCATGTACTTTTTTGGAGATTTATTTGAGGTTTCTGTGAGTGTAAGAGTCTCTATTTGGTGATGACTAGCATGTGTGGATTTCTTAGAGTTGACTTCCAGAGGAAGCTTTTAGGAGGCTATCTACTCCAGACATGAAGATCTACAGAGAGACTCCAGTCAAGAGAGGAGAATTTCTCCACAGGACCCCAAGTAGGGTCTATGCTGGGATGAATTCTCTAATTCTCCTGTGTGTGTATGTTTATTTACATAAATGATATGTTATTAGATTGATATGTGATATCTTATTGTGAATTAAAAATGAAATGTGAATGTTTTTATCTTCTGTGTATTTCTATGTATTTTTTGGGAAGTAGAATATGTATGTTTTTATGTTTTTTTGGTATTATGAAATCTTCTTGGGAAGTGAGGAATGCTTGTGATTATGTGAAAGGGTGTGTTTCACATTATTGTATGGAATATGGAATTTTAGGAAGGCTTAGGAATGAGATGCAGTTCTTTTCCTTCTCTATTTCTCTTGCAGGCTTCTTTGTGAATTATTATTTTACGTTTGTTTTATTTTGTCTGAGGCTTAGGTAGTGTTGATGATGTGTTTTGGATGTGGTACTAAGGTCCCTACATTAGGTTGACCTCAGGGAACCTTTCCCAGGCACTCTCCATGTCTTAAGAAGTCATTTTTTAGCCTTTTTGGGCAATTTTGTATTAAATTTTGAAAGAGTGTCCTGCAGTGTCATACAAAATTGTAGTCATACCCATATGAAACTTGGTCAAATGTTTTATGGGAATGCATACATTGTCATATGGGTTAAAAAAAATTAGTTTTGGTGTTTTCAGGAAGTTTAAAATTTAATTTTGGGAAAGTGTCTTGCGGTGTTGTATGACATTGTAGTCATACCCTTATGAAACTTGGTCAAATGTCATATGAGAATTCATACATTGTCGTACGTGATCATATAAAAAGTCATTTGGAGTTTTGAGGGTTTTAGGGGCTCAAATTTACAGAATTTGTGGTAGGATTTATACAAATATAACATTTAAGTATAAGTTTAATTTCTTAAACTTTAAGTTATATTTGTATAAATACATTCTAGGATGTTTGAGATAGGTTTCAGCTTCATAGGAGTTAAGATGCAGATTTTAGATTTTGGAGATTTCTGAAAAATTTTAGACTTAGCCAAATTTCAGGCACATGAGGTTTCCATAGATGGAATGTTGTGTTAATACATGTGGAAGTTTGTATCACCTATGTATGGTCATTACTTGTTTTGTTGAGGTTATATGGTGTATTTATGATGTTTTTTTCACTTGGCATATACTTGAGCTTAGTTTATGAGGCTCATACTCGTCTCGGTGGCTTGTGTGCATGGGAGGGTTCCCTAGACCTATAAATAAGCCATAGAAAGTTGTACTTATGTATGTGTATAGTTTTATGATATTCTTTGAGGTGTCTTGTGATAGAAATCCTTCCTATAGTTCTTGTTATGTTTATGGCTAAGGTTAGGACTCGCTCTGAGGGCCTGAGTGTGTAGGGGAGTTTCCTAAACCTATGAATCAGGACTTGGAAATGTTATCTTGTATCTTTGGCTTGTGATGGGGTAAGGGAATAAGAACCCTAAGTGAGTGGATCACCATAGGTGTTGGGACCATAAAGTGGTTGCCAGATGATCCTATGGGTGGGTTTGTAAGAAGTGATAACCTTAAAAATTAACCTGGGAAGGGGGGATTTAAAACATAATGAAAGAAAATATAATAATGGCCACATAGACCTGATTGGAGTATCAGGACCAGGGATAACTGCCAGGATGGATCCCTATTCATAAAGGGGGGGACTGGGGTTACATGGTTGCTAGGAAGGATCCCAATATATAGGTTGTGTGACGACACTCACTTAGGTGGCCTCCTAGAACCTTAACCTCGGTGTTATAGTATGATAATATTTTATGTGCTTTATTCTTGTTCTTTTGAGTCTTGGATTTATTGGTATTTGAGACTTAGATTTCCTTAAGGTCTTGAGAGTACCTTGGTTATATCTCCTACCACGGGGGGTGGAACTTTACCAGTTTCACATGGTTGGGTGGCAAATCTCTTTTGAGGTATTGTTCATGGTTCGTGTCATGGCTTAGATTCTGAGTTATTCAGTGGTGAAGTTTTTTTCTTGTATCATGTATCTCTATCTTTTAAAATCAAGGTGTAAAGATGTAATGTAATCCTTTGGGAAACTTGATGTAATTGTCTTTTTGTACGCCTTCAGGCCATGTGCAGCAATTGTAATTCTAATTGTGTTGTAAATGGAAATTGTAAGAAAGAAGCTATGTATATGGGTAAGGGTAGTATTTAGGAATCTCAAAAAGGGAATTGAATGTTGGTAAATCAAGCATGGATTATGTTTAAGTAATTCCTACCCTAACTCTCTTGAGTTTTAAATGAAATTGAAAGTAATGATTCTATGTAAGCTTTTGCAAAGCACTTATAGTTGTAAACTTCTTAAGGAATACTCATTTTGATATGTGGAATAGTGAAAAGATATGCTAAGGGTTTAAAGGTATTTCTAGGTGAAATAATAAGGGTAAGAAACATGTATAGTATTGAAAGTAGTAATGAGATGTTATTCTTAAATGTATAGTTTAGTATGAGTAATGTGTGGTTATTCAAACTAGGATTTAATCTCAATTCTTAACTAGACTTATACAAGGTTATAGATGATAATTTGTGGAAGTTTAACTTGTGGCAAAAAGTATTCATTAAATGGTTTGTGTCGGTTAGCAATATATGGTTAAGTACTTTATGCTCTTTCTATTATTATATTGAAATGAAAATAGAAAGTAAGGATTCTTAATGGAAAAGCTTAATTGAGTTTTCATGGTGCAATTGAGTTGTGCATAGATATGGTTAAGGAGTAAACCATTAGGAAAGGATAAATATACTTAGTGGATAAGATAAGTAATGTGTGCTTGTTTCACTTCTAAAATTAAATTACATGTTAGTTTGGTAAAGAAAATTAATTCAACTAGCTCATTAATGTAATTGGTTTTGATGTGAAATGGAATCAATGTCTCAATGTAAATTGAAGTTGAAATGGAAATAGAATTTGTTAGATTAAGTAATAAAATGAAATACTTGAAAATGGTAAATGAATTCATTAAGGGAACCTTAAGGAATGTACTTGTGAATGGTAATGATGACATGTTAGAATGTTAGAAACAAATTTGTTAGTTGTAATTTTAGGTCATAGACCTGATTCCTTATGGGTTCCCTAGTGGGGACATTACATGGAGCTTCAGGTTGTTGTATCTCTGGTTGTTTTTCAATCTCTTTGTTGGGTTGAAGAGGCTCATAAATTTTAGCATATTCTGCATTCAGGCAAGGATTTGGTGCATCATTCACATGTAATGTATACATTAAGTTGTTATAAATGAACCTAACCTTGCGATGAAGAGTAGAAGGAACTACATGCATAGTATGTAACCATGGTCTACCTAAAAGAAGGTTATAATTGAGAGTTCCATGCATAACATGAATAGGTGTATTTAGAATAATTGGACCAACTTTAACATAATTCCCAAAGTTCTCTTTGCAATATTGTCAAATTCACGTATAGGGACATTATCAGGTTGAATAGTTGTGAGATCAGCCTTAATTTCCTTAAGCATATCCATGCTACAAACATTAAGCCCATATCTGTTATCAATTAATGTTCTTCGAATGATACTTTGATTAATAGAAACATCAACCATAAGAGCATCATATTGATTCTACACCTCAGGAGAAGGTAAATCATTATCGAAAAACACAATAAGCGGTACATAAGGCATAGTATGCATGCACTCTAAAATAGAATGAATGTTCTCTTGATTATGAGGGAAAGCATGAAGAGTGGATAAAGCTTTTTGCAATGCCTCATGATATGTCGGGGAAGTTTGAAGTAATTCCCATAAAGATATCTTAGTAGGAGTAGCACGTGATTGGTCAACTAAGTTATACTCCTTAAAGGTAGAAGAAAACCTAGGAGCTTGAGGAAGCATAGGTTGAGAAGGCGGTAAAGAAATCAGAATAGTAGGCTGAGGGTTATTCCATGTGCGATAAGTATGTGAAATGGAATCAGTGTTATCAAAGAAATCCAAAGGATCTCTAGGTTTACCCTTAATTGTTATGCGAGGACATCCTTTTACCGTCATCAAAGGTGTAGGATATATCATTTTAGGTTTATCAATGTTGCAAATAGTGGGACATGAAGGTAACCATGCACACACCCTATGGTAAAGGTTGATTGGAGAGGTTGTGGAGGAGAATGAAATAGGAATAGGATAAATGGAGATCTCATTCGAACAATTTTCATCCTCACTACCATGTACCTCATTGGGGAATCTATCCTCTTGTATAATAAAAGCCTCATCAAAGTATTCAAAACAAGAATCATACATGTTGAACACAAAGAAATACTAAAAGCATGAAAATGTAATTGTTTTTGTATTTTTTTTAAAGAGATTTTGTAATTTTTTTGTATTTTTGAAATATAAATGCAAGAAATCTAATTTTATAAGCATGCAAGATCTAACATAAAAGACAAATCTAACACCAAAAAGAAAGAGTTGTCGTAAACGGGTTCACCAAAATGTACAGGGGAAAAATGGAGTTTAACAATGCATCTAATAGAGGCCCTAAACTAACATTCCCCTCAATATATGTAATTTGGAGATGACAAGTAATGTAAATCTGGAAATGCTTGAAATTAGATAAGATAATGTACATACCTCATAATGAAATTAATCTGGAAATACCTATTTTGTGATGCCTGTGTACAGTTTTGGGAGATTCTGCAACCGGATCTGAAACCAGAAAATCGCAACAAAGAAAACCCAAATTTTTTTTTCAATTTTGAGGAAGGCCGACCTTGACCCAAATACCGGGGTACAATCTTACCCCCCATTAAAAGTTGACCTTGACCTAAAACAACTCCGACATAAATTTTGTTCGCGGATCCCGGAAGTTTGACAAAAAGGGTACTCAGATCCGCTCTGCAATTCTCGAGACAACGACTGTAGATATCTGAAAATGGTGTTTTGGGGTGGCTATGTAGGGTTTTGCCTTAGTCAAACCCCCGTTTTGGTGATCTCCACCTCCATGAATAGCTAGATGTAATAGAATATGTTTGTGTATTGAATGTGTAATGACAAGATCTAATCCTCTAGATTGAAACCTTAACATGAATGATTATGAGAAAGCAGTGCATAGATTTGAATAAGATAAGAAAGCATACCAAGTCCCCAAGGCTAAAGTACTCTTACCAAACTCACAATCCGTAATTGCTAACCCATGATTGTATCTTTGAATGCTTGAATATTGATAATGGTGGATCAAGGAAGAAGAAATCTCTCTTGCTCCAAATAGATCTTCACAATGGTGTGTTCACAAAAATGCTTGATATCAACAATGACTTGATCTTCTATATCATCCTCTTGCAATCTTGCATCTTCACTTCACTATCACTTGCTTGCTTGAATCAATTGTGTCTCCACTTGATAGATTGCATGTTCTTCTTGTGTGAAAATGAAGGCAAGTGAGAGTCTTTATATAGAGATTTCAAGGTGAGGCTCCTAGAGTAATGTGAGGACCCATAATTAAAATTTCACCTCAAATTATGGTCCAATCACAATAACCAACTAAGGAGGGAAAATAATTAAATGAATTTCAAATTAAAACCCTTCCGCATTCGGATCTGAAAGCCCAACATTGATTTCGGGGGTCCTCTGTGACCAAAATTTGAAAAGGGGGATCAAATCCCGACAGAGGTCAAGGATGACCTCGACTCTAACCTAGGTTAGAGTCGACCTCGACCTTGACCTAGGGGTCCAGATCCAATCCGTGTTGAAAATAGGAGGTCCCAGGGATGCCCAGAGATCTAGAAATGATGACAGAACAGGGCAGAGTGTCAGAGAAAGGCCTAGAGTCCTATGATGAACATGATGAAGGCTAGGAGGACCTATGCCTAGATCCTACCTAGAAAATAGAGCCATAGAGAAGGGAAATCAAGGAGAATCCTCAAGATCCTAACCCTAATTTCACCTAAAATGAAAGAATCAAGTGCAAAATGCATCCTAAATGCAAGTTTATCATGATAAATGCACTAAAAGAGGGTGCTAAACCTATCACTATGGAAGTGCTTCCATTTTAAGACGATACACATACATAATTTATTGAACACATTTGAATAGTGAAAAGAACAAGAATGTGGGGGAGAGACACAAATCAACAAATTTGATAAATGATTACCAAATTATGTTATGATTTTGATATTATTTTTTATCAATATCAATAAAGAAAGATAAATGATCTTTATTAGTATCAATAAAAAAAGATAAATAACTAAACCATTACCTTAAATCAACAACAAAGAAAGCTGAATTAATCTTTGAGAGTTAGGATTTAAAAGTCTCAAACAATGTGAGTTACTTATTCTTTTGACTAATGAAACACACTCGCTTACTTGTTAACTATCACACTGATTTTATTAACTATCCCATTGATTTTAAATTAGTAGTCATCATACCAAATACACTCACCTACTTAACTATCACATTGATTTTAAATTAGTTGTCATCATACCAAAGAGGTGATTTGGAAAGAGACAATTCTCCTTAAAACGAGCATTTAAGAAGGTTTAATCACTTTTTAAAAGGGGCAATCATTTTGAAAAGAAATAGACAATTAGTCACATCATGGAGATATTCGAGTCATCGCATGTCTTGCCACGAAGATTATCAAATCTTACAAGGAAAAAAATTAGAAGTACAAATGGGAAAGGCATCGATTAAGTGGAAATTAAAGCCTAGGTGAGCTCACCAACTTACATCTAAATTAAAAGGTGATTGTCATTAAAAGACGCTTTAAAATAGAACATTGAGTGGATTCAAAAACATAGGTAGATACGTTGAAACATAAAAGAGAGTCGCTAACCTATAGAACTAACCTTGGAATATCAAGGGATCTACTTGGAGAAGAGGTTTCTAAAGGTATGTATGAATATAAATGATGGGAAGTATATGCACTCTTGTCATGTAATTGTCGAGGTGGATTGCTTGCTACAAAGTGGATTGCTACAACACCAATGTGGGAATCATTCAAAGAAATAATAGAAGAGTCATGGGTGACAACGACAATATGAGGTTAATGTTTCACTTGTCTTTTAACATAAAGGATTTCCATTGTAGTTATAAGACCCTCAAGAAGTCCTAAGTTCCTAAGACACTTAGGAATATAAGTTGAATTTATATATAAAGAATTTGGACTTAACAATTTTTTTTTTGAGTTATTCTCATTGTTCTTAATTAGTTCAAAAGGAGATTTATGATTCATGCTGACTTTTTTTTAATTTTTTTTTAAAAATCTTGAATAATAACGATTAGTGTTTGAGATATATGATTCATGTTCGCTTTTATTTTCATCTTGAATGATAATGAGCAATGTTTGAGATGTATGATCCATGTTTGCTTTTATTTTCATTTTGAATGATAACGAGCAATGTTTGAGATACATGATTCATGTTGCCTTTTATTTTCATTTTGAATGACAATAAGATGGTGTAACAAATTTCTAGTTAGGGGATCTTCACAAGTTGAAGGGAGTTGCCCACAAGCAACCCTTGCACTTTATGAAAGTCATTATTCATACACTACACTAACAACACAACCATTTCAATTTGTGATGGGCTTTTAGGTATCCTTTCCCCATTACACACTTACTCATGCATCAAAATGATGACAAATATTTACCAATTGTAAAATAGTTCATTTCTACCAATTTGGATTTGATGAATGTATTGCAATTGACGAAGTGCCAAATCACCACTATTTGGCAAATTATTGGTCGAATGCATGTTATTTCATCACCAACTCACTTATAAGGCATTTATAGTTAATGCTTTTTTCATATCAACCTATGCATTTGTAATGGGAAATCGTTTTGAATTCAATTTCCTAACATATATTAATCAATAGCATTAAAAGTTCACCACATCTTTTAAAAAAAAAAAAAGTTCACCACATACGAAGACCAATTTTTCCAATACCAATGTAATTCCACATTGATCATAAGATCATAATTTCTTTGAAAACTACTATATATATATTCACCCTACATCTAAATTGGCTATTTTACAATCATGTGTGATTTGATAAATGTTTATCATCATGCTATAATCATGTGAAAATTAATCTAATTTGTACTCATGTTTTACAATTGGATTATCATAGTTTCCAAATATGAAATCATATAAATATCATTTAAAATCTTAATTATTTTTTTACACATTGTTTTACTCTCAATTTGGTTAATAGACAAATTACAACTATACGCATTAGTGAGTCATTGAAAGGAACTTGATAATTTTTAATACTATTTTATAATATATGATTATTAATGTTTATTTATCTCTTTGCTAGTTTGGTCTCATTATTATGTATGATATTAAGTAGGGATAAACTTATGATCTAAGTAATTATATTCTATACTTTATTCTTGTTGATTTCATTTATCATTTATTTTTATTGCTACATAATATATATGATATAAAAAATGTTAGTTTTGAGTCTTTGAATGAATTGTGAAAGGACATTCTTTTTGAAACTTTCAATTCACAAGAGATGTTGAGTAGGAATAATTTCTCTAAAAGTAATAAGAGAGATCATAAAAAATGTAAAAATATAATTTTCTTCTTGGGCTAGTTGGGGCTCCTTACTATAAGTAATGTAAACAATAAAATCTAGTCAAACTGCTCTAGCAAGGTTTTTTTTATGCTAGTTGACTTTAGAGATTACAAAGAAAAACCTCAATTTCTCAAATAATCAATAAAAAAGATTACAAATTGTGTGTTGCAATGTGCACCAAACACAAAGATTAAAAATAAAAATCTGACATGCAAAGCAGTTTAAAAATAATCTACCAAAATATCATGATTTGTGAGAAAAGTAAACAAACCAAACTTTATGGTGTGTAGAAAGTGTATGTTAAACACTGTAATGCCCTGTTAAGGAACCCTTAGAATACAAGGTCAAATATGTACTAAACATTTTTTTTTTGAAACATGGAATTAACATCACGAACATGAGTGCAATCATAACCATATTGCATAAGAAAAGATACGAACATATCAAAAGAAAACCATGATTGTCACATGATTGTGCACAAGCGGAAGACTCAAATGTACTTCTAAGGGTTCCAAGACAACCCTAATACAAGAATGAATGACCAGGTCACATTCAAGCCACAATGTGAGAGTTTGGACCGCATCCACAAACCTCATGGGATAAGACCATACTATCATCAATAGTTGCTAACGAGGAGACAAGTTCGTCCTCAACAAGATCCAAAAACAAGGTTCATTTTAAGCCCAAATAAAAAAAATGATGTAAACATCATTAAAATGAAATGAAAAATGAGATGCAGATACATGAAATTGATCCTATAAATAGAAGGATTCTAACTATGAAATTCAATTCTACACAAACCCAAGGGAACCACAAGCTATTGTAAATGCATTGAATCAGTCTTAGTATGCATGCACAAAAATGAGGTTACCTAGGCTAGTGCATTAATAGATGCACAAAAATAGCAAAAAAAAAAACACAATTTTAATAGATGCATATGAAATATGCATGGATGCACATAAATATTGATCATATGCATAGAAACAACATGCATACATGTATAATTCCTACAGAACCATGAAACTAAAAAATAACTAATGTCATATCCAACACATAACCTAAAAATGAACATCTCAACACCAAAGAGTATTAGAAACATGAAATTGAGGTCATGTACACTTCATACAATCATATACATAAAAATAAAATCTAATCTAATGAACCCATCAACAAATATGTGAAATTACATAAAAGAGATACTGAGGATAGGATGAGTGCATCATGCTCAAGCTCTGTCACTAGAATGTGTCCACCACTTGTTCACCAGTCTCCAACATTAGTAAAGTGCAACACAACCCAACCAAATGGTACCCTTAGGCTCACGTCACCATTCTAGCAGAGATAGTCACTTGACCACAAACATAAGGTATTCACACAAACAAGGAGTGGCTAACACACATGCCAATTAATGAAGATAATTATAATGAATGGAGAAAACTCATCATATAGATCAATATACCATGCACACCAACAATTTCACATACCCATAGTACATCAGGGTACTACTCATTGCTCCTGGATGTAGATACGAGAGTACCAAGCATATGGAGTATTCGTGCCCACATAGGTCAATAGATGACATCTATGGCTCAAGTCAATCTATCTCATGTATAGGTCACTCATGACATCCTGAGATTCAATGGTTTCCACTACCCACATGGGTCAATCTCTAACATCCATGGTTTCCAATTAATCTTGATTAGTGTTTATACCCAATTCATTTTATTATGCTATCAATTTTTAAGAGCTCCTAGACATGTCCGATATGACCACTTGTGGGCTATGGAATATGTGAGGAGCTACTCTCCATATCTACTCAATGCATCTAGTCCTATGAATTGGCTTCACACAAAGGAGGTAATATCAACAAGGTTTTTCTACTCGGTCTACACTAAGAAAGAGAACAACAAGCTTGTCCACTTGGTTCATACCAATGAAATGGTTCACAATGAATTATCTACTCGGTCTACATCAAGGACATAAGCATAAAATATATCATCTACTTGGTCTACATCAAGGACGTAGATAAAAAAATACCAACAAGCAACCCAAGAAAAATCAGGAGGAAAAATCGCTCCCAAACAGTCAAGGCATGAAAATTGAGTAAATCCAAAACCAAGGACAAACATCAAGTTTCTTTATTGGCCACTTTCCAAGAGTATAAATTTTGATGGAATCTATCAATCATCTCGTTAGAACATGAAGAAGGATCAAAATACCCCAAAAGCATCGAAATCTTAAATTGTGGCAATAACTGGCAAGGTGTAAAAATAATCAATATAGAACTAAATGGGTGAGTTCTATTCACAATAACTAACTACTAGAATGTCCTGATTCCATTCCGATTGATCGTCCTTACTAAAATAAAGGAGTACACCCAAGGAAATTTTTTTAAACATGCACAACATGATAACAGAAAAATTTAGGGCTCAGACAAAATGATTCGCCCATGAAAATGCCCAAAAATGAAACTTAAAATAATTCAAAAATACAAAAACCTATTTGGTCTAATGCATCCAACATCACATTCATCCCATATATCTTTGCTTTGTTTCTGCTATTTTTGTTGAGGTTTTCTTCTCTGAGGAAATTATGGGTGGTGGGCTTAATTACAGGGAGTCGAAGGACTGCATTAAGTGGAAGAATATGATGAAGGTTTGGGATAATCTCAGAAAGGGTGGCCTCACCATGTATATGGAATGCCTTCACAGGTTCAAAGATGAAGTCACAACAACATTTTTTGAGTCTTCGAAGGATGGCACTGTGACCATTGGTGGTATGACTATGAAAATCACTGAAGAGCTAATTGCGGAGGTGTTTGGGCTGAGTATCAAGGGTATGAAGTTCTATAGAGACAAGAAGAACTCCCAACAAGCCATCCAATGCTTCCCTAAAGACAAGGCTAAGGCTGGGTGCTTGGTGAAGGACTCCAGTGGCTGTTATGATGTGGACACTTTCAAGGAGATTTGGACAAAGGTCATGATTGCTATCATGGAGTATATCACTCTAGATGGTAGTTACAAGTGTGCTCACTCTTACCATTTCATGCTGCTTTGTCACTTCAGACACAAGGTTAGGGTTTCACTATCATTCTTTCTTTTCCAGTCCCTTCGTCACAGTATAATTGACCATAGGAAGAAAGGGAACAAGCTCATTTTACACGAGGGCCTCATTCTCCTAATTGTTGATCATATTAAGCAAATGGCCATTAGTATCCCTTTTATTTCCTTGCCTAGGGTCTCTGGCTCTACCAAGGCTTTAGGGAAACATATTAGGGAAGGGGATGGCAAAGAGGAGATGTCTATTGGTAAAAAAATGAAACTTGATAAGAAGGGTGGCATGGATACTGATTTTGCTGGTGATAGTGTTGAGGGCTATGCTGCCACTATTAATTTGTATGATGAGGAAAGTAAAGAGTCTCTATCAGCTTCAGCCAAAATTTCTTGTGATAATGAGAACAAGGATGAGGTTGTTGCTAAAGCCATGGATATTGGGAATGACCTTGTTGCTATTGACAAAGATGAGGATGTGAATAAAGATGAGGATGTGGGAGGCTAGAAGGTCCCTATTTTGGTTAATTACGATAGCTTAGAGGAACATGATGTTCCTATCTCCCCCATGTTGGAGGTGGTTATGGAAGTGCAGTTGGAGAGGAAGGAGGAAAAAAATACCCCTGTTTTGGAGCTCGTTGAGAAGGGGAATCTTCCCTCTACCTCTAGGAACATTCCCTTTGTTAAAATGGTGGATATGAAGGAGAGGAATGTTCAACTATTAAAAGAGGATATGGATGATAAGATAGACCCCCCTTTTGGTGTCCTCCAGACATCAAAGGTGATTTCTATGTACTCTTTCCACCTAATGAAATGGGTCTTCCATGAAATCAGAAGCCTCAACTTAAAGTTTCGCTCCCTCTCTGTCAACACTACAACATTTGGGGTCAAATTTTGATGCCAATTTGTGACGACACTACAATTAATGTTTGTTTTTTGTGTTTTTTTTTGCAAGTTCCCCTGATGGTGTCATAATAGCAATGATGTTGTCATAATTGCGACACCCATGTATTTATAAACAAAAAAAAGAAAAAGAAAGTGTCATTTGTAATTTGTGAATTTGAAGAGCTGCCACGAAGATGACACTGCACTTTTGCGTGGTGCGAAGAGGGCATTCAAGTTTGGCGTACGTGAAGAGGCTGACACCATGTGGAAAGAGGGCACTGGAACTTGAGGTAGGCATTCAAGCTTTGTCTTCTCATTAAATCAATTTTAGTGGCATTGTTTACATCTTAGCATTGTTAATAGTGGCATTGTTTACATCTTAGCATTTGGAATACTTGATGACCTGCGAGCTTTGAGATCTAGGGCATCATTGCTATTGCCTTCAAGGCATTGTGTAAAGTGTTTGATCTTTGTTTATTTGTAATTCTGTTGATATTCACTATGTGGTACTCCCTGTTTATGATCATTTCATGAGGAAATGTCTTGATGGCTCGTGGGCTGCAAGCTAGGGCATCATACATTGTTTATGAGCTCACTATTGAATACTTGCATTGTTTACATCTTTTCATTTGGAATGCTTGATGATCCACAAGGTTTGAGAGCTAGGGCATCGTTGCTATTACCTTCAAGGCATTGTGTGAAGTGTTTGATCTCTCTTTATTTGTTTTGCTATTGATATTCACTATGTGGTACTCCTCGTTTATGATCATTTCACAAGGAAATGTCTTGATGGCTCGCGAGCTACAAGCTAGGGCATGATACATTGTTCATGAGCTCACTGTTTAATACTGGCATTGTTTACATCTTTTCATTTGGAATGCTTGATGACCTGCGAGATTTGAGAGCTAGGGCATCATTTCTATTACCTTCAAGGCATTGTGTGAAGTGTTTGATCTCTCTTTATTTGTTTTGGTGTTGATATTCACTATGTGGTACTCCCCGTTTATGATCATTTCATGAGGAAATGTCTTGATGGCTCGCAGGCTGCAAGCTAGGGCATCATAAATTGTTCATGAGCTCACTGTTTAATACTAGAATTGTTCATGAGCTCACTATTTAATATCTGGCTAGGCCATGTAAATGGTACCAGGCCAACCCAATCAGCCCAACAAAATGTGTCATGTTTATCTTTGTCAAATACACTCATTCACCATTTTGTTCTTATTCTTCACACAAATATTGCATCAAAAGTAATTGTAAACAACGATTCAAAGAAAAAAGAAACAACTACAATAGACTAAACCCCAAAAGAATACAGTCAACTATAATAGCTCACAGTCTCAATGAAATAAATAGTGTATAAAACAATATATGGTGCACAACAGCAGCAAGCATGCAATGATAGCAATAACATTGCAAGATAAAATTCAATAATCTTAGTTTTTATTCACATTAAAAATGCATAATTGTAGATGAGGATCAATAATAGGGTGTCAGGAATTACTTAGATCCTTTGGATCTAACCCCATCTTTTCCTTCCTTGCAGGTTTTGGTTCATACAAGAGCATATTGGATTGAACCCCGAGTCAACACTTCATTACTTCAGGCAATGTCTGGTACCTTCATTATTTATGTTCATCCACTTATGTATGTTTGCATTCATTCATATTCTTCTAAAATTTGGCTATTAGCAACCATATATGATGATTCTTGATGTTTTTGGGTCATTTGATGAAAATATGTAAAAATTTCTTAAAAGTTTATATTTTTTATTTCAATTTTTAAAATCATAAAATGAATAAAATTTAAAGATAACAAATTAAGATAATCTTTGTTTTCACTTAAAACAAATACATAAAGCTCATAAAGCATGGTAAAAATATAAAGCTCATAAAGCATGGTAAAAACATAAAGCTCATAAAGCATGGTAAAAGAGGACCCTAATTGTGGTAAAATGGGAAAGTTTCCACCTTGCATTGCTCTTCATATGGCAGTTGCAAAGGAACTATGTTATAAAATTTCAAGGCATGAAATTTTATACTTTTTGACATCATACTTTTTTCTCCTTAGCATTGAGTTTACAATGTGGGGGACTCAAAGAAAATATACATACAGTTATAAAATTTCATGCCTTGAAATTTGGCATGAAATTTTATAACATAGTTCCTTAGCATTTGATCTTTATATGATAGCCATGACTTGAGGTAGGCATTCGAGCTTTGTCTTCTCATTAACTCAATTTCATTTTGATGGCATTTATTGATTTAATGGCAAAATATGAATGTTAATACTGGCATTGTTTAAATCTTTGCATTTGGAATGCCCGATGATCCGCAAGCTTTGAGAGCTAGGGAATCGTTGCTATTACCTTCAAGGCATTGTGTGAAGTGTTTGATCTCTCTTTATTTGTTTTATTGTTGATATTCACTATGTGGTACTCCCCATTTATGATCATTTCATGAGGAAATGTCTTGATGGCTCGCGGGCTACAAGCTAGGGCATCATGCATTATTTATGAGCTCATTGTTTGAGCACCTCATGTCCCTATTTTATTAGGCGGTGCTCTATTTGTTATATTGATGCTATTAGATCAAATAGGGACATCAATAATAAAATAGGGACATCAGTAATAAAATAATACACTTATTGTTTTGAATTTGAGCTCTGGCATCATGCAATGTTATTGTTGTCAAAATAGTAAGTGTATTAATGTATGATCTAATAGCAGCAACCTCATTGATCATTACCTTTGACTCCTCCATCATTATAGAAGAGATAACTACCTACAACTATATTTCATAATTCCTCCTTTGAAGTCATAGGTTAGTTTAACTATTGGATAATGAGCTGATAAGAGTTTCGAATAGATTTGAATAAAAACAAAGAGTATTAAATTTTATCATGCAATGTTATTGTTGTCATTCCATGCTTGCTACTGTTGTGCACCATATTTTGTTTTATACACCATTTATTTCATTGAGACTATGAGCTATTGTAGTTGACTGTATTCTTTTGGGATCTAATCTATTGTAGTTGTTTCTTTTTTCTTTGAATCATTGTTTACAATTACTTTTGATGCAATATTTGTGTGAAGAACAAGAACAAAATGGTGAACAAGTGTATTTGACAAAGATAAACATGACACATTTTGTTGGGCTGATTAGGTTGGCTTGGTACCATTTACATGGCTTGGCCAGATATTAAACAGTGAGCTCATGAACAATCATCATACTACTTACACTGTAATTTCTATGTCCACTTACAATAATAAATTACAGAGTTTCACTGCAATTTCTATGTCCACTGCCATTAAAATATATTGCCCCTCCTATTATATAGGCATCCTTCTCATTCAGTGTTTCCATTAAAATATATCACTCCTCCTATTATATAATGTATATTCATACTTGTTTAAAATGCCATACTTGTTGCTCTTAAATATTATTACCATTTCACTCAAATTTACATGACATTAAAGCCAAGCCCAAAATGTATACATACATGTAAGTATAGGAGAAGCTGGATTCTGCAACTATTGAAAAAAAAAACTATACCAATAGAAGCTTATGAGAAACTATACTTGTGCTTACCACACCATGCCTCAACATCATAATGCTTATCATTTTCAAGTTTTAGTGAGGCTTCGTACCACACAACATCTGTAGATTTGTATGCAACACTAATTTAGGCTGGAGGTAAACTACATGTGTCATGTAAACAACATGGTTGAATTCAATCTCTTTTGCATGTTTTCAAGAGTTTTCCCACCAATACAAGCGTAAATAACACATTGAACGTAATCTAGGAACACTGCGTGGTATGAAATCTCCTTGAAGCTTGAAATACATCACTCCTCATGTTATTGTCAAAATTAAATTCAAATATTTCTCAAAACATTTATTATTGTAGAATTAAGATATCCTTATCTCAATAATAAAACAATCTTGCATAATAGCTTTTGAATCACATTAACAAACACCCATGTTCTGTAGCATAGTTCATTTTAGAAGTGTATGGCTTGACTATGCACATGCATAATTGTAGATGAGGATCAGTAATAGGGTGCCACGCATTGCTTAGATCCTTTGGATTTAACCCCATTTTTTCCTTCCTTGCAGGTTTTGGATCATACAACAGCATACTGGATTGAAGCTTGGGTCAACACTTCATTACTTCAGGCAATGTTTGGTACCTTCATTATTTATGTTCATCCACTTATGTATGTTTGCATTCATTCATATTCTTCTGAAAGTTAATCTTTATGAGCTCACATTCAAAATAGTAAGTGTATTATTTTATTACTGATGTCCTTAATTTATTACTGATGTCCCTATTTGATCTAATAGCATCAATATAACAAACAGAGCATCGACCAATCAGATAGGGACATGAGGTGCTCAAACAACGAACTCATAAAATAATATATTTAGTCTTAATAAAATCTTATAGAACAACATATATTGTGTGAAGTGTTTGATCTCTCTTTATTTGTTTTGGTGTTGATATTCACTATGTGGTACACCCCATTTATGATCATTCCATGAGGAAATATCTTGATGGCTCGTGGGCTGCAAGCTAGGGCATCATACATTGTTCATGAGCTCACTGTTTAATAATGACATTGTTTACATCTTTTTATTTGGAATTCTTGATGACCGCGAGCTTTGAGAGCTAGGGCATCATTTCTATTACCTTCAAGGTATTGTGTGAAGTGTTTGATCTTTCTTTATTTTTTTTGTTGTTGATATTCACTATGTGGTACTCCCCGTTTATGATCATTTCATGAGGAAATGTCTTGATGGCTTGCAAGGTGCAAGCTAGGGCATCATGCATTGTTTATGAGCTCACTGTTTGAGCACCTCATGTCCCTATTTGATTGGCTGGTAATCAAACAGTGAGCTCATAAACAATGCATGATGCCTGAGCTCAAATTCAAAATAGTAAGTGTATTATTTTATTAAGACTAAATATATTATTTTATTAAGACAAAGTATTTTAGGTTAGTTTTATGTTGTTTTATAAGATTTTATTAAGACTAAATATATGATGTAAACTCATAGTGATACTTGATATATATGTATATACTTCAAAGGAGGAATTATGAAATATAGTTGTAGGTAGTTATCTCTTCTATAATTATGGAGGAGTGAAAGGTAATGATCAATGAGGTTGCTGCTATTAGATCATACATTAACACCCTTACTATTTTGAATTTGAACTCGGGCATCATGCAATGTTATTGTTGTCATTACATGCTTGCTGCTATTGTGCACCATATATTGTTTTATACATTGTTTATTTCATTGAGACTGTGAGCTTGGTTTTTCTTTCAGAAGTGTATGGCTTGACTATGCACATGCATAATTGTAGATGAGGATCAGTAATATGATGCCATTTATTGCTTAGATATTTTTTATCTAACCCCCATCTCTCTTTTCTTTGTAGGTTCTGGATCACACAGGGGCACACTAGATTCATACCTGGGTAAAAAATTCATCACTTCAGGCAATGTCTGGAACCCTTATTATTTATGTTCATCCTCTTATGTATGCCTTTACTCTTGCATTTTCTTTTGAAAGTTATTTTCCTTGTATAGTATATACAAGTTATTTTTCATATATATACATGTAATCTTTAGATGAAAAAATTTCTTTTCCTTTACATGTATCTTTGCATGAAATGAACACAAATTAAACAAGATCATCTAATAATGCAAACTAGGGTATTGTAGTCACTCATCTAGTAATTAGTTCCCCAAACCATTACTAAGGATTGGCCAGTGCTCAAACAGTGAGATCATAAATTGTGACACCCATTTGGTTATAAACAAAAAAGAAAAAAAAAAGAAAGTGTCATTTGTAATTTGTGAATTCGAAGAGCTTTCACGAAGATGATATTGCACTTTTGCGTGGCACAAAGAGGGCATTCAATTTTGGCGTGCGCGAAGAGGTTGACACCATGTGGGAAGAAGGCACTGACACTTGAGGTAGGCATTCAAGTTTTGTCTATTTGATCATAAACGGGGAGTACCACATAGTGAATATCAACAACAAAACAAATAAAGAGAGATCAAACACTTCACACAATATATGTTGCTTTATAAGATTTTATTAAGACTAAATATATTGTTTTATGAGCTCACTGTTTGAGCACCTCATGTCCCTATTTGATTGGTCAGTGCTTTGTTTGTTATATTGATGCTTAGATCAAATAGGGACATTAGTAATAAAATAATACACTATGTGGTACTCCCTATTTATGATCATTTCATGAGGAAACGTCTTGGTGGCTCGCAGGTTGCTGCAAGCTAGGGCATCATACATTGTTCATGAGCTCACTGTTTAATATTGGCATTGTTTACATCTTTTCATTTGGAATGCTTGATGACTTGCGAGCTTTGAGAGCTAGGAAATAATTTTTATTACCTTCAAGGCATTGTGTGAAGTGTTTGATCTCTATTTATTTATTTTGGTGTTAATATTCACTATGTGGTACTCCCCATTTATGATCATTTCATGAGGAAATGTCTTGATGGCTCACGGGATGCAAGCTAGGGCATCATACATTGTTCATGATCTCACTGTTTAATACTGACATTGTTCATGAGCTCATTGTTTAATATCTAGCCAGGCCATGTAAATGGTACTAGGCCAACCCAATCAGCCCAATAAAATGTGTCACGTTTATCTTTGTCAAATACACTCATTCACCATTTTGTTCTTGTTCTTCACACAAATATTGAATCAAAAGTAATCGTAAACAATGATTCAAAGAAAAAAGAAACAACTACAATAGATCAAACCCCAAAAGAGTACAGTCAACTACAATAGCTCACAGTCTCAATGAAATAAATAGTGTATAAAACAATATATGGTGCACAACAGTAGCAAGCATGCAATGACAACAATAACATTGCATGATGCCCGAGCTTAAATTTAAAATAGTAAGTGTATTAATGTATGATCTAATAGCAGCAACCTCATTGATCATTACCTTTCACTCCTCCATCATTATAGAAGAGATAAATACCTACAACTAGGGCATCATGCATTGTTTATGAGCTCACTTTTTGAGCACCTCATGTTCCTATTTGATTGGTCGGTGCTCAAACAGTGAGCTCATAAATAATGCATGATGCCCTAGCTTGTAGTCCACAAGCCATCAAGACATTTCCTCATGAAATGATCATAAATAGGGAGTACCACATAGTGAATATCAACAACAAAACAAATAAAGAGAGATCAAACACTTCACACAATATATGTTGCTTTATAAGATTTTACTAAGACTAAATATATTATTTTATGAGCTCACTGTTTGAGCACCTCATGTCCCTATTTGATTGGTCGGTGCTCTATTTGTTATATTGATGCTATTAGATCAAATAGGGACATCAGTAATAAAATAATACACTATGTGGTTCCCATTTATGATCATTTCATGAGGAAATGTCTTGGTGGTTCACGGGATTCTACAAGCTAGGGTATCATACATTGTTCATGAGCTCACTGTTTAATACTGGCATTGTTTACATCTTTTCATTTGGAATGGTTGATGACCTGTGAGCTTTGAGAGCTAGGAAATCATTTCTATTACCTTCAAGGCATTGTGTGAAGTTTTTGATCTCTTTTGATTTGTTTTGGTGTTGATATTCACTATGTTGTACTCCCCGTTTATGATCATTTCATGAGGAAATGTCTTGATGGCTCACGGGCTACAAGCTAGGGCATCATACATTGTTCATGAGCTCACTATTTAATACTAACATTGTTCATGAGCTCACTGTTTAATATATGGCCAAGCTATGTAAATGGTACTAGGCCAACCCAATCAACCCAAAAAAATGTGTCATGTTTATCTTTGTCAAATACTCTCGTTCACCATTTTGTTCTTGTTCTTCACACAAATATTGCATCAAAAGTAATTGTAAACAATGATTCAAAGAAAAAAGAAACAACTACAATAGATCAGACCCCAAAAGAATACAATCAACTACAATAGCTCACAGTCTCAATGAAATAAATAGTGTATAGAACAATATATGGTACACAACAATAGAAATCATGTAATGACAACAATAACATTGCATGATGCCCAAGCTCAAATTAAAAATAGTAAGTGTATTAATGTATGATCTAATAGTAGCAACCTCATTGATCATTACCTTTCACTCCTCCATCATTATAAAAGAGATAACTACCTACAACTAGGGCATCATGCATTGTTTATGAGCTCACTGTTTGAGCATCTCATGTCCCTATTTGATTGGCCGGTGCTCGAATAGTGAGCTCATAAATAATGCATGATGCCCTAGCTTGCAGCCCACAAGACATCAAGATATTTCCTCATGAAATGATCATAAACGGGGAGTACCACATAGTGAATGTCAACAACAAAATAAATAAAGAGAGATCAAACACTTCACACAATATATGTTGTTTTATAAGATTTTATTAAGACTAAATATATTGTTTTATGAGCTCACTGTTTGAGCACTTCATGTCCCTATTTGATTGGTCGGTGCTTTGTTTGTTATATTGATGCTATTAGATCAAATAGGGACATCAGTAATAAAATAATGCACTTATTGTTTTAAATTTGAGCTCATAAAGATTAAGATATCCTACTATTTTGAATTTCTATGTGCTTTGAGCCAATGAAATTTTTATCATCATGATGAAGTAATAATGCATTAAATGTCTTACTTATGTCCCTATTTAGTTTTAATTTTATAGTGAATTCATGATTTATAATTCAGTTGTAGCAGCTCAATATGTTTGAACTCAAGAATACCCCTTGGTTTCCTAAAAAGATTTTGGAAAAATCTGTCAGAAAATGAGAAGCTATAAGAAGGTGACATGAAGCTAATGAAAGGAGGCATCTCCAATTTGTTTTGCAGATATACACATTAAGGATCATGTTAGATAATACAAGGGAATTCAATCAAAATAGGGAGACAATTGCTAGATTGTTGTCTAACTTTCAAAGAGAAGGCGATGACAAATGTTGTAATGGCTTAAAGATAAGAAGAATCAAAATCAAAACAACAAAGAGACATTGTAGGGAGAATGGTCACATGGAAGGGGGGTTTGATTATAATCTAGTGGTAAGTTATTTGTTATATTGTTTTCATAATTAATATACATATGAACCATGGAAGGAGGTTTGATTATCATCATTTTTATATAGGTCGATCTCCCCAGTGTGAATATAGAGGATGATCCCATGGAAGATGACGATCATGTGCCAGAAAACACATTTGAAGATGATGGTATGAATGCATTGATCATTGACATATTTGGTACTAGTGCTGCTAGTGCTACTGCTGCTGCTGATGATGATGATTATGATGAGGATGACATTGATGACATCCATGATATACCTCTACTTGAGAAGGTAGACATAGCCCTTTACGAAGGCTCCCAATCTACTCTTCTCTTTGATGTATTGTTGTTGGTGAATTTGAAGGTTATGAATGGTTTATCCAACATAGCAATGCCACGTATGCTAAGGTTTGTCATATATGTCATTATAGTCTGTAAAAGGTGAAACATGTACCATTAAGATTGTTTATAGTAATGACTTATATTATTTGTTGCAGATTGATAGGTGACTTTCTATTACCACCATCAAATGTTCTCCCTCACTCGTACTGAGAATTATGTGCCTCTATGAAATATATTGGAATGGAGTATCAAATAATAGATGCTTGTCCTGAAGATCATATTATTTATTATAAAGAACACAAAAATACAACAGAATGCCCTAAATGCCATACGAACAGATATCAAGATGATCAAGTGACAAAAAAGGTGCCTCACAAGGTTCTTCGTCACATCCCCATTATTCCACATCTGAAATGATTATTCAGGTGCATTAGCTTGGCACAATTTATGGATTACCATGCACGTGACATGATTCAAGATGACATTATTTGAATTCCTGCAGATGGTTCATCATTTATGGACATAGAGGAAAAGTGGCTACACTTTAAAGAGGAACCTCAAAATCTCAGGATTTCTCTGGCAGTAGACGATGTCAATCTGCATGGAGAGATGAGATCCGTTTGCTTGGTGTGGCCTATTTTTGTTATAAACAATAACCTTCCTCCATGGATGTCAATAAAGAAGGAGCACATTATGTTGGAAATGATTGTTCCAAGTATCTTATTATTTTATAGTTATCTATATGTAATTATAAGTCTTGGAGTGAAATGACCATAATAATTATCTGATGTTATTGTTAATTCAACTAGGTAAGTACCAAGTGAAAGATATGAATGTATATATTGCACCTCTTATCGACGAGTTATTGGTGTTATAGAATGGTTTCACTATGTATGACATCTCCCAACCAATTGGACAAAGAGAATTTTAATTCCATGCAATGATTGTGTGGACAATTCATGATGCTCTAGGGTTGACACATTTTTGTGGTATGTTATGGTGAATTCTAGTTGTACGCGATAATTCAAATTCTAAAAATATACATATTTATCCAATTTTATCATTATCTTGTAGGTCTTCAAACAAAGGAAAAATTTGCATGTCCAATGTGTGGTCCAAAGATGAAATCCCGTCATTCCAAAAGTTTAAGAAAACAAGTGTTTGATGAGTATAGGTAGTTCCTCCCCAGAAATCATAAGTATCAAAGTGTAGAAAGTCATCTTTTCAATGGGAAAGAAGAGACTACATCAAAGCCTCGAAGAATGACACCTCACCTATGATAGTTGGAATATAATAGAATTCAAAGTAATATCGTTCCACATAATGGTCGATGTTTGAAATTATATATTTTGATTGTGTTTTGTTGGCTAATTATGTAGTTGATGATCTTGAAGGTCATGAAGGCATCATCAACCAGCTTCCAAAGGGACTAAAATGTTATCCCAAAGAATTTAGTAGGTTGCATTTGTTTGATACTATGCATATTGGAAAGAATGTAACAGAGACACTGTGGAAAATATTGGATGAAAGGCGTGACAAAGAAAAATTTGACAAAACTTGTAGTGACATTCATGATTCGAATCATGCAATGAAAAATATCATTGAATCAAATAGAAATGGAGACCAGATTAATGCAAGTGCTCTTCCTTGGTTATTAACAGAGCAACAAAGTAATGCCATAAAAGAAGTGATCCGAAAAATTTAATTTCCTACAGGATTTGCTGCGGATATAAGCAATTTCATATCAAAGAAAAATGATTTTGGGTCAGGGATGAAAATGCATGATTGACATACCTTCATCAAGGTAAGTCATAATCTTTTGTATTTATAATATATTTGTGTAATTGCATTCAATTTTTATTGTATGAAATGATTAGTTGACAATTGTTGCAGTATTTTCTACCCCTATCTCTCTCAAAGAACTTCAACAATAATATCAAAGAAGTGATATATGATCTTGGAAAATACATGAGGTAAGCAGTGATATTTGTTCAATATATCAAAAAGTAATATATTGTAAAGTCTCATATTTATATATTTATGTCTTGAATCCCTTGTAGGTGGTTGTCATCTAAAGAAATCCATAAAGAAGATATAAAATATTGGAAGAAAAGAATTTGTCTATTAATGTGTGAAATGAAAAAGTGTTTACCTCAAGCTTTTTTCAATGCACAAGAACACTACCTCATACACCAAGTTGAGGAGATTGAATTGTGTGGACCTGTACATGCTAGGTCAATGTGGATGGTTGAGAGACACTTGAAATTTTTGAAGGGTTTGGTATGATAAAGAGCACGTCTCGAGGGTTCTATGGTTGAGGGATATATGGTATACCAGATGATGGTGTACGTTACTCAATATCTTCCTAATCTTGCAGCAAAGACCCATATAGATTGCATTTGGGATCTCAACTCAATTAAAAAATTTGAAGGGGAGTACTTGGTGGGAAACGGTAGATTTAGGAAACTGAAAGGTAATAAATTATGAGATGTTATTGTAGTAAATTAATTTTTAATATTCAAAATAAATCTATTGTAAGTCATCTATTTACTTTTGTACAATTGCTAAAAAGTGAGATGCAATACATTTGTTTATTGCAAACAATCAAGATTGGATGACGATATGGATTAAACGATGTCAACATGATGGTCATAGATTAACATGAGAATCCATGTCTTCATTAGTTATACAAGCTCATCACAATGGAGATCCCAATGTTACACAAAATGAAATAGATTTAGCATATGGTTTAAGAGATCACCAGGTACTTATAAATTTGTTAATTAATCAATCGTATATTTTTCAAGTCGTGATGCAATAATTTATACATGTTTGACATTATTATAGGTGAAACACCACAAGGCTATGTTTTGTAGTGGTTATAAATTTCACATCAAAAATTTGGATGACATGAAAAGAACTTGTGATTCTGGGATAAGTGTAGTGTTCCAGGTGACTAATATTTCATCTAGAAATGACTTACATCCTCAAGAGTCACAAAATTGATACTATGGTATCTTGGTTGATATACTTGACTGTGACTTCAATTTCTTCAAATTAGTTCTCTTCGTTGTGAAATGGTATAGACTACGACTCAATAAAAATGATCCTGATAGAACTATTATTGAACATGACAATAGATTTCTAATGATTAATACAAGGTTGTTTAAGCCAGTTAGAGAAGAGCCCTATGTTCTTCCAAGCCAATGTGAGTAGGTATTTTACTTAGAGGTTCCACATAAACCAGGTTGGTCATTTGTTGTTAGACATGATCCAAGAGGAAGACCGATAAAGTATAATGTGATGGAAGAAGATACCGAGGAAGATGAAGAAGTGGAAGATGATGTAGAACTAGATCACGATCGAGAGCTAGTCGAAGAATAATATGAAGAAGAAGATGACAATGATGCTGCTATTGATGAAGATGATACTGCTATTGATGTTTCTACTAATGATGATGATGATGAGGATGATGATGATAATGATGCTGATGGTGATGATGATGATGATGACAATAGTGGTGGTGATGATGTTGTCGACGACAATGATTTTGATGATGAGATGGATGAAGAAGAATATCAATGACATGAATGAAACATAAAATTATGCTAGATGTTTGACATGTTCTAATGATTGTTTTATATGTACTACTATTATTCACCTTGTTTTATATGTCCTACTTATATATCTTTGATCTTTTGTTAAGAGAAATTTCATTCTAAAAGAGTGTATTTAATCTCTATATGCTTAAACAACCTCACTAGTTAAGACTGTTCTCATTTGTAGTGGGCATGACAAGAATCAAATCACTTGAAAGACACCAGTATTTAGACATGCACAAATTAGTGACGTGATTAAGAAAATTACCTTTCTTTACAATTGCATGGTTGTCTTTGGTTTGTCATTTTATTTTGAGTGTCTAGTGATGGATATCCATCATAAACTTTCGATGGATATCCATTGCATTAATAGCATTTTCATCGGCGAACAAGTTACAAATGATGGCTACCCGTCAGAATATTTTAATGGGTCACCGTCATTTGTATTTGTTGCGATGGATAGGCGTCCCAATTTTGACGACCACAAATAGGTCCGACGACAGGTTCGCTTCGTTGGCACCCTCTTTTTGTGACCACCATGGTTTTCGTAATTACGATGCCTAACAAAACCATCAATTTTTTTGACTGCAAAACTGCGACACCACTTGCAATGCCGGGTGGTGTTGCTTAATCGACAGTATACTATCTAAATTCAGACATTTGACCATTGGTAAAAGGTCTCAAATGTACTAGTGGAAGGTTGATCTTCTGCGGGGAAATTTGGCTACTGGTTCTAAGGGGATGGATCTCAATAAGGTCAACGAGGGAGAGAAAAACATGGAGGATATGCAGGTCAAAATTGATAACCTGGAGAACACTCTAAAGAAGCTAATGCTAGACAATAACCTATTCATGGGGTCTTCGATGGAGTGCTTCATGATAATCAAGGTAGAGCTGGATGTTGGTTCTCCTACCAAGAAGCTCGATGATGAAAATGTGGACACAAACAACGCTAGTCCTGGAAAACACACTCGGTTTGCAAAAAGGAAGAAGATCCAGGCCAGGATCCTCGAGCTTTCTGATTTTAATGCAACTATTAAGAAGGTTTCAGAGGCAAAGAAAGAAATGAAGGGAACTCGTTTGGAGTTTTCCTAGGTCCTCCCGCTCCCCTATTTCTGTGCTTTCTTAGTATCCAGGGTTTCTTGGCTGCTGGGTGGGGTTTTTGGTTTCTGGCTTTTTGTTTGTTTTACTGGTTCTGGGTCTGGCATACTAGTTTTCAGTCATGTTTCAATTCAGTGAACTTAATGCTATTATCTTTCTTGTGATACTTGTAAGGGGTTTTGGGTCCCCATAAAACCTATTTTTTCCTGCAATCAAAAACATCACATTCATCCAATAAAATTATCATTTTGGGTACACACAAAATAGTCAACATAATACCATAAAAATCATATTTTTAAAATATAAAACATGATATACTCATAAAACCCAAATGGGTAAAGGAATACAAAAAAATTATAAGGGAATACTAATTCTCAACCCACAAAAATAAATTTACTTACTTTTATTGAAAAGGAAAAACAAAGAGAAAGATACAGAAAACCCTACCTCACACAAAGTTGCAAACACAAAAAAGGGTGTAGAAAATAAATTCTTTGTGAAGTTGAAAATAACTCAAGAGAAGTAGGAGCAATTGCAACTTGAATCCAACAAGTCGCTACCCATGAGAATCTGAGAAGCAAATTGATCACAACGAGAAAATTAGTGATTTTCTCCAAAAATAATTTGAAGCAAAAATCCAATTTCTCCCAAAATAAAAGTGAGGGAAATGAGTCTTTTTCCCAAATATAAAGTCACTTTCCAAAAAAAAGGACTTAAAATAATATCACTTAAATAAATTGAAACAAACTATAAACTTTTCAAAAATCCCACTCGATAAAATAATGCAATTCTAATTAAATAAAATTAAACTATGGTAAATTTTCTAGTAAATAAAAATAACCCCAAACATTAAAATCAACATTTAAATATATAACTCTTTCACGAAAACTATCAGAATTCTAAATGCACAGACACATATACTAGTCTATCATAAAATGCATATGAAGTCTGGATTTACCCACACGTACTAGAAGTATAATAAATTAATAATGGATACATCATCCATACAGAGATGATATTGGCTAAATCATGAAAGCTCGGTGAAACTATCTCTTGTGTCACTGTTGTAGATAATACATGCTTAAACCTATAGCTCAGGCATAGTGATGTCTAGTACCTATTCACTAAAACATGCACACATCATGTATAACTTCTCACAATATAAATAGCTCAAGTAATAGTAAATAATCAAAGCATGCCTAATATAATAGTCATGTTCTAGTCATGCGATCATTCATATGTATTAGCATGTCATGGCATTGGTCATTCCATACTTAATCCTCAATGTACATAATCATTTAAATTAAATTTTATTATGTGACATTTAAATTATAAAGCAGTGAAAACCTCAAATTAGATATCCATCAGCACAAAGGCACAATATAATAGGAAATCAATGATAATCATCATTATAGCATAATCCATTATTTTTTAATACAAAATGCTTTATTGCATCAAATATCATCATAAAACATCATGTCACATCCTTAAAGAATTATCTTGTAGATATGATCAAAAGGGTAAGTGAGAGTATAATCTAACATCTAAGTCATCTATGATACTAGTAAAGCCAAAATAATGTACTCTAACCAAATGTATTACTCAATGCAATGTATGATCATATCATACAAAAATCCAAATAATAAAATATATTCCAACTAGGATAAAAAATTACATGAAAAAAAATACAACCACTATAGGCACTACATCCTCCCCCCTAGGTATAGGCTTACTTAGAAGCCTACAAAAAGATAGGGGTACAAATCTCTCAATTGTGAAGCATACTCCCAAGTAGTTGAAGTCTTATTACTCGAATCCGATTGGACCCTTACCCAATTGACGTCTCAAACCCTAAGGGTTAGCCTCTGATGTTGAAGAGCATAGATGGGCTCCAAATAAAGTTTCCTATTCTCTACCTATAAAGTACTCTAATCAAGAACATGGGTCACATCAAGAATATACTATCTCAACACAAAAACATGATAGGAAAATGCCAAGTGATAGGAAAAGTGACCAATCCTCTCAAGGATCTCAAAAGGTCCAACAAAACATGGTGCTAACTTAGAGCCTTTCCCATAATAGATGGGGCTCTTCTATGGCTTAATTTTTAAAAACACACAATCACCCACCAAGAAGTGACAATCCAACCTATGGGCATTGACATAATTCTTCTATTGATCCTAGGAAATAACCAAATTCTCTCTAATACAAACCATCTGCTACTCCATATATTGAAGCATCTTAGGACCTAATACTAATTGGTCCTCCAAAAATTCCCAACTCAAAGGTGTATGCCATGATCAACCATACAAGGCTTAAAAAGGAGACATGCCAAGAGAACTATGGTACCTATTACTATAGGAGATCTCAACTAAGTAATAATAGTTCTCCCACCTCAACTATTGATTAATTAAATACATGTGAAGCATGTCTTCAAGAACTTGATTCACTCGCTCCATCTGACCATCTATGTTAAACTCAAATTGAGATGTGTGTCTAAATAATGCTAGGGAGATGTCCATAGTGTGGAAATAAATACTATATCTTGATCTAAAATGACTATGCAAGGTATCCAATATAACCAAAATGTATTCTCCATGAACATATATGTTACAAAAGAAATAGTATGAGAAGCTCTCATAGAAAAAAGAGGATCCACCCTAGATAAATTTTCCACAATAATGATAATAGCATCATGATGACACAATGACATAAGTATCCTGGTAATAATATTAATATATATATAGCATCCCACTTCCATTCAGGAATGGAATGTGGCTGAAAAAGACTTGGTAGATGATATTTATCTACTTTCACTCTTTGAAACTCAAGACATCTGACCACAAAATCAAGAACATCAAACCTCATCCTCACCCAAAAGAACAATTATCTAAGTTTTCTAGGCATCTTCTTACTGGCAAGATGTGTGGAATACGATGCATGATGTGTCTTAGAAAAAACTATGAAACAAAGATCACTTGACAGTGGAACACAAATGCACCCATGGTGCCACAAAAGTTTGTTTGACTCCAAAGAGTAACTTGAAAATGACCCATGGGGCTACATCCAAACACAATCTCTACTCTAACTTCTTGATACCAAGTTTCACCAAGTAAAGCCTCAAGAATACAATTACATAAATCTACACCAAGAGACAAAATTGAGATCTCATGGCTTCTCCTACTCAAGGAATCCACAACCACATTCTCCTTCTCCTTAATGTATTGAACATAAAAATCATAACCACAAAGGAACTACATTCATTTCCATTGTCATGTAGTTAAGTTTGGTTGAGAAAATATATACTGAAAGATACGATAGTTGGTATGAAACTCAAACATGTGACCCAAAAGAAAATGCCTCCAGTACACTAGCACATGCACAACAATCACCAACTCTAAATCATGGGTGTCATAGTTCATCTCATAATCCTTGAGATTATAGGAATCATATGCACTCACTCATCCCTCTTGTATAATAATTTCCCCCACACTCTCAAATGATGCATTAGTGCACACCATGAACTCACCTGTAGGATCTGGCACTACCAAGATAGGTGCATTGGTCAATTGGTCCTCAAGAGACTAAAATAATGAATCACATTGAATAGACCAAAAAAAATTCTTCCCTTTCCTCTAAAGAGAAGTTATAGGGTATGCCAACCAAGAGAATTCCTATAAAAATTGGCAGTAGTAACTCGTTAAACCCATGAAACTATGAACCTTAAAAACATTGGTTGATGTTGGCCAATACATAATGGCATGGATCTTCAAAGGATATATAGAAATACCCTCACCTGAGATAATATGAACCAAATAACTCACCTCAATCTAGAATAACTCCTATTTGGATAGGTTTCCAAATAAATGATGATCACAAAGACACTGCAAAACTTGACGCAAGTGGCCCTCATGCTCTTCCATAGTCCTCAAGTACACTAAAGTGTCATTTAGAAACACAAGGACACAATAGTCAAGATATGTGCATAACACACCATTCATCAAACTCATAAACACCAATAGAACATTGGTCAACCCAAAGGGTACAACCATAAACTCATAATGCCCATATCAAGTGCAAAAATATGCAAAATGGATATCAAGCTAATGGATACAAAGCTGATGGTATCTCAACTTAAGATCTATCTTTGAAAACACTCTCACTCCCTTCATTTGATCAAAAAAAATAACCAATCCTCAAAAAGGGATACCAGTTCTTCATCGTCTCTTTATTCAATTACTGATAATCAATGTACAGATGCAAGGATCCATCCTTCTTCTTTACGAAGATGACTGGTGCTTCCCAAGGGGAAACACTAGGATGCATATGGCCCTTGGCCAACAACTCATCTAAATACAAATGGAGCTCACTCAATTCCTAAGTGGTCATATAATAAGGTGCCCTAGAAATAGGCTCATCTCTAGGAATGAGATTAATATGAAAATCTATGTCATACTGAGGTGACATACCTAGGATCTTACTTAAAAATACATCTATAAATCATGAAGTAGTTGGTGATGATCAAGAGACACCTCTCAACTCTTAATCCCATCGAGGTCATTAATAGAGACTACTAACAACCAAAATCCTTGTTGCATGCTTCACTATAGCTGCATGGCTAAGATCATACAAAGTAAAAAGGTCTCTATACCCCTACAAGCTCAACATGCCCACCTATGTCATCCACACACTATATCAACTTGCACCAAAAATCTATACTTTCCTTGTGGAAGATAACCAATCCATACCTAAACAAATGCCATATGAGCCAATGTGTAGGATACAAAGATCTAAAGTGGTGTTTAAGGTGCCCAAATATAATACAAAACAAAAAATGAGGGATTCCAAAAACACTCTAGAACATATGGCTAACTCAACCTTCCAACTATCAACCTACCACACTGCCACTAGCTCACATCACTCCACAAGGAAGGGGGAAGTAAAATAATTTAAATAAGTATAATCAAACAAAATAGATGTATATACCATGCAAAAAAAATATAGTCTCAACAATAGTGTCCTGACTCCCAACTTGATGATTATCAACCACCATAAAAAATCTATGGGATCTATCTACATCCCCAATGGTAGGATTAGAAATAAAAACCCTTTAACTTGGTCTTGAAAATTACCTTTGAGGACAATGCATAACTATGTGACTCTATGAGCCACAAGAGAAACAACCCCCTCTTCCATAGCCATGACCTATGGAAGGTGCACTCGAGTGAAATAAACTTCCCTTACTAGAGCTTTGTTGACCATTCTATGGTGTACTCCTCGACACCTATCCCAAGTACTTGAACTTCCATGGTACCCTAACTGGTGACTACTAGAGTCATGCTTCTGGAATGGACCTTGGGAATGCCTCTATCTACATTTTTTCTAGCAACCTATCTTACAAAGTGCTGACTATGCACTAGAAGATCCTACAGGTTGTACCTATGTACTCTTTGCACCTAGTCTAGAAGGCTATGCATTACGAACTTATTCAGGTTTCCTACTACCAAAATCCCTAGCTATGTTATCCTCATCTAATATTTCCTTCTCAATGGTAATAGAAAGATTCTTAATCTAGTGAAGATGAATGTCCCCAATGATATGACCATAAAGGCCTTGAATAAAATGTTATACCAACATAAGCTCATCATGGGTATAACTATCATACAAAGTCATTTTAAAGAACCTATTCTTATACTAATCCACTATCATGTTACCTTGTCAAGGATGGTGAAACGCATCAGAATGTTCCTATTGATAGTGGTTAGAAAGGAAATTCTTTTAGAATCACTTCTAAAAAACCTCCCATGAAATAGTTATGATATCTAATTGTAGATTCTTCTCCTCTATGCACCACTAGGTAGACACAAAACTCCTAAGGTGCCTAATGACACACCAAGATATTTTGTTTCTCACATAAGGGTTCATAGTGAAGAAACATCCAATATATAAAAGCTAAGTCTTGGTCTCAACACCACTACAAGAGCCATCAAAAGCGGGTGGATGAGACTTTAGAAGGTCTCTCATGTGCCCCGCATGGATATAATCCTCATCCATCACTTACCTCTCTCTCCTATTCTCTACTCTCAATCCAACCATGGTATGAGAACATGCACACTCTCTCCTCTCCTCTTGTTCACCTTGATCAGATAACTGAGTCTCCCCTTGGTGAGATACCTCCTTTTGAGGTCCCTATTAATTGCTAGGGTTACCGTTGCAGCAAAAGATTGACCTATTAATACTTGATACAACCACTAGACTTATAGAAGACACATGAGGTGGTTAAGCCATGTTGTGAACCCTATGAGGGATGCTGGCCCACTGCCAACAATCCCCCTCCCAACATTACTCATTGTGGCCTGCATGGATTCAAACCTGTGACCAAGATCTAATACCACTTTTTAACCACTAGGGTTGCTGTTGCACCAAAAGATCAACCTATTATTACTCGATACAACCAATAGACTTATAGAAGATACATGAGATGGTTAAGCCATGTCGCGAACCCTATGAGGGATGCTGGTCCATTGCCAATAGTCCCAACCTAGTAATAAGATCTTGTAATAATTGAACTAATTAGGGATTCCCATCATTACCACTATGACCCTCTCTTTTCTCCCCATGGTGATCCTCATGATGAAATTCATCCCAATTCTCTTCCTCATGATTCTCCTCCTCATGATCATCTCGATGGGTATTTTTTCAACCACCTCTACTCTTAGGAGGCATTCTTCAGAGAATAATAAGATATGGATTAGATTCAACATACCGTCATGTCTATAAACTATATTAAGACAATGAGGGAAAATGATAACCATTAGAGAGTAGAACAGCCACACATCACTTACACCAAACATAATGGGTACATATACACTAGAGATCCCACCGTGTGAATATGAGATTTGATACAAGATGTAATGCTCTGCGAGGGAACCCTTAGAGCATAACATAAATGAAATAAAAATCATATTGCATAAGAAAATATATGAACATATTGGAAGAAAAATACAATTTTCACATGCTTGTGCACAAGTGGAAGACTCAAATGTACTTCCAATAGTTTCAAGACAACCCCAATACAAGAATGAATGACCAAGATACATTTAATCCATCACATGAGAGTCCAGAACATGCCCAAAAACCTCACGAGATAAGACTAGACCATTTTCAATGGTCACCAATGAGGAGACAAGTTCATCCTCAACAAGATCCAAAACAAGGTTCATTTTAAGCTCAAATCAAAAAGTGATCTTCAAAATGAAATGGGATGTAGATACATGAAATCGGTCTTGGAAGTACAAGGAATCTAACTATAAAATTCATTTCTACACAAACCCAAGGGAACCAAAAGCTATTGTAAATGTATCAAATTTGTCTCATTATGCATGCGTAGAAATAGGGTTACCTAGGTCAATGCATTAATAAATGCACAAAAATAGAAAACATAAGTGTAGTTTTAATAGATGTGTAGGAAATATGTATGGATATGAATAACTATTAATCATAGAATGTAAAAAACATGGGTATGCATAGGATTCTTGTAAAATCATGAAACTACAAAATAACTAATGTTGGCTCTAATGCATAGCCTAAAAATGAACATGTCAACACCAGGTAGTACCGGAAATATAAAATAGAGGTCATACACACTCAATAAAAGCATATACATCAAAATTAAATATAAACTAATGAACATATCAATGAAAATATGTGAAATCATAGAAAAGAGATACCAAGGATAGGATGAGAACATCATGCTTGAGCGCTATCATTGGAAGGTGTCCACCACTTGTTCACTAGTCCCCATTAGTGGTAAAGTGCAACACCATCCAACCATGTGGTACCCTTAGGCCCACCCCACCATGCTAGTGGAGATAGTTACCCAACCACAAACACAATGTATGCACACAAATAAGGAGTGAATAACATGCATGCCAATCAATGCAATCAAATGCATATAAATACAATGCATGGAGAACAATTATCATGCAGATCAATGTCCCATACATACCAACAATTTTACATATCCATAATAAATCTGGGTACTATTTATTTCTACTGGACCTAGATGAGAGAGTACCAAGCATAGGGAGTATCCATGTTAGGGTGGGTCAATAGCTAAAATATGGAGCTCAAGTACCATCTATCTCATGCACGATTCACTCATGCCATTTGGGGAGTCAATGGTTTCCAGTACCTACATGGGTCAATCTCCAACATCCAAGGTTTCTATTTAATCTTGATTAGTGTTTATACCCAATTTATTTTATTATGTTATCAATTTTTAAGAACTCCAAGATGTGTCTAATATGGCCACTTGTGGTCGAGGGAACACGAGAGGAGCTACAACCCATACCTACTCAATGCACCTAGTCCTATGACTTTAATTCATATGAAGGAGGTAATATCAACAATGTTTGTCTACTTGGTCTATAGAAAGGATGGGAACAAAAAGTTTGTCCACTTGGTTCATATCAAGGACATGGTTTACAATGACTTGTATACTTGGTCTACACCAAGGAAATAAGTTAAAAAAATTGTCTATTTGGTCAATGCCAAGGACATAGATAAAAAATACCAACAATAAATCCAAGCAAAATAAGGAGGACAATTCACTTTAAAATACTGAAGGCATGAAAATTGAGTAAACCCAAAACCAAGCACAAAAATCAATTTTCTCGATTGGCCACTCGCCAAGAGCACAAATTTTGATGGAATCCATCAATCATCTCAGTATAACATGAGGAAGGATCAAAATTTCCAAAAATAATCAAAAGCCCAATTTTTGGCAATAACTGGCAAGGTGTAAAAATCATTAGTTTCGAGGTAAATGGGTGAGTTAAAATTGTGATAACTAATTACCAAAATTTTGTCATTCCATTTTGATTGCGTGTCCCTACCGTGCAATCATGGAGTACACACAAGCCCAACATTTTAAACATGAACAACACAATGAGAGACAAATATGGGGATCATACAAAATGATGTGCCGATGGAAATACCCAAAATGAAACTTAAAATAATTTAAAAATATGAAAAATCATTTTCTCTAATACACCCAACCACACATTTATTTAATAAAATTCTTGTTCTACGAACACAAAAAATAAGTTAGCATAACACCATAAAACTCATATTTTTTGAAATACAAAACATGATATACTCATAAAAATCTAAACATGTAACAAAATGCAATAAAATTGTAGGAAAATACTAATTCTCAACTCACATAAACAAAGAAACTTACTTTTATTGAAAAGATAAAGCAAAGAGAAAGATACAAAAATCTCTACCTCACACAATGTCGCAAACACAAAAAAGAGTGGAAAAAAATAAATTCTTCGTGAAATTGAAAATGGATCCAAATAAGTGGGAGCAATTGTGGCACAAATCCAACATGTCGCTACCCATGAGAATTTGACAAGTAGATCGATCACAATGAGAAAATTAGTAATTTCCTCCAAAATGATTTGGATAAAAAATGCAATTTTTCCCAAAAGCAAAGTGAGGGAAATGAGTCTTTTTCCCAAATATGAAGTCACTTTTCAAAGAGGACTTATAATAACATCACTTAAAGAAATTAAAAAAATAGACTTCCTAAAAATTCCACTAGATAAATTAATCCAATTCCAATTAAATGGAATTCAACTAATGAAATTTTGTCAGTAAATAAAATAACCCCAAACATTGAAAATAAGCATTTAATTCTATAACTCTTCTGCAACAATTGCATGAACTCTAAACACATAGAGACATATACTAGTCTATCACAAAATTCATATGAAGTCAGGATTTACCTACACATACCTGAGCTATAAGAAATCAATGACAGATACATCATCTATATAGGGACAATATTGGCTAAATCATGAAATGTCAGTGAAACTATCTCCTATGCCTCTTCTGGGGATAAGAGATGCTCAAACCTACAACTTAGGCATAATTATGTCTAGTACCCGATCACTAAAACATGGACACATCAAGTGCAACTAATCACAATATAAACAACTGAAGAAACAATAAATAATCAAAGTATGCCTAATAGAATGTCATGAAATTGATCATTCCATATTTAATCCTCAATGAACATAATTATTTAAATTGAACATTTCATTTAAATTAATGTATTAACACAATTAGAATAATCCAACATTTAAATCATAAAGCAGTGAAATCCTCAAATCAAATATCCATTGGCACAATGAAACAATATAATAGGAAATCAATGATAATCATCATAATAACATAATCCATTATTTTCAAATACAAAATGACTAGATATTATCATTTCATCATGTCACTTCCTGAAAGCATCATCATGCAAATATGATCAAAATGATAAGAAAGAGCATAATCTAACATCTAAGTCAGCTATGATACTGGTAAAACCAAAATAATGTACTATAACTAAATGTATCACTCATTGTAATATCTGATCACATCATACAAAAATCTAAAGAATAAAACATAATCCAAATAGGATATAAAAAACATGGAATGAAATGCAGCCATATGAGGCACTAAAAATACACCACAATACTAAGAGGGGAGTTGAATCAGTCTCAAACAAAAGTTAAACTTATTTTTGTCACAAACACTTAAGGATTATCTCTATCCTACTAATCATTAATGAAAGATAATGCAATGAACACATAAACGCATGAAGACCATATTTTTATATGGAAAACCCAATGTGGGAAAAACTACGATGAGAATTTGTAGTGCCCTTCCATGTGTTACTGTTTATTTATCATTTAGGACCTTGATGGATTACTATGTGGGTGTGTGATGTTCTAGTAGCATTTTAGTTATGTTTTGTGATGATATTATGTTTCAATTTTAGACAATATATGTTGACATATTTTCTATATGACATGATGGAGATGTTTATGATATGCAATCCATTTATATGCTTTCATGTTGATATATGATGTTATCCATGTATATGTTTATGATTATTGATGCACGAACTGATGTTATGTTACTATTTTTATCATTCCTATTTGACATGTTTGTGTGACGTGGCATGAAGTCGTAGTTATTCATATGTGAGATCTATACGATGTCTTTCTTCCCACCAATACTTGTTAGATATGTATGTATGTATGTATGTATATGCACATGTGTGGTTTTATGATGTAAGATTGCAAGTACCAGACATTGAATTCACCTAAATTAGTAGGCCCGAGTGTGCCCTCATATCCTTGATAGATTTGAAAAGGGAGATTGCATCAATGCCCAAATACTTGACCTAGCTATATCCACCAACCTACATAAAATGTATTTATGTATGTATGTATGTATATACACACATGTGGTTTTGTGATGCACGATTGTAGACACCAGGCATCAACTTCACTTGAATTAGTAGGTCTGAGCATGCCCTCATATCCTTAATAGAGTTGACTTAGTAGGTTTGTTTGATATGGGTGAGTTGGTCTATCATTGGTGTCCTTTGATTTCTCAATTGTCATATTGTATCTGGCTCATCTTTTTGTTTGTGATTTTATACAGTTCTTCCTTTTTTTGTAAACACTATTAGATTGTCGATAAATATTATCATAACATAATGAAATTAGGTAGGTTTAGATGGTTATTACTATTAACACTAATGGAATATAAATATATAAATGATAAGATAAAATAAAATAATTCAATTAATAAAAAATGTGAAATAACACTACCTCTTACTACTATCAATGTTACGTATTTTGTTAGTACAAAATAAATACATAAATATAAGTTGATAGTCACATATATATTGACATGCATTTAATATTGTATAATGTCATTAAAATTTTAGCTAATTTGGTTAGTAATGTCGTATTTAAGGACATACATTAATAACATTTAAATATAATTATATTGACGAATACACATTAAACATTATTCTTTTAATTCTTTGAATAAAACATTTTAAATAATAGAAACTATGTTTAAATAGAAAATTTAATGTAAGTTATTGATTGAATTCCATTATATGATGAATTATTATAAATATATATTAGTTGAATAATCATATAACTTACAAGATATTTTCCTTATTTCGAGTAGTTACTTCTAATGTAATTGGATATTGCTTTAATTGGGTAAAGTTAATGTTTCATTTTATGGAAATTACTATAATGTTTTACAAATCACTCCTTGCATGTCGATGGGCATGGGCTTTTATGAGTTTCTTTTGGGAAATTCTTCATGCTTGGATGGTGGTCATTTTCATGTTTTGAATCTTGAACGAAGGAGAGAGCAGAATTTTGAGAGAAATTCAAAACATTGAATTTGGGGTTTTTGAATTTGTATTTTTTTCTTCGGAAATTCAAAACATTGGATTTGGGGTATTTGATTTCATGTGTGTAATAGAGGTATGGTTTGAGCCTTTAATGTGATGATCTTATACATTTTACTTTAATGTATTTTTTTCATGGCATTGAATGCCAGTGGGGTTTTACTTGTTAATTTGTAGTGCCTTCTTACTTGGCTTCTTCAATGTATTTTCTTACATTACTTCCCGTGTATTTCTGCTTGTGAGTGGCTGCAAATCATTGTATTGTTGATTCATAACAGATTATCTTCTGGCTGTCTTGTGCATAGGCACTCTAGTAATGGGTTTTATCCATTCCAATGGCCATTCAGTTTTAACATCGTTCCTTGGAATTGGGTCTATTTGAGCTGACTGCAAGCAAGCATTTATGCTGAATTTATGTTACCTGTTAAGCCAACTTAGAGAATCATTCCTCCTAGCCAAACCTCTATTAGTTTGAGCTCTTCATTTGGCAAATAGAGGATTGTCATCATTTTGCTAGAGTTAGTTGTTTGGTTTTATTTAAATGATTTAATTAGAACAAATTTGAAGTCAAAGGGATCAATTTAGGAATTGAAAACTTTAGATGCAAATCAATTTTTATTTGTCTTTTCATTTAGTTAAAATTTTGGTTCACTCATACGTTGGTTTAGATTTCCTTATTTTTATTATTGTTTTTTTTGGTTTTGTTTTGGGATTGATTTTCCTTATTTTAAATTAGGAAATTTGTACTGATACTTTTGTTATTTGATTATGTCTTGAAGAATTATTAAAGGATAGGAAATTAGGGACATAGTTTAGGAAATAATTATAGATAGCTAAAAGATTTTTTTATAAGTTTCTTATGGATACAATTCTAATAAGTGTAGTGTCTCTCTTATTTTCTTTCATATCTTTCATCATTTTCAACCAATGTTGGTCGAAATAATTGTATAATGTTGGTCGAAATAATTGTAAATAGTCGACATCTTTTTGCATTTTCGACCACATATGGTCAGAAAATCGATTGATGAAATATGTCGACTGTATAGCATTGCAGTCGAACGTAAGGTAGTGTTGTCAAAATTGTTGTCGAAATATGGACGACAGATGGTCAAAGTATTCGTTGAGAGTATAGCATTCTCGTCGAATGTACACTCTTTGTTCATCAAAAAATCAATAGCAAATTCAATTTTTTTTAAAAAATAAAATATATTATGAAATCTATTAATATATTATAGTATCTACATTATCCTTTCTTTGTGTGCTATTGTTTATGCATGTTTAGGTTTAGAATTGTCACCCTAACTCAAGCATTAGGGCTACACAACAATTCTATCCTGACAATGGAAACCTCCTCGAGCTGTGGGTAGACTTTGAATAAGGAGGAATCTACAGATTCTAGGCCGATTCCTATTAAATATGGAATATCACTTCCTGATCTATAACTTGTTGGAAAAAGGGAAAAGAATACTTATAACTGAAAATAGATTAGGGTGATACACCAAGAATTGTTTCAAACTTTGTAGAAAAGATAAAACCTCAATCCTAACTCATAAATGAAGATCTTGACACTTTGAATCTCTACTCAACATATAGGTTAACAAAACTCACTATCAGGGTTAGACCACGAATAGCTTGAGTAATTAACAGACATACATTTCTCATACAAGGCTTCTAAGCAATTGATTATCTTGAGAAAGAACATAAATCTACACACTTCCTTTGGATAATAAATAATTTAGCACTTGTTAGAAAAGATGAAGACAGGATCCTATATCAAAATAACTCCACAAATATGAATAAAAAATCTCTAGTTTATTTCCTCCAAAATCTGACAAAAGTGATTACAAAAAAGGCTTACAAAGCATCTAGGAATAATGAGTTCTCTATATGCCCTCTCTCCAAAATCTGCAACCCCCAATTGATCATGAAAAATCAATTTTTATAGCCTGCCTATGCTTCAAATATGAAAATCTAAACCCACAAATTGCCCTAAAATTGGCCCAAAAACATGCCAATAACTAAGCCTATGAAAGATCGAGTCTAAGTACCCCTTTATACTGGCTTATAATAAGGACTTAATCCTTTTTCAATTCCTAACCAATATTTAATATTTACTTAATATTAGATAAAATCTAATATCAAATAATCTAACTTTCAACTCCTAACTTAGATAAAAAAAACTCTAAGTGTGAAATATGCAAAGTGGAGAAAGTCGACATGACTATTCAATCCACTTGCAATACAATACAAAACGATGAGATAAAAGTCTGAGATGGCATGTTGCAATTTTCAAGACTCTGCAGGAATGTGACATCTGCATTAATGGCATTGAATGCCATTCTTCTTGCAGACTCCAAATTGTTATCTTCATTTTGTTTCATTCTCGACACTTGTTTTTATCTCATTCTTCCTAGAGAAGAATAGGGAAGATGAAACCCTAACTTATGAAAGCTTCAAAAATTTGATGAAGGAGCTCGACATGTTGACTGTGAATGCATCTGTCTGTTGAACTCAAGCTTACTACTACTAGAGATCACTTCTATTCTTCATTGATTGTGCATTGAAATAGAAAACTTAGCATTTGGCAAACTTCGGGTTGACTGAAATCTTCGATAACTTGACAAGCAGCTGTAAGTTTATTTTTGACCATGGTTTATCTCTTGGAGTTTGTTTTCTAGTAATGAATCTCATGAAATTATATCATTTCTTCAGCATAAGTTGTGGCCTCTCATTGTATGAACTATTCTTTCACTGGTGCTTTCAAAATATGACTTTTGTTTTAATAATATGGGGCCATGAATAAGTCACATTCGTGACTAGTGTATACCTTTCTTTATGCACAAATTCAGTCATGCTGAGAGTTTCCTTTGTTTGCAAGCTTCAAGCTTCACTATGACTTTGTGTTGACAGTCATACGACTGGTGCTTTCTTATAGCTTATTTCCATTTGTATTCTCGAACTGTGACTCGAACTTTGCATCATATCTTTGACTCACTATTATTATGTAATTGAAAAAGCTCCTTTGTTTTATTTGCAACCCACGAGCTCCACACTTTGATCCACGACCTCTATTATTTATTCATTCCTTTGCTTCTTTTATGGGTTCGAAGCTTATGAGCTCGAATCTCGACTTACCAACAGTCATGGCTTTTGTGATTGTTACAGAATCGTGAGCTTCACATCATGACTTACTAACAGTCGCGACTTGTATGAGTTAATCTCCTTGTTTTGAATATAAAGCCGTGACTGTCATAAAGAAATCAGGCTCTTGGATTTTTTAAACAAAGAGTTTTAAGCCCTACATACCATTTGTTATCTTGCAATCTAGTATATAGCTTGTGGCTTCGACTCCACTTGTGACCAAGAATGAACTCATTGATATTGTGCATTGAAAATCGACTTGTTTTTGAAGATTTATGTTTGTCTCCACCTTGCTTGAGCCTTTGACTGGTAGACATTTCATAATTTCTAATGTGTAACATGAAGCCCATTTGAACATTTTGTTCACACATTCCACACTTGCGTGGACATTTGAAATTTACTGTTAGTAGTGACTTCATTAAATTCTATCTCTTTTCTTCAGCATATAACTGTGACAACAATGAAAACCTGAATACTTTGACTGAGAATTTGGACATAACAGATAATTGCTCTTTTTTGAATAACTTCTAAAAACACTCTGTATGAAATAGATAGTTACTTGAGCTTTATTTTTAAAAGTTTTCTACACTTTGTACATCAACTGTGATTGTAGCATATAGCATCCAAACTGTTTCATTCTGCTGACATGAATAAATTTGTGTAACATCGGCAGTGAACTTGATGAACTGGGGAACTCATTCTTGAAACCAGAAAACAAATCCATATATTATGAGCTCGAAAATGACAAACAGTTGCTCTAGGAAACCATAAAACACCTCTAATAGCTTACTAAAGTTGCAAGGTTATGACTGAAAAATGTTAAAAGATATATTTAGTTATAATCAAAACTATAACATCTTTCAGTCATAACCTTCACAAACCCTAGAAGATGATTAAAAACATGATTGAGAGATGCTCAAGAGTAATAGTCATTTGTTCCACAAAAGATAAGTATCTTTCTCCTTATGACATTTCTCTGTTAGTTGTACATATTCTATTCCAGTTTATATATATTTTATACTTTCTGCACATCATGCATCCTGTAGCATTGTCCACTATATACAATTCTCATTAATGCTGAATCTGCACTTAATATATGAGAAGTACAACAAGATGAAATGTTTGTTCATTGTTAATGAAGTTCGAGCATGGGCTCATGAAACTCAAAAACACTAGAATGTTAATTAATGAAGTTCGAGCATGAGTTCGTGAAACTCACTAAAAACAAACTGTAAACATTTTATAACTTTATGGCTCAATCTTGAAGCACTCTTTCTGTATTTAGCAACAATAATGTTATTACTTGAAAATGTACCTTTGAAATAGCAAGGACATATTATACCAATATTTATGCAGCATCATTTGTAACTTGAACTTGAATGTTGGAAATCATTTGGCACTTCCTGTAGCACTTTTATCATGGAAATCCAACTTGATCTGCATCTTTGATAATGATTGAATGTGAAAACCAGTCAACTATTTTTTGCAAAATAATTTGTTAAGCTCTCAAATAACATCATTATGAAATTCATTATCTGAAAAAGGTTTCTCAGTTTGAAACATACTAAGTCCCTTTAATCCAGACACCTGGTTAATAAAAGGACAACATACACCAAAATAATCATAAGTAGTAAAAGGTTTCATGTTAGAAACAAGTCCCTTTAATACTACCTTGCAGTGAGTGTCAGTGTACATTTCCTTATTACATTTAGTTTTCCAGATTGATATGCAGTATTGAAAACTTGATTCCTACAGTATGTTATTTTTTTCTCATGTATTTCTTAGATCCAACAAGATCTAACCATTTTTTCTCTCTCATGCAGATATGAAACCCTAAAGACCTAAATGCAGATGGAGACCTAGAGTATGAAGACCTAAATGCAGAGACCTAGCAGACAACTAGCTGACACAAACCAATACAAAGGCAATGCATGGGACCCCTATTCCATACTTCAATCTTTCTTTCAATTATGCAATGTACTCTACTTATTGATATGAAATATGAAACAAGAAAGGATATTTGTATATCAAATTCAGTTTGAATGCACAATGTAATGATCATTTATAAATTTTGGAATCTTTGGAATAATAATCAATACTTAGAGTACAATGATGACATCTAGAATGAATGCAATAATGACATGTAAACTAACAAAACCTGCAAGGTAGTGTTAATTAGACAAATAAATGCAACCTTTTCCTATTTATGCTTATTGTATTGTATGTTGTATTTTTGAATAGAATAATTTTGATGACTTCTGTTGGATGTCTGCCTGCTAGACATGACCTGTAGACTTATCATAGGGCAACATAAATTATGAAAACTGAGACCATGAATGCAACCATTATTGAAATGAAAATGCACCTAAACTAGACTCAATGCAACCTAGAGACCTATTGCTTTGGACAACACTTATTGAACTTGAAAAACTAAACCTAACCTAACCCTCAAAGCAAAGCTTGAGGTGTATTCCGTTAACTAGAATTTTCAAATCTTCCCCATCAGTTGTGGACAACTGAAAAGCATTGTTCTCCTTACAGGTTGTTATAACAAAAGGGCCTGACCAAAAATTATCAAACTTATCATGCTGCCCTGGCCTGCTCTTTAGCACATCCCACTTGAGTACTAAATCTCCTTCCTTGAATTCTTTGAACTTAGCTTTCCTGTCAAAAGGTCTTTTAGTTTGTTCTTGCTTAAGTTCCATTGTTTCCAATGCTTTTCTCCTTTCCTCTTCAAGCTGTAGTAAATCAGCATACCTTAGTTTAAGGGGATCTTCTTCTTCAAATAGTAACATCTGATCAGCCAGCTACAAGGTTGGAAACTCAATAGAAACTAGCAATTTGGCCTCTTTACCATAAACCAAGACATAAGGGGAAATCCCAATTACTTGTTTAGGTGTAATCCTATCCAACCATAAGGCTTCCTTCAATTTAGAATGTCATTCTCTCTTATTCTCATGCAGAGTCTTTTTGATAATTCTGATTAGATTTTTATTTGTAGATTCTGCAAGACCATTACCCTGAGGATAATAGTTAGAAGAAATATTTAAATAAATCTCATTCTTCATAGCCCATTCTGTAATAGCTAAACCAATGAAAGCCATAGCATTATCAAAAATAATTGATTGAGGGACTTCAAACCTGGTTGCAATATCTTCATAAAATTTTAACATAGTAGGTCCAGTAGCCTCTTTTAGTGCAATAGCTTCAGTCCATCTCATGAAATAATTAGTAGCAGTTAAAATCTATTTATGACTTGTACTAGAATTAGGGTTAATAGGACCAATAAAGTCCATTCCCCACTTAGAAAATGGATGATCAACCGCAATTGGCTTTAATGGCAATGCTACCAACTTTTGTTTACCTACAAAAATTGCACATTTTTGACATTTTATGGCCCAAACATGAGCATCCTTAAATAAATTAGGCCAATAATAGCCTGCCCTTAGTATTTTCCAGGCTGTAGTTTTAGGACTAAAATGTCCTCCACAAGATCCATCATGAAATTCAAATAAAATTATGTCTTGATCTAGTGAATCAATACATTTAAGAAACATTCTAGAAGAGTCCTTTCTATAAAGCATACCATCAATAAGAACATAGGAAATATATTGTAACCTGTAGTATCTCCTCTTTGCCTTATCAAGATTGTTTGGGCATTGTCCAATTTGTAAGAATCTTGTCATATCTGATAACCAAGTTGTAGGATCACTGAATAATACAACATCACCTTGTAAATTTTCAAATTCTTTAGAAACCTCAGCCTGTTTTTCCTCTTCTGCCATTTGAGCACAAAGGCCTTTGCCTCTAATCAACTTAGTCACATGAATATGTACATCATACTCCATAACTCTTGTTATCCAACCAGCCCTCTTTTCATTAACATCTTTGTTCAACAAAAACTCTTTGATACTAGGATGAGCAACCATTAGGTGTACTTTATTTCTAGCAATTAAATGCTTAAACTTCTTCAAAGCTTTAATAATAGCTAGTACATGCTTTTCAATAAAACTGTACCTTTTCTCATAATCATCCATACCTTTTCTGAAAAAAGCAACTGGCTGCTCCTGTTTTTCATCATTCTTTTGAACCAACATTGCTGAAATGGTATCAAAACACCATAAGCATATAGAATAAAATCTTTAGTAAAATTAGGATTAACAAGAGTAGGGGCTGAAGACAAAGCCTGTTTTATCAACTCAAAATTATTTTTTCCTTCATCAATCCAGCCGAAAGGAACATCTTTCTTAAGCATAGTAGTCAGTGGTTTTAATAGGTTTGCAATATTAGGGATAAACCTTCTTACAAAATTAATTCTCCCAATAAAACTCTGCAATCCTTTCTTGTGTTTAGGCAATGAAAGCTCAAGAATTGCATGAATTCTCTCGGGATCTATTGTTTTTCCTTCCTTAGACACTTGGTATCCTAGGAGTTTTCCCTCATGAACTGCAAATACAGATTCTTGGGATTCAAAGAAATTCCAAATTATCTACATCTTTGTAAAATCTGTCTCAAATGATCAATATGCTAGTTTGCAACCTTACTGTAAATTGTCACATCATCTAGGTACACTAGAACAAACTTATACATTAAATTATTGAAAGCCATATCCATTGCTTTCTAAAAAGTGGCTCCAACATTTGATAACCCAAATGACATTCTTCTGTAAGCCATGGTACCCCATTTAGTTGTAAAAGTTGTTTTAAATTGATTAGATTCTTTGACCAAAATCTAGTTGTAACTAGAATATCCATCTAAGAGTGAGAATCTCTCAGAACCTGAAACATATTGTAAAATTTGTTCCATGAAAGGAAGAGGGTGTCTATATTTTAGAGATGCCCTATTAAGGTCTCTAAAGTCTACACAAAGTCTTATCTCTCCATTCGTCTTTCTTACTGGAACTAAGTTAGAAATCCAAGATGTATGTTTAATAGGAAATATAATACCACCATCTAGGAGTTTTCTCAGCTCTTTTAACATTAATGGCTCTAACTTGAGGTTTATAGGCCTTTGCCTTTGTCTAATTGGCCTAGCATTAGGCTCCAATTCTATAGTATGCTGGGTTAATTGGGGCTCAAAACCCTTCAGATCAGAATAGTCCCATGAAAAAACATCATTATATTCTCTAAAAAGATCAATAAACAGTTTTTTTTCTTCAGGAGAATTTATTTTACCAACCTTCAACCGCTTGTCTTTGAAAATTTCCACTTCCTCATAATGATCCTCTTTAATCAGCAAGCTAGTTTTACCCTTCCTAAACTGATCATCAGAGTTGAAAGCTGATTCCAAGTTGACTAATCCCTTTGGAAGCTTGTTGGTTTTCAACTGAATAATTTGGTCTTCCATTTGCTGAATGTTTTTGTTACTTCTAGAAGCTGAAAAACCATTTGTTTCCGTAAAAAACCTTAAGATGTGTTCATTAGTATTGAAAACTTGCCAATAAGTGTCATTATCCACAATGGATGGCCTAACAATTATCTTAATATGTGACTAGTTTGAAATCAATCCTTTTTTTTATGTTATTACAATATGAGCACCAATTCCAGCCAACCTATCAGCATGCAGATTTTCTCTTCTAGGAATTGAAATAAGATTGAAAGCATCAAATTCATCTAGAATGTCAGAAACTCTAGATTTATACATCTTAAGCAGACCATTTTTAATAGTATTGATACCTCTCAACTGCTTAACAATAAGCTCGCTATCTCCAAATGCTCTCAAACACTTAATACCTCTCAATCTTGCCCATTCTAATCCCTGAATCAAACTCTCATATTCAGCCACATTATTAGAACAAGGAAAAGACAAATTAAATGCAGCATAAAATCTATCACCATCAGGTGATACCAACATAACCCTTGCACCAACTCCATCCTTATTCCTTGACCCATCAAAATACAAATCCCAAAGCTAGTTAGACACATCAGAATTAGATTCTGGATCTTTAATCAAATTAGGCACTATTGAATCAGACTCTAAAATCATGTAATTCCCAAAACCAACATCAAACATGTCATCATTCTATTCATTCCTAGTATCCCATTCATCTAGAACAATATCTAGATATGCTTCAGTTTGAGTATTATAAGCTGAATAATCAGGTATTTCATCTTGATCCATAATCACACAACTTGCATTAATAGGGCTTGGATTATAAGGCTCTATGTGATTTCTGGCCAATGATTCTGATTTTATGGTTACCTTAGTACCATATCTAGTTCTGAAGTACAAATGTGACCAATATAATGAAAAATAGCCATCTATTTTGGTTGTGAAGTCTCTAGACAAACACATGGAAAAATATGTTGGTAAATCAATAACACATATATCTTGAGGTATTGAAAAATTTGGGCAGGAGTGTAAGGTCAAACTTGCATTTTTAATGAATCCCAAGGTCTTAACTAAAGTTCCATCAAGCTGGACTACACCCTTCTCAAGATGTTCATATTTCAAATTTAGCAAATCTGCTATCTTTTTAGGCATGACAGTGTTGGTTGCATCACTATCAACCATATAGTTATGAACTAATTTGTTTCCAATAATCAGAGAGACATAAAAAGGAGGGGGCTTTTCATTTATAGATTTCTTACCTTCCTTTTCAGATATATTTTGCACATTTGATAGTCTCTTATCAGTAATTACTGTTGTTTTTTCAATATTTGCAGCCTTCTTAACTCTTGATACTGCTGGCTGCTGAACCTTAGCAGGCTTTTTCTCTTCTCTTGCTGCCTTTTCTTGAACCTTAGGAGGCTCAGAATTGGTCATTACCAAACCTAATGACTATTGTACTATTTTATGTGAATTAACTGCCAGCTTGGACAATTCTTCTTTTAAAATATCAATCTGTCCTGGAATAGACAAAGTTTCCCATGCAGACAAAGTAACATTTTTTTTTTCATTGTATCAACAATATTGAACGGAATAGTAAATTGTACCTTATGTGAGGACCTAGGAGAACTCTGATCAGCATTCCTTTGGCTTTGATCTTTATTAGTGGAAACTAATGGATTCTTTAAAATAGAAATTGGTGGAGAAGAAACATTACCAGTAGATTGATCTGCTTCAAGGGCTCTCTTTTTCTCTCTAGTATTTCCTGCAATTGATGAATCTTCATTAAGACCACAAAATTCTTCCTCTTGCCTATTTAGGAAACTAGTATCTGCAACACTTTGATCTGGTTGACTTTATACTTCTTCAACAAACACATTTTGTTGTGAATTCATTGCATTTTGTAACATAAGAGCTTGATTAAGAATTCCATTAGAACATGTAGACTGCTCATGTGGCTCATTGCATGGAAAACACCAGTTAGTAGAAATATTATTCTAAGTGGGAACAATATCTCTAACAGTATTAAGAGGTGCTGGATTGTACTGTCTATTTGGTCTCATATTCCAATTCTGCCTATTTGCATTAGTATTTCCTTGAAATTGATGCCTATTAGCTTGAAAATTAGGTTGATTAGGATATTGGGAAGAAGAACCAACAAACTGATTTTGAATAGCAGGGTTTGCCTGAGCTTGATTCCTCTTAAGGGCCATTAGATCATTACCAAAAGATTGTAACAAACTTTCAATTTTTTGCTGACTTTCCTTAAGAGTGTTTAATTCATTTAGAGGAGTTGTAGGAGCTATTTCTTAGGGTTTATAAGATGGGACAATAGATAATGGTGGAACTACCAATGGCATATTAGACTGCATATTAGAAAAGAAAGGCATATGAGGCCTAGGAGCTATCTTTCCTGCCTGGATAAGACTATTCTCTACCCTAATAGCAGTATCAAAAGCTTGAGGTAAAATATTACCCCCCATAGATTGAATCATAATAGAGATGTCGCTATTCAAACTCTTCAAATAATATAAAAATGCATATTTAGCTGAAGGTCTTACCGTGACAGGAATCCTATTCCAAGTCTTCTAAAAATGAAGATTAAAGTCACTCATCTCCTCTTGTGGGGCTCTCTTGATTGTAGTTAGTTGCTCCATCAAGGATAAGTTATCAGATTTGTCCTCAAAAAATTTAGATATCCATTCACCCAGGACATCCCAAGTAGCAATAGAGTCCACCGGGAGAGTTCTGAACCAATCAAGGGCTTTACCCTTGAGTGATGCAACCAACAGCTTCAAAGCTGCATATTCTTTTGTAACATGATGAACATTGCAAAGAGTTGCAACATCTTTGATGTGTTCAATAGCTGTTACTGGTCCTTCTCTAGTAAATGATGGCAAGCCTTTAAGAGTAGCCAATGGAACATTATTATGATTTACAATCCTCAAAGGACTGCCTTGATTGAATGTAACAAATGGTAGATTCCTAGCCATTGCTTGATGTGGAGGAGCTTGCTACTGAATAGCCGGTGTAATAGAAGGTTGGGTAGGCTAAACTACCTTCCTTTGATAAGTCTTTAGATTTTGGGGAGTTGCTACAGTACCACTTGTAGAAGCTCCAAGAATAAAATTATCTATAGATAAATTTTCAACACTTGGAAATTTTGATCCGCTATGATTAGGAATAATTAGATTTTTAGGAAGACTGATTTCTTCAATAATAACCTCAAGTTCTTCTGAATTTGCAGCTTGATTTAAAAAAATGGGATTATCAAATGATGAGAAATCTAAATTCAAAGAAGTACCTCTTGGATCATGTGATGTTCTTCCACCTCTGGATGATCTTCCACCCCTTCTGCTTGACTATAATTCCTGATACACAAAACCCTCCTTGTTTGATCTCATTAGAGTTCTACTCATTAAAATCCACACTAAGAGCTGCAACTAAAATTGAAAACAACCATAGATCTAGCAGCTCAGAACTAAGAAGTAGTTCGGAGTCCCACTGGGCATGCCAAAAATTGTCTAGGTTTAGAATTATAACCCTAACTGAGGCATTAGGGCTACACAAAAATTCTATCCTGACAATGGAAACCTCTTTGAGCCGTGGGTAGACTCTAAATAAGGAGGAATCTCTGAATTCTAGGCCAGTTCCTATTAAATATGGAATATCACTTCCTGATTTGTAACTTGTTGGAAAAAGGGAAAAGAATACTTATAACTGAAAATAGATTAGGGTGTTATACCAAGAATTGATTCAAACTTTGCAGAAAAGATAAAACCTCAATCCTAACTCATAAATGAAGATCTTGACACTTCGAATCTCTGCTCAACATATAGGTTAACAAAACTCACTATCAGGGTTAGACCATGAATAGCTTGAGTAATTAACAGACATACATTTCTCATACAAGGCTTCTAAGCAATTGATTATCTTGAGAAGGAACATAAATCTACTCAATTCCTTTGGATAATAAATAATTTAGCACTTGTTAGAAAAGATGAAGATAGGATCCTATATCAAAATAACTCCTCAAATATGAATAAAAAATCTCTAATTTATTTCCTCCAAAATCTGACAAAAGTGATTACAAAAAAGGCTTACAAAGCATCTAGGAATAATGAGTTCTCTATATGCCCTCTCTCCAAAATCTGCAACCCCCAATTGATCATGAAAAATCAATTTTTATAGCCTGCCTATGCTTCAAATATGAAAATCTAAACCCCACAAATTGCCCTAAAATTGGCCCAAAAACATGCCAATAACTAAGCCTATGAAAGATCGAGTCTAAGTACCCCTTAATACTGGCTTATAATAAGGACTTAATCCTTTTTCAATTCCTAACCAATATTTAATATTTACTTAATATTAGATAAAATCTAATATCAAATAATCTAACTTTCAACTCCTAACTTAGATAAAAAAAAACTCTAAGTGTGAAATATGCAAAGTGGAGAAAGTCGACATGACTATTCAATCCACTTGCAATACAATACAAAATGATGAGATGAAAGTCTGAGGTGGCATGTTGTGGTTTTCAAGACTCTACAGGAATGTGACATCTACATTAATGGAATTGAATGTTGTTCTTCTGCGGACTCCAAATTGTTATCTTCATTTTGTTTCATTCTCGACACTTGTGTTTATCTCATTCTTCCTGGAGAAGAATAGGGAAGATGAAACCCTAACTTATGAAAGCTTCAAAATTTTTATGAAGGAGCTCGACATGTTGACTATGAATGCATTTTTTTGTTGAACTTGAGCTTACTACTACTAGAGATCACTTGTATTCTTCACTGATTGTGCATTGAAATAGAGAACTTGACATTTGGAAAACTTCGAGTTGACTGAAATCTTCGATAACTTGACAAGCAACTGTAAGTTTATTTTTTACCATAGTTTATCTCTTGGAATTTGTTTTTTGGTAATTAATATCATGAAATTATATCATTTCTTTAGCATAAGTTGTGGCTTCTCATTGTATGAACTATTCTTTCACTGGTGCTTTCAAAATATGACTGTTGTTTTAATAATATGGGGCCATGAATAAGTCATAATTGTGACTAGTGTATACCTTGCTTTATGCACAAATTCAGTCATGCTGAGAGTTTCCTTTGTTTGCAAGCTTCGAGCTTCACTATGACTTTGTGTTGATAGTCATAGGACTAGTGCTTTCTTATAGCTTATTTCCATTTGTATTCTCAAACTGTGACTCAAACTTTGCATCATATCTTTGATTCACTGTTATTATGTAATTGAAACTGCTCGTTTGTTTTATCTGCAAGCCGTGATCTCCACACTTTGATCCATGACCTCTATTATTTATTCATTCATTTGCTTCTTTTATGGGTTCAAAGCTTAGGAGCTTAAATCTTGACTTACCAACAGTCATGACTTTTGTGACTAGTACAGAACCATGAGCTTCACATCATGACTTACTAACAATCATAGCTTGTATGAGTTAATCTCCTTGTTTTGAATATAAAGCCGTGACTATCATAAAGAAATTAGGCTCTTGGATTTTTTAAACAAAGAGTTTTAAGCCCTACATACCATTTGTTATCTTGCAGTCTAGTATATAGCTTGTGGCTTCGACTCCACTTGTGACTGTGAATGAACTCACTAATATTGTGCATTGAAAATTGACTTGTTTTTGAAGATTTGTGTTTGTCTCCACCTTGCTCGAACCTTTGACTGGTAGACATTTCATAATTTTTTCTGTGTAACATGAAGCCCGTTGGAACATTTTGTTCACACATTCCACACTTGCGTGGACATTTAAAATTTAATATTAGCAGTGACTTCATTAATTTGTCTCTTTTCTTTAGCATATAACTGTGACAACAATGAAAACTAGAATAACTTGACTGGGATTTAGACATAATAGATAATTGCTCTTTTCTGAATAACTTCTAAAAACACTCTATATGGAATAGACAGTTACTAGAGCTTGATTTTTAAAATTTTTCTACAATTTGTACATCAACTGTGATTGTAGCATATAGCATCCAAACTGTTTCATTCTGCTGACATGAATAAATCTGTGTAACATCAACAGTGAACTTGATGAACTAGTGAACTCATTCTTGAAACCAAAAAACAAATCCATATATTATGAGCTCAACAATGACAGAGAGTTTCTCCAGGAGACCATAGAACACCTCTAATGGCTTATTAAAGTTGCAAGGTTATGACTAAAAAATGTTAAAAGATATATTCAGTTATAATCAAAACTTTAACATCTTTCAGTCATAACCTTCACAAACCCTAGAAGGTGATTAAAAACATGACTGAGAGATGCTCAAGAGTAAGAGTCATTTATTCCACAAAAGATAAGTATCTTTGTCCTTATGATATTTCTCTGTTAGTTGTACATATTCTGTTCCAGTTTATACATATTTTATACTTTCTGCACAACATGCATCCTGTAGCATTGTCCACTGTATACAATTCTCATTGATGCTGAATCTGCACTTAATATATGAGAACTACAATAAGATGAAATGTTTTTTCACTGTTAATGAAGTTCGAGCATGGGCTCATGATGCTCAAAAACACTAGAATGTTAATTAATGAAGTTTGAACACAAGTTCGTGACACTCACTAAAAACAAAATGTAAACATTTTATAACTTTATGGCTCAATCTTGAAGCACTCTTTCTGTATTCAGAAACAATAATGTTATTACTTGAAAATGTACCTTTGAAACAACAAGGACATATTATACCAGTATTTATGCAACATCATTTGTAACTTGAACTTGAATGTTGGCAATCATTTGGCACTTCTAGTAGCACTTTTATCATGGAAATCCAGCTTGATCTACATCTTTTATAATGACTGAATGTGAAAACTAGTCAACTATTTTCTGCAAAATAATTTGTTAAGCTCTCAAATAACATCATTATGAAATGCATTATCTAAAAAAGGTTTCTCAGTTTGAAAGATACTCAGTCCCTTTAATTTAGACGCCTGGTTAATAAAAGGACAACATACACCAAAATAGTCATAAGTAGTAAAAGGTTTCATGTCAGAAACAAGTCCCTTCAATACTGCCTTGCAATGAGTGTCATTGTAAATTTCCTTATTACATTTAGTTTTCCAGATTGATATGCAGTATTGAAAACTTTATTGCTATAGTATGTTATTTGTTTCTCCTGTATTGCTTAGATCCAATAGGATCTAACCATATTTTCTCTCTCATGCAGATATGAAACCCTAAAGACCTAAATGCAGATGGAGACCTAGAGTATGAAGACCTAAATGCAGAGACCTAGCAGAAAACCAACTGACACAAACCAATACAAAGGCAATGCATGGGACCCCTATTCCATACTTCAATCTTTCTTTCAATTATGCAATGTACTCTACTTATTGATATGAAATATGAAACAAGAAAGGACATTTGTATATCACATTCAGTTTGAATGCACAATGTAATGATCATTTATGAATTTTGGATTCTTTGGAATAATAATCAATACTTAGAGTACAATGATGGCATCTAGAATGAATGCAATAATGACATGTAAACTAACAAAACTTGCAAGGTAGTGTTAATTAGACAAACAAATGCAACCTTTTCCTATTTATGCTTATTGTATTGTATGTTGTATTTTTGAATAACAATGCCAATGGCAAGAAAGGTAGTAAGGTGGTATTGTGATTTGTAGAGAGTTGTTTTTGCTATAAATTAAATTTTTTAAAAAATTGTTGGCAAACTGTGGCTTGGAAAAGGGCTCATGGAATGTGTTTTTCAAAAGTTTGTTATATATGGAGAGTACTTTGAATGTTTTTGTTGCCAAATATGTTTACTAATACAATTTTTTTTGAGTTTTCTTATGATGGAATTTGGTGATAAACTAACCATAATCCTATTAATGTACTTCTTTCATGTTTGGAGATTGGAATTCAAAATTCAATTGATGATATCAGAGCTTCATGTCCAATTCAGCCGTATTGCTGACCTTGTGGCTTATTCCACTATATTGTTTTAGTTTCTCTATGCACAATAAAATGTTAAATCTTCTTGTAACTGGTTGTCAAGCAATCATAAATATCATACCCAAGTACAAGATAAAGTAGATATTTATATCTCCTGGTCTCTATGTATCATACTGACTCATTTTTTATATTTTTAAGTGTTATGGTGATACACAATAATATCTATATGTTCCTGTAAGGCTCATATTTTATTATAATGGGATTTATTTTTGTCATCTTATAGTTTCCAAAGAAACTACATTCCATGTTGATGAGTTCTCACCTCTTGTTCCCCTGTGCCTAGTTTTGTTCCAATGTCATTATCCTATTTAATTAGCATACACTAAAATTTTAGGGGTGCCTCAGGCATCTCCTATGTGTGTTCTCCCATTTCACCATCCTCCACAAGATGAGAGTCAGTGGATCATATAAATATTCTATCATTTTGTATTTTGGCTACTATTGGAGTGGGGTATGTTTCCAGCTTTGAGTATTTTAGCATACAAATGTTGGACTCCTTTTGCAAAGTTTAATATTTAAACCACTGTATTAGTATGAATTGTAGCTTAGAAGATGTTGTGACTCATATGGATGTATCTTTTGTATGTAATAGAATGTAGCCAACCTATAGATGTGACTATATATTGTATCTAGTATCTTGATTCTCCTTCCTTTGGTTATTATTATTTAGTAAAATACCATGAATTGGAAAATAAAATAAATATATGAATGTAATTGAAGCACCTTAACATTAGAGCTCAAATGTCTGATATTGGATGATCTAGAAATTTGTTGACTTGCAAAGCATTTAAATAGACCCACCATCAATATCTTTTGAAAGGAAACTATTGTTGGCTCTCTTTTATATGAACTTATAATAAGAAAGAATTGTAGTTTGATCAACCTCAACCTAATTTCTACATATTAATAAATCACGTTCCATGAAAAATGAAAACCCTGCAAGAAACCCTATTTGATTTAGCCCCCGTAATTTGGAATTGCCTGGTCTGTCAGTGATCCTTATAGGAGGAATTTAGATGTTGGAATCTATAGTAACAATCGGCGAGTAAAGATTGGGAAGAAATTCAAAGGTGTATATAATACATATTTATCTCTTAAAACTATTCATAATAGAGGTCAAGCATTTATCAATGAATTCTATAGATTAGAGGGAAGATTATAAAATAACAGTTAGCACTTAAGTTCCAAGCTTATAACAATCGGACTAATTTACATTACAAATGGATTTAGATGTAAGTTTCATAGGGATATGGAACAAAACTAATAATATATGATATAAGGAATCATATAAAATCATTCACAGTCAACAATGAGCATAGAAACATAAGAAAATCAGACTACTCGTAATGAGCACCAAACATTTGTCTTATTTTTACATCCATATTTAGATCAAGAACTCCTATCTATTATATTTTCATATTAGTGCAGACCAAAAATATACTAGAAAAGATTAGATAAAACATTAAAACTCAAATCAATACCATAAATCAAGACTCACAAGAATTTCGGATCAATACCTTAGTTATCTTGCATTCATTTTTGAAGTATTTTATAAGGTTCATATGATCAATATTGATATGTATTCAAGAGAAGGATTTCCAAGCCATTGGTAGAGACAACTCTCTTACAATTTAGAATCATAAAATTAAGAAATAAGTCCAAACTTTAAGTGATTTTTGAAGGGGGAAATTACACATATAATTATTTCTAGCATGATTTAATCAAAGATGGCACATATCATCATTGTGGTATAACTTGATGTTATATTCCTCACCGTAGCTCCTCTAGAAGTAGAATTGAGTATTGCAATGGTTGTTCTTGGTGCAAATCCAGTAATATGGAGACAAGGCTCCTTGTGGAAATCAAGATAGTTATTTCCAACTATAATCTAATAGATCCCCCAGTAGTATCATTCTCCGCTGTCTCTCTGATGAGAGTTTCAAACTATCTTGGTTTCCATGAGAAAATATTGCTAGCCATTGTAGGTTTTCTATCATGTTGAGCATAGCCTGCTACAGGAGATGAAATGAATAGTTTCCAAAAGCCATTCTAATGTGTTTGAATAATTATTTATGTTCCATTTAGCATGATAGCTATGTTCCCAGTAGAAATAACATTGGAAATAGTAAATATTGTTCAGAACCTCTATGCTTTGAGGTTAACAATATTGGGTTGCACTTGCATGTCTCAATGGAATTAATGTATTTTAATACTACTCTTTTATTTTATTTTGAATGCATTAGTATTTAAAATGATAATGTTAGATATGTCGATAAACATATCATCTTATAGGATAAAAGAGTATGCTACTAAAGTCCTCCAAGTGTGTACACATTTTATTCAAGAGGTTGAAGTCCGAATTGTAATAAATTAATTGGATGTGTTGCATTTTGAAGTTTTCATAAATAAGATATAATTTAAGGATAAATTTATCATAAACTACCTCATGGTACATCAAAATATAGTGTACAATCCCACACTTCAGATCTTTATGAGATTTTAGGTTTATTAGCCAATTGTTGATTACTTCACATCATTCAAATATTATGTACAAATTGCATGAACATCACAATCTACTCGTATGTATTTTCTCTAGGACAAAGTTACAACAAAGAAAAAATGAAGAGAAACATTCAACATTCAATAAAATATCTAGGGCTACTACTATGAACACGTTACATTTAAAGAAACTAGGACAACCTCGAATGTGGGACATTTTTGTGGAAGCAGGACAAATTTTTGTATCCTAACAGTTTTCGAATAGTTGATACAAAGATTGTAACTTAAAACTGCTTCACAAACAACCAACAAAACAAAACATGATTGTTTAATTATTGTATAGTGATAAAAACAAAATTTGGACCCGTATCAATTCCACCTAACATTAGGACATATATATCGACAAGTCCCATAAGTGAATCATACATCATGCTGTTGCCAAATACCACTATAACCTAATACCTTGGTCATAACATAAACTTGATAATTCATACAAGAAATAACACCAAGATTTCAATCAACAAAAAGGACTACTTGCCTTGTTATTTTGAAGTAGAAGCTAGAAATTATATACTTGGAAGAAAGAAAAATACATGTATCCTCATGATTGTTGTGTCTCCCTATCTGCAATAGGTCAAAAAATACATAAAATCCATATATGATATAACATCAAATTAGTTATTCATGTACAACAATGTCACTTATGACATTTGCAGGATTTTGACAGATTAAGTGACACTGTCTCCAAGGAATATTTAGTTCGGTTACCCTTGAAACCAATACTTATTACAATTTTTATTAGAGAAAAATAAGATGTGAATGAACAATGTACACATCTATGAACAAGTTACTAGCTCTTACACTGTCAAACTTGTGACTCTCTAATTAGCACGCGATAAATATCCATTAAAAAATGGGTTAACAATGTCCCTATAGAAATGATCATTAAGAAGCTACAACAAAGCCACTCTCACCCTAGTTTGTCAAGCAGAACATTGACACCCTTACAAAATGTTGAAAAAGGGAACATGTCTGCATAATGCTATCTCCATCCTACAAAACCAATAAAGAAAAAGCCACTGATTAAATACACCATTGAAAAAACTCATGCTATAATTTTAAGGTATCTAGATAGAAGTGTGAAATAGTAAATGACTTTCAGAGAACATAAAGTATAGTACTTGAGGTAAAAAAATGTGTTGAAGTACTTGAGTCCTCTACTAGTTTCATTCTAATTCTCTACTCAATTTACACATAAATTATGTAGCACAATATTATCAAATCTAGGGAGGCTAATTAAATTACTTGAGGTTAATTATTTGTTATTTCTATGGTTTCTTGCTTGTAGTTAATTATCTTGTAGGCAAAACCTGAATGTTGAAGTTTACTACATCCAAAAATCTTTACTAGAATTGAAACTTGGTATATACAATTAATATAACAACTACTAATGAATGACACTAAATATCAAGTTCATCCAACCAATGATGAAAATTGGCCCTCTTGATATGCTAGACTTATAATTAGTTTTTAGAAGGCAATACATAACATTTATAGTAAAAGCCAGTGTAGCACGGGGACGCGAATATGTAGAATAAAAAGGAGTACATACAATGAGAGAATATGTCTTGGTTTCAGGAGTAACCCATTTATCTAATACTTTCATGTATTTCTCAAAGTAATCAAACATGTTAATAGAAAAAATGTGTTCTGTGTCCATCTTATATCCATTTGTCTGATCTTTTACTATTTGTGTCTCTTGCACCAATCAAAAACCAAAAATCAGAAAGTATTAGGTAACAACATTATACAAGAGAAAAAGAGTGTAAGCATCAAAACAATTTTTCAAAATAGAATCAAAGATTCTAAAGGAAAATAAAGTTTGTTATTTATATAATTGTGGATGGGATCACATCATCTTAGGTATGAGATTGGTGGGTGTAAGAGGCCCAAGGAAGTCTGAGAAGAGAGAACTTGCGTGTTTTGTAATAAGGGTGTAGTGGAGATAGAATGACACTTTGTCATGGAATGTACAACTTATGAGGCTATCTGTACTTAGCATGAAAACAAAATGAAGATTGACAACATGCACCATTTAATTTGATGAAAATAAGATCAACTTGCCTAGTAGCTTTCTAGTCAATATTTATCAGAAGATTCAACATTGAAAGAAGTATGAATATAGTTTAAGACTATTATTCCTTGGTTTCTTAGACTCATAATTGTCATTAAAATCATTCATTCATTCTAGAGTGTAAAACATTTTTAAAACTAGGCATAATGTTTCAATTGGAAAGTCAAGAACAAAATCTTGTCTGCATGAAAAAAAAATACTCAAATAACTTCTATATGTCATTATGTATAACTTAAAACTATCTAGTTTATTTGAAAAATGAGTCAATACAAAATATTAATATCAATATGGAGATCCATAAACCATACCTCAGGAGTGTTGTTAACATGTGTGGTGCATATTATATCAAGTTCAAACATCTTTAAATCACATATTATTGAGACAGTCGATTTTAGACTGTTTAGGGATAGTTTTGGGGTAGTTAGAAATGGTTGCAACTAGTTTTAGGGAATTAGAAGTCTATATCAATATTGATCCATGGGTTTTGAGACATGATGTAGATTTGGTGATGTAAGGGGACATTTTTTTAATGTATCAAATCAATAAACACCAATGATTCTTGCAACTGTATCTCTACTCCTGGGTATAGTCCACCATAACAAGGTAACAATGAATTCTCATGTTCATTTAAAATGTGATCTTGATGGGATGATAATGTAGAATCATGGAATAGTGTTTTATTTACATGTTTAAGAAACTATATTGTGTTTGGATTGTTCTTCAGACAAAGAGATTGATTGGTATTTGGGTGTGTGATTGATTTTTGGGTACAGTCAGCATTGCTAGGTTGAAATCCTTTAAGTTGATGTAACTCTCCCACCCCTATGGCCACTATGACTGGTGGGAGAGGTTTAAAAGATGTATATTATCCTTGTGTTGTAATTTTCCTATGAAGGGATAAGGGGTGTTCATTTTGAAGACCACATAATGGTGGAATTTGCTAAGTGAAGGAGGGCCAGTTTGACACCAGTCACTTGGGAAGCATTTTCTATTATGAATAGTTGCATTGGATGATAGAATATGGATACATGTTTGTATCCATAATGATGTGTTAGAACCAACGAATTGATCTGGAGATGATTATGAAGTTGATTTTGCATAAGCCCTAGATAAATGACCCTAGGAACAAGGGTTTGATGATTAGATGAATAGGTGGAGAGTAGTTGTCATTTAGCAACTTTTGCAAAAAATGTTGCTGACAACATTTTGCAATGTTGTGCAAAACTTGATGGAATTACTCCTAGGTTCTACCCAAGGTGGATCTAACATATTTTGATGTTAATAAAATCAATTCCACCATCTCTAATACAATTCTACCCATCCACTATCCTATCAACCTTAGTGAGCCATAGAATTTATAAAGTGTTATTCTTTGTTAGATGTATATTTGAGATTTTTTATTGAGCTTTACTTTGTAGTTTTCACTCTCTTATCTATAAATATAATTTGATGAACATGGTGATGTAGATTGGTTGATGAACATGTTTAAGAATTAAAATATTTCTTAAAGTGAATGATAAATAATATGGAGTAAGAAGTAGGTGTTTTTGACCATTGAATCTATGTCATTGGTTTAGTTTTAGCTTCACTTGGTTTCAAGAATAGTTTAATATTATCTACTTAACAAGGCCAACCACATGAAGGTGGAAGCTCATTTGGCCCCTCCCCCCATAACACCACTCTAAATTTCCCATTAACATCTAATAACATTCATTCATCCATTTTTGAAATATAACATTCAATCATTATAATCATATAACATTCATTAACATATAAAATTCATTAACACACAATATTCATGAATAATTCATTAACACATCATTCATCAACATTTACTAGTACAAAATTACATCCATTAAGACAACATTCTTTCATTAGAAAAAAAATGTTAATTACAATCATTTCTTTTTTTGTTTCTTGCTCATTTTTCTAAGGTAACGGCTAAGCGGAGCATCCATATCCTCGTCATTCCCCTCCTATACTGGTTCTAATCTCAACAATGTCTCCTCCTCATTTGTTTAGGAATAGGAGGTTGTTGCGTCAAAGGGGGTTTGCTACAATAACAACTGTCATGGGTTAAATTCACACCATTTTATATTAATGTTACAAGTATTTCATTAATTAAAAGAACTATATATCAAAAAAGAAATTTAAAAGAAAAAAACATAGATTTTCTTTACCTGAATGTGCCACATCATCTACATGGTGATCACTCTGAACATCCTCCACTCATTCAGCATGATGTTCTATATGCTCTAAAATATACACAAAAAATGTTACACCAATTTCAATTTAAGATGTTAAATTCTATTAATAATTACATAATTAATTTTCAATAGAAAATGAACACCTCCATCGACACTATGATGCACATCAGGGCCTTCATCATGCGGTGTAGGTTCTGTGTTAGGATTACGAGGCTGCATTACAATGTCATGCACATTATTATCATTGTTTTCTTTTAAAAAACACAAATAGTCAATTTATATTCAAAATTAACATCAAATAGATTATTTCTCAAGTATTCAATTTCAAATATATTTTTTTTGTCATATTTACCTTTTCAATCAATGCAAGAGACTCTTGAGTTGGGCCAGTGGAAGCTTGGCGTAGGCATTCAGCCACGACTTGATAGCCTTCCTTGAAGGCAATTTTTTGTGTTCTGTCGTTGATAGGGAGATCTTCTTTTCACAAGCCCCACTTCCTCTAGGAATTCAATAGGTCTTCTCTTGACCTATCTTAAGGTTCCTAAGACCCTTAAAATAGAGGGATTCTTCATAATCTCCTCTACTCCTCAAGATCTCACTACCAAGGTCTCAAACTCATTCTAGTTCCCACAACTCCTTCAATGAATTCAACTAAGGAATTCATCCACTACTCCAAATTCTTGACTCCAGCTATTAGACCTGGGAGAGGACTCTTTTAGTATTTAATTGTCTCAATTTGGGGTGCTTTACCTTTTGGGATCCTTCTTCTACTACTCGATCTCCAATTTTGGCCTAAAAGGGCTACTAGGCCTTGTAGGTCTCCTAACCTCTAAATCAGGGTGTAACTCTGCAACTTCCCACACAAGAGGTCAAAAGAGTCACCTTTTCAGACACCCTTTTCAAAGTTACACAAGATTCAAAAACCCTTATTTCTCCAAATCCACCATACATCTTCCTAACTTTTAGCCTTATTTTTAGGCCTAATTAGGCCTCACTGGTTCATAGTGAGGGTTTGATCTTTCCAGCCCTTTCCAAGTTTTTCATGAGCTCTCCTTCATAGGATAGAGTCTCTAAACATTTTAGAATACTCTCCAAGTGTTGGATTGGCTTTCCCAATCACCAAGCTCTCTCCCATTTGCTGATGCAAGACAAGCTTCCTAGTTGGGCTAGCTTAGGCTTGCCTAGGGCTTGCTTTCAAAATTCACTCCTCTACAACCAAGAGCACACAAACACATATTTATAATTTATATACATTTCTCTAACATATTATAGGTGGTCGTGCAAAACCAACCATGAAATTTCAAGTTAGAGCCATTCTAAGAGCCTCTACTCTGAATAATCCAACAAGCTAGTCTCAGAGGAGGTATTTATTTACAAATCTTTAAAGTAAACTAAAGAACTAAAACAAAGATTGAATAAAATGATCAAAACATAAAGAAAAAAAATATGCAAAGTTCTTGCTCAAGTTCAATCCATGAGATACGATAACCGAGCTCTCAATTCATTCATTCATGGGTACAATGTTGACAGTCACACAAAAATTAAAAAAGTGCTTATGAAAACTAATCTCCAACCTTTGGTCTCGACAAAAACAAGCCTTAAATAGGCTTAGATCACCAATCTTGGTCGGGTTTAGACCTATAACTAACTTTCCTTCTCGGACAAGCTTAAACCAATTTGTTGTCATGACAATTTTCAAAGTTGTCATGACAACTTTCAGATATTTCTTGACAACTTTGACAAGATTGAATCATGAGGTCTAAAAAGACTCTCAAACCCATCCTAAGACCTCTAAGACCCATAACCAACTTAAATGTACTCATTTTATGCCTTTTCATAGTCAAAATACATCTTTGACTAATTTTCACACACTCATAGCATCCAAGCCATATCCTTGGGTCTTCACCAAGACTATCAAGTCCATCACTAGGACTTAGACCAACTACGTAAGGACCTTAGTTGGAATTCAAACAAACTTACTAATTAAGACATAAAAAACAAACCAAAAGTCCATAAGGACAATGACTTGGCCAATAGTCACTACAAGCCAAAACCTTAGGTGTCTAGGAGCTAGCCTAGGTGCTCCTGCACCAGTCATAGCCTCTAAATTAAATTCTGAGCCCTGCATTTTTTGATTAAGTAAAACTATTTGCATTTTATAAATAATTTTGATGTGGAATTCATTTACTGCTACTTACAATTTGTGCTTGAATTTTTGAATATCCACTAGAGCCAAGTTTGTCATGCCCAATCTTTTGGATTCTAGCCTTTGTTGCCTTTGATGTGACTTGCAATGTAGTACCTCACCCCTGGTGCAATTTTATAAATGATATGGTTACTTTAGGATGATATATTATATGTTAGGAAATTATTGATACTTATATTTTTACTGACCCCATACTGGCATGTGTATGGTTAATGTGATTGTTTTACATTTCTGTTTGACGTGCTTGATGTGGTTGAGGGACGGAGTCATAGTTACTTGCTTGCAAGATCCACACGATCGGTCGATCCTTGCCATTGTCTGTTATGTATTTATATATGTTTGTACATGTGGGTGTTGTATGCAGGTTCATAGATATCGGGCATCGTCTTCCCTGAATTATTAGGATGAGCGTTCCCTATTGCAATATCTCAGATGGTAAGAGAGGGGAGATAACACGGATCCAAAACCCTAACCCAAACCCATTTATCCTGGTTGTTGGATAAGTATCTATTGACTACCCTATCCGAATTTGTCAGGTTGGCAAAGTTTGTGGATCCCTTTCTGGTGTTGCTTGGTTTTGGTTTTGTCTGATTTTATCTTGTTTGACTTCAGTTGATTTGTGGTTATTTGGGTGATTTTTATGTGATTATTCATTTATTGATTATAGTTGATTTATGTTTATATAGATCATTCTATGTGATTATCAATGTTAGGTGCATAGTTGAATTTTATGATTAAATATGCTCCTGGGATTTAATTGAGGAAATTAAATTAAAGTTAATTATTTGAGTATTTGGGAAATTAATATCATAGTTGGAAAATAATGTTAAATTTATCTCCTATGTTATTGTATGATTATTAATTAATTGAAAATTAAATATTATGATATTTGGTTTTTAATTAATTAATTATGTGAAAATATAATTCAGTATTGTTCATTAGATGTTAAATTATTAAATTGCATGATTTAATGATGTTAGGAATATTGAATTATTTAATAATAGATTTTATTATTAACAGGTGCTTTATTGAGTTTGAAAGTGATTTGTTTGAAAATGGTGACAACTTGTTTTCAGGAGACTAAGTTGAGTTGTGCATAATTATATTTATTTTAATTATTTATTTGTAATTTCTTTCAACAAAGTGGGAGAGTTTAATTAGGAGTTCTTTGTGAGTCATCTAGGGTTTTGCTTGATTTTTGGAATTGATTTCCAAATAGAGGGAGTTTGCATTCATTTTGGATGGAAGGAGGTTTTTGGAGAACTTTGGAGAGAGCTTTTGGAGATTCTTTTTGGAAGATTACTTTGTGTTCTTGAGCATTTGTGTGTGTTTTGGATTTTTGGGTAAAGGTTGTTTGTATCTGGATTCGAGGATTGTATTCACTGTGATTCAGATCTGCAAGTGGAGCTTTTCTATTGTCAGATCTGAGGGTTTCAGCATTCTACAGGCCTTCTTATTTAGTATTTAGCATTGGAATTGAGGTAGGGATTTGTGGAGTTTTCCTGTGAATTCATCAGTAGTTCTTTCTGTAATTTCTCTATGTTTGTTTCAGTTTGTAGATATGGATCTATTTTCTGTATATGCATTCAATTTGGGGTTTAGAAAGCTCATAAGATTGCTATTTTATATTTTTATACAAACTTGGCTATCTGATTTTGGATTAAAAATTCATCGTATAACTCTTAGAAAACAAAAAAATCAATCTCTATATAGTTAGTTCTATAGTTTGAATAAATTAAATTAGTGGGTTGTAATAAAAAACCCAATTTGTGTGAAAAATCTTCATTCTGGGAAAAAAAAATATGCTCTGTAAAAAAAGACACAGTTAGAATAAATTTACTAGTAAAAGACAAAATTGAATCAACCCAAGGAAAAGGTAAAAGATAGAAAGCCTATCAAATTTGAGAGACAAGCTAATGCATAGTAAAAATCAAAGTTGGGATATTTCCATTTTTGGAAGAATCTTCTTCTGTACTGCCATTTCCATTTTTAGAAATATAGAGACCTGTTAAAAAAAACAAAAGAAATAAAGTGTTAGTTTATTTAAAAATTATATTAATATATATATATATATATATATATATATATATATATATATATATATATATATATATATATATATATATATATATATATATATATATATATATATATATATATATATATATATATATATATATATATATATATATATATATATATATATATATATATATATATATATATATATATATATGCTTCGAAAGAGTTGTTTGGGTTTTATGAAATTTTAATATTAAAAAAAAAATTGAATTGAAAAAAAAGTTTGAAGGGAAGTGGGGGCCACCACCTCCCCCCACTTTCCCCATGCCACGACATTGCTACCCTAGTAGTAGGCACTGCTACGATAGTACCTAACTGCTATGGCTGCAAGCACTATCGTAGCAGTACACTGCTACAGGGAGAGCCAACGCCTCAGAACAAGGGACAGGAGGAGTGCGTGGGGCGTGGGACCCGCAGGGTACCCCCCCCTCCAACCATACCCCCACTTTGATTATTGTTATTTTTGTTTTGATTTATATTTTATTTAATTTAAAATTTAGTTTTAGATCAAAATAATTTTTTTGGTTAATAAGTTTTGTTAATTATTATATATCATAAATTTTGATGTTATTAATTTGGTTTATATTAATTTATGATTTATTAATTAATGTTTGTTAATTTATGTTAATTAATAAATAAAATTAATTTTTGTATTTTATGTTATTTAATTTAATTAGATTTAGCTTAATTAAATTAATTTTGGTTGAAAATTGGTCTTAAGCTAATTAATTTGTGGAATTAATTTAGTTTAATTTTTAGTGGTATTTTATTTTGTATATTAGTAAATCAACCTTAATGATTTACTTAAATTGAAATGGAGGCATATCAATTCTGTTTGGATAGGATAACTATGTTCATTGATTTTGGTTGAGATTAATTATGATTTTAATTTTGAATCGATTTTGTCTTAACTATATTTTAGGGATTTAGTTGAATATTAGATTTAATATTTGAAAATTGATATTGGAAAATGTGGAACGTTTCCTTGTTATAGAAATAATTATTTACTAAATGCTTATGTATGTACTAAAATTGGCATTTTTATTCTATTGAATTCCTAGAACGTTAATAGGGAACTTTTCTTTTATTAGCGACATTAATATGGTTATTTTGTTAAGATTCTATTATCAGCATTATGCGACCTATATTCTGTTTGGATCATGTTCATTATGAAGTTTAGATGCTAGTGGTTCCTTTTCTAATCTCTATGATGTGAGTGTTGTTTTCTTCGTTCCTAGTGTGTCTTCTTTTGCTTATTGTGTTATCGGGCATTAGATGACCTAGGAAAGATAGAGGCTTGGGATTTATATGTTATTCATGCTGTTTATCATGTTTGGCGTGAGTGTGTTCTATTTATCATTCTTGTCTTAACCATTTGGGCTCATGTTGTATTGAGTTTTGCTTCATACTCTATAGAGGAGATTATGGTATTGACTGTTTATGTCTAATCCACGAGATCATGTGTTTATTTTCTTTGTGGACACTTTGAGAGTGTTTTGTGATATCATGGTTATGTGAGAACTAGTATGTTCATGTTATTTTGCGGAACAGTCCTGAGGGACATTGTTATTTTTTGTGATCTGTGTGAGATCTGTGAGCCTAGGGTAGTTTACCTAGATATGCAGTAGGAGGTGGCTTGCAATAAGTGTCGGGGACCATAAGTGGCTACTAGGATCACTTATTGTTAAGTATCTTAATCAAGTGATAACTAAATATAACATTGAGAGTTTTATTAAAATGAACCTAATAAGGTATGGTCCTCACCCAGGTGTTAGTGCTAGTATAGACTAAGATGGTGTTGAGAAGATGACTAGCCCCCTTTTAAGGGATGAGTTGGCATAGTTGATGACTTTGTGAGTATGAGAGGTCATTGATACCGTGTATGGTCACTTGAGTTCCAGGATCCAACAAGATTACCAGGATGAGACTCAAGGGTTAGACGTACATGATGAGACCTTCTTATGCATAGTCTAGTTATCCTACATGTGTCGGTTGCCTCTGGATTAGTGGTTCTTTCATGGCATTATTACTTTTTCACCTTGAGTTAGAGAGCTTTCAGGATCCTTTCCTTAGCTTGATCTGTTTGATGTTTTTTATCCGACTGGGATTTGTTGTTATCTCCTCAGCATGGTGGGAGTGGACCATTTAGGTTCATGAGGTCAGGTGGTAGTGATTCTTTTACCATTTGAGATTCAAACATTTGTGCACCAGTGCTGGATGATCCTTGTTGTAGTTGTTCTTTCTTGATCATCATTGATGGAGTTATGTTCTTCTTTCTCTTCTTCTTGTGATCTTGTATCTTTGTATTAGTTCGTCAGAGATGTCTTGTGTTCTTCATTTCAATTATTGTATTACATACCTTGCGACATATGCAGTGGATGTAGATTTATGGATACCTTATGGTACCAGATGTATTTATGTTACCTTTTAGGTGATGTTGTTTCTTATCTTTTATTGGTTTATATGAGTTTCATTATTGTACCCTTATCTTTATTATTAATTAATGTTAACGTAATCATCATCAAGGAACCCTTGAGAGTTGTAACCTATGTTGGTTGTTTATGTTATGTGAGTTAATGGTAATTGCTTCCACATTGATGCTTATCATGTATGTTAACTTTATAAAAAAAATTATTCTGCAAACTTAGATGCATGTTTAGGTTAAGTTCTTATGGGTTCCCTGGTGGGGCATTACATGCAACCTATGAAAAGTTTTAAATATGTTAGATGATATAGATATAAAGATCACTAATTAGTGCATTATTACATTCTACTTGTAGTTAATACTATCACATACCTTCTTCTCTCATTTGATGGTGTAATTACTCTTTGAGCATCCCCTTTCTCCTTTGCATCCAAAATGAACTCATTCCAATGCCTCACTGAAATAAAGGGAGGATGCTCATACTTTGGGTTATGGATGAGACTCCTTCTATATGATTTCCTCACAGTCTTAAGATGTTTGGCATCTTTTTGTAAAATTTTCTTCTCCTCAAAAATGTTACTACCAAAATCATGCTCTAAATCTTTTATGAGTTGACCATTTAATTTTTTTTCTTGCAAGTTTCAATTTTTAAAAAAAAACACAAAATTGTTAGATAGAAAAATTAACTAAAGTTGTGTACCTTGAATATAGTAAAAGAAAATGCCTGAATGAAAGGAAAAATATTATACCAATTAATGATATGAAATAAAAATAGTGGGATAGGGTTAGTTCACTTATGATGTTCTACCTTGTACATATGGTGGGCCCAAATATCTTCAATGTGAAGTCATAAAGCATCTTATAAAAATAATCATTTCCTACAAAAATGTCATGGGATCATCAATCCAAAACTTGTTATGAATAGGTAAATACATTTTAAAATATAAATAATAATAATATTAAAGTACCTAGAAGCTTAAGACATTTTAAAGGCATCAATTCTTTATCATCAATCAACAATGACGTCTGCATAACTCCCGTGATAGAAACACGGGTAGATCCAAAAAATGATGGTGAATTATCACCAATACAAGTACTATGATCTGTATCTGGCATAGCAGATGACGCCAGTGTATCTCCTACTCCACAAAATTAATCCACTATTAGATGCACTCGAGATTAAAGTACAAATTATCAAATCATAATTAACACAAAACCAAAAATAGCAAAATAAGGATTTACCAGGCATAGACCATGAAGACGTTGATGTTTGCATGCCCCTTGTTGCCAACATTGTACTTGGCAATAGACGATGGACGTTGATCGACCTTCTAGGAGGAGTCACCTTCACTTGATGACCTGAACAATACATTGTTATCAAAGACATTCTGAAATAATAAAAGTAAAAGTAGCTTTCAATAAAGTTTGAGCAAAAATTTTCTTAGAAATTTTGAATTAGTTGTAACTGTACCTTTTCCTATAGCTGTATCTACGATATTAGTAAGTCCAATGAAAAATGTACACTTCTAATCATTAAGTCCAATAAAGTTTTTGAATGTTCCAAAGAAAAAATTCTTTGTAAATTGTTAACTTAAGGATTATTTTACCTGATGTGGCTGAAGTTCTGCTAGTACTAGCCTCACTATGATGTCCATGACCAGGTACTTGAGCAAACAAAAAATCCTGTAACAAGAACACATACATATTTTAGTTCATGACATAAAAGAGTATAAAATATAAATCTTCATTGAACTTTTTTTATAACTAAAGATTCATTACTTCTTACTTCAAAACAACGTGCTTGCCACATCAATTCCTCTTTCCTTGCTAGTGTCTCCTTAGTTGGATTTGGATCAACCAAAATGGAAAAAATTTATGCATTGATTTTTTTTAGTTTTTTCTTCACCATATTTACAAGGTTAGGTATGTCTGGGATATCCTCATCCATATCTATAGCTATTGCCTCTATTGTTTCAGGTGCCTTTCCCCTATCCTGAACATCAATTTTTGATAGGAATATCAGTAAAACTATTAGAATAATTCTAAAACCCTAAATAAAATAACATTTTTAACTATCTAATTTGTACAATTACAATAAGGTTTACCATTGTTGAAAAATGGGTGGGAGGAGCATCCCCACAACCTCTATCATGTGGGGGATCCATGTCATCCTGTGACAAAGATTAAATATAAAAACTTCAACAAACTAAAAGCAATAGACTTAGCAAAAAAAACTTATTAATAAAATGGTATATTGGAGTCATAAAATTGAGGTTAGTTTAAATGGTATATAGTACTTACCACCCTCATGATAGTAAATTTTTTTGTTTCTATGAAATTTAAATGGTAATCTATTAGCAGTTCTTCCCCTGCACTTATTAATTTTATCGCACATACAAAAACATGATTCCCCTCATGCACCTCAAATATGCAATTGGGTTGCTTATTAGTTGAGGAAGGTCACGTACTATTTATAAAACCTACAATATTCCTTGTTCCTTTTGGTCTCCCATCAATGTACATAACAAATCTTTTACTTTGATCATTTTCTTTCCATTGTATATAATTTGTTGACAGTGCATACCTAGCATACTTTTTTTATATCAAACAATCCACATCCAATCATGGTAATTGTAACAAGGTTTGACATACTCCATCAATTCAAATTTTTTTTTGTAACTTACCTTTATCCCATCCATGGAAAATAGGCCCAAACCATGTAATGAGGATGGAGTTATGCCATATATCCTCTCATTAAGACAAAAATCAATGTTAATTGGAGGTACCTCATTGAGTACCCATTTTTTCTCAAGATGTGTGTACCGAAAGGGCACCTTGATGTCACTTTTGGTCTCATCATCATAAGAACATGACCCCCCTTGAGTAAGGAAAAATTGCATGCATTTATTGAATTTTTTTCTAATCTTTTGACCTCTAGTTGATCTCCCTATTTTAGTCATACTATATGTCAAACTTTCATCTACCATTCCCACATTTCCCTCATTTGAGGAAGATAGATCTGACAAGTACCTATTAGGTGGGTCCTACAATCCATCAAATGATATATTATCATGTCCCCACTTCAAATATAATTTTGATAATAATTAAATAATATATATAGAATAATTAAGTCTTGAATAGAGTTGTGAACCATATGGTTCTTCTTTCTCTATACGTGAGAGATATAAAATGTAAGTTGAATCATATAAAAGGATAAAAAAAGTGATGAAGTCAAGTCATATCCTTACATAGCACAAAGGCAATCACAGTATGTGCTCAGTGATAAATAATAAGAATATAAGAAAATTATGTCTATCTATTAGTAAACAATGAAATCATAATTTTATATCAATTATGTATTATATATATAGGGTGTATTGACTTATACCTACTGATCCATGTCACTGTGCAGGATCCTCATCAAAGGGGTTAAATTTCTTGCATATGTTAATAATTTATCTTAAGTTAGCTAACAATTACATGATAGGTATGCTACAAATTACGTAGAAGACAACATGAACAATATGAAATATTGTAAACATGAACAAATTACCTTTACCTTATATATGGAATGCAAGATCATCAACAAAAAGGGTGACGATGTGTGTAGTCAATTGCCTATTTCCAGAAAGGGTGACAATAAAAAAAATACATACATGTATCGACAACAATTAATTGAGCATCATAAGCAATACATTGGTAATTGTAAATCACATATGTTGTAACTAAACTAAGGGAGTTTCACTAATGCATATGTGAATCATTTATCTTAAGTTAGCTAAAAATTACATGATACGTATGCTACAAATTACATAGAAGACAACATAAACAATATGCAAGATCATAAACATGAACAAATTACCTTTACCTTATATATGGAATGCAAGATCGTCAACAAAAGGGGTGACGATGTGTGTAGTCAATTGCCTATTTTCGGTGACAATCAAACACAATATATGCATGTATCAACAACAATTAATTGATCATCATAAACAATACATTGGTAATGATAAATCATATATGTTGTAATCATTATAATTGAACACAATAAATATGTAATAATTGGAATTGAAATCAATAAATCAATATTAAATATATATACTAATCAATATAAATATATATAAATAACTAAATCACATACCTTGTACATTTCAATCATCATCATCATCATCATCACCACCACCACCATCTTCTTCTCCATCATCATCTTCTCCTTCTTCATCATCTTCAATATCTTCTTCTTCCATCACATTATACTTTATCGGCCTTCCTATTGGATCATGTCTAACAACAAATGACCAACCTGATTTATGTGGAACCTCTAAGTAAAATACTTGCTCACATTGTCTTGGAAGAACATAGGGCTCATCTCCAACTGGCTCAAATGACCTTGTATTAATCATTGTAAATCTATTATCATGTTGAATAATAGTTCTATTAGCATCATTTTGATTCAGCAGTAGCTTGTACCATTTGCCAATGAATAGAACTAATTTGAAGGAGTTAAAGCCGCACTTAATTATATCATCCAAGATGCCATAATATTGATTTTGAGATTTTTGAGGATGTATGTTGTTTCTAGATGATATATTAGTGATCTTGAAGACTGCAGTTATCCCAGAATCACAAGTTTTCTTCATATCATCCAAATTTTTATGCAAAATTTGTGGCCATGATAGTACATAGCTTTGTGGTGCTTGACCTACAATTTTTTAAGCATGTGAAAATTATTTTCATCGTGAGTTGATATGAAACATATGGGTTATGATCATTAATTAATCTTTACGTACCTCTCTACCTCTTCAACCATATACTAGATCAATTACCATTGGCGTAACACTAGAATCCCCATTACGATGAGCTTCTCTAACCAATGAAGCAACACCTTCTCATGTTAATGAAAAACCATTTTGTTGACATCGTTCAATCCATACCATCATCCAATCAAGATCGTTCATGATATACAAATGTATTGCATCCCACTCTCGACCAACTGTATAAAAAAAATAGACCAATTAAAAATAACTTATATTGAAGATTTATAAGAATTAATTAACTACAATAAAATCTTATAATTACCTCTCACTTTCGTCAATCTACCTTTCCTGATCAAGTACTCCCCTTCAAATTTTTTAATGGAGTTGGGATCCCAAATATGATTTACATGGATCTTTGCTGCAAACTTAGGAAGATATTCACTAATGTATACCATGGTCTGGTATACAATATATCCCTCCACCATAGAACCCTTGGGATGTTCTATTTGTTGAACCAAGCCCTTCAAAAATTTCAAGTTCCTCTCAACCATCCACATTGACCTAGTTTGTACAAGTCCACACAATTCAATCTCCTCAACTTGATGTATGAGGTAGCGTTCTTGTACATTGAAAAATTTTGAAGGTAGACACTTTTGCATTTCACACATAAGATGAGGAATTTTTCTCTTCCAATATTTTATATCTTCTTTATTGATTTATTTTAATGACAACTGTACACACTAAATAGTGCACTTCTCTAAGTTATTACTTCCAAGAGAATCCATGAATGGGAAACCTTGAGAAAATGACCTAGAGCTCCTTAGGCATGGAGTCACAAGGATGTTGATGGCGCTCTCAGCTAGAGCTATTGAAGCATGCAACCTTGCTAATAAACCACACAATGGAAGATTCAAAGAGACAAGGGCAAGAATGCCAATATCTTCAAGAATCAACAATGGAAATGCAATGCAATGCAACTATGCCAAGAATGAAGATGCAAGTTAAGCTATGAAAAGAAAGTATTACAAACTCTTGCTAATTAAGCTATGTGAGCTAATCTAAAGCATAAAGGAAACTAAACTAGATGCCATGAAAGCTATGATGCAAGAAATGAAAGATGGATGCAAGAATGTCTTCAAAAAGCTCCAAAGTCTCCAAGAAATCCAACAGCATAAGGTTAGTATAAAAAGATGGATGCTAAAATGAGAAAAAAACTCTTCTTTTAAAGGAATTGAAAAGGAGTGGACCGTGGAGATTAAGAGGAAAAAGATTTAATCAAGGGTGGAGCTTGAAAGAGGAGCAATCCATGTGCACAAATATCTTTCAATGATAAAATAAGAGTTGAATTTTGTGTCCATATAAGATAAAAAGTACTTTTTCTCTTTTTTATAAAATAAGAATAATGCTTTATTTGTGCAACTTAGGATAAGAGGAAAAGTGGGGGCTTTTTTTATTTAATAAAAGGGAAGGAAATTCCTTTTACATAAATAAAGACTTTAGGAAAAAATGGTTAGTCCAAGGCAAATAATCAAAAATGATAAAATAGAATTTGATCAAGGAAATTGATATAATTGATAAAATGTTGATTTTTGAAAATATTGATTCAGGGATTTGATAAATTGCAATAATGGGCCCAAAGTCTAGGCAACCATTTTAGGGTGCATACATTTGCCCCTCTTTGGGTGATGTGAGATCAATTTGGGATCACATGTGGCCAAAGAAGAATTAAAATGTGAGATCGATTTGGGATCACAAAACAATCCAAGCATGTGTTGATGGATGGGAACATATCAGGACAAGCATAAGCTGAAAGACAAGACCAACACCATTGCTGTTGAGTGATAATCAAGTCTCGAAATAAGAGATAAGAATCTCAAGCTGAGCCAAATGATAAGTTGAATCAAAGGTTGAAGTTGATAGGTACTGCCCCCTTGGAATCAGAATTGAAATACAGTAGAGGAAAATAGAAAATTGATAAAGATGATCAAATCACTAGAAATCACAATCGAAGATGAAGGATGATAGAATAACCATTAAGCAGTGAAGACATGCCTCAGTTTGACTAAGAAAGATATATGATAAAGATGAAGTCAAACCTTAGAGAGATGAAGTGAATGAAAATGAATGAAAGATTAGAAGCTTGAAAGAGATGGGGGTGAAAATGAAGATGCCCCAGCAAAGATCGAAGAATCAGGCCTTAAATAGTCAGCCAATTGCGCAGAAGAGGGTGAAATTTTGAAATGCAATTTTGACTATCAAGATTAACTTAGATTTTGATTTTGAGTCTGAAAATGGATCCAGGACATCGAAATTAGCTAGGGGTGCAGTTTTCATGCAATTTCAAGGTGTTGTGAAAATTAGGTCAAAAAGTCAAAATGCTATAAAAGGGGTAAAAAATGTCATTTTCAAAATCATTTGACTTATTGTGATTTGAGAATTTTGAGAGCTTAGAGAGAGAAAATGGCCCAGCAAGCAGCGGTCCCGATTCACAGGCATCAATTTGAGTGCACTCGATTGCACAACCGGCCTCCATAGTATGGTGCCCCGGTATGTTTTCAGAAAAACTTGCCCTTGTTGAGTTATTTATGAGCATTTAATACATTTAAAACATGTTTTTAATGATTTTAAAATTTTTCAAAATTTTTCTTGTACGAAAAGTCATGCGATACTTTAGAAGTATTGCACCCTTTGAGAGTATCTATCGTACGATACTTTGTGGGTCAATATAATGTCGCACTGATATTGAATCCAGTATCACATGATACTAGACAAAATATCATATGATACTATGTGAAGTATCATAGGAATAGATATCATTGTACTACTATTGGGCAAAGTATCACATGATACTTAGTCAAAAAATAGTATCGTATAGTATAGAAAAATAACATGTTATAATATTTTTGAGCAAAATGACATGTGTCTTGACAATGTTTTGTGTTCTTAAGATATCTTGTACTGATTTTAGACATCCATCATGATATGTTCTAAAATCTAGTTTGGATTGATGGCTTGCAGGAGTTCTTCCTAGCACTATTGGTTAGAGCGCCGAAGGTTACTGGGCTATGGTATGTCCAAGATCTGGATGATCCAAGTCGGGTAGACTTGAGGGTGATGGGCTTTGGTTACTTGTTGAAGTTTCCCCATATTCAAGTTGACCATGGGTTGTTGACTGCGCTAGTTGAGAGATGGCATAGTGAGCACAACACCTTCCATCTGCCTACTAGAGAGGCATTGATTACTTTGGAGGACATCTATCAGATTCTCTGAGTGCCTAGCCATGGTGATCCTATAAGTATAATCATGTTTATAGATAGTCATAGTCATAAAGTTTCCATATAATAAAAACTAACATGATTGTTTGTTGGCATAGGTATACTATGACCAGGATCCTATCGAGGGATGGCAGGCAATCCAGGGCATGTTCTAGGATGTTACCATTATTGACAGACACATCAACTAGGATCAACTAATGGATGATTTTGGCAGGGACTTCCCAGTGCCTTACATTGTTGCTTCGATTATTGCACAAGCCCTTATCACTGACAGGAGTCAGAAGGGTTTTTCACTAGGATGGGGTAGATTGTCAGTAGATCTGGTAGCACATCCATGATGGGTGGCATGGGGCCCAGCCATATTGGCTGATATGTACCACAAGCTCCATGAGATCATGTACTGTGAGAGCAGGACATGGGTGTGCAGTGCTATTCTAGCACAAGTATGGGCATGGGAGCACATTGTTGTGGTGCATCCACATGTATAGCTAAGGGAGAGGAGACATCCCTTTATCTATAAATATGCAAGATTCTTGTCACAACCTCATAGCAGGGATGTGACATACTATAGGAGGATACTAGATGAGATGACTTCCTTCCAGTGGTGACCATACAGATAGGTTGAGTCATGGGGTGATGCAGAGGATGAGCTGAGCTATATGTTATGCAACCAACCACTAGTAGGCCAAAACCTAGATATTGTGGAGTGGTTTGTTATTATTTGAGTATGGAGGTAGTTCAGGTGGTAGCAGAGAGTGTCTACAGAGACAACTACATATGCTCGGGCTAGGGATGAGGAGGGTCAGGGCTGGCTGCCGATGCTAGATTACTAGCAGGCAGTACAGGATACAACAACCATATGAAGAGAACCATGGGACTATCTCCTAGACATGGTGAATGCAAGGGCTGATGTAGCCTACAGAGCAGAGTGGCGGTGAGCTCCATTTCCTAGGTTTATGGTACCTGATGTACAGCTAGCAGCTCAGGGACATGATGGAGACAACAGGGATGGAAGAGATGGAGGGGGAGAGGGAGAGGGAGAGAGACTAGATAGAGCTCTTGATCAAGTGGCTAGAAATAGCCACGGGGACATGGTTTCATAGATGAGGGTGATGATGGGGGGAGGCCAGCTTGGCAATAGGTGGATGCCAAGCAGGATCAGCCTATGGGGGGAGAGGACCTAAGAGCCAGGATCCAAGCTCTGGAGATGGAGATGAAGTAGATGTAGATCATGATAGTCATTAGAGAGCAGCAACTAACCAACCTAAGAGCAGAGATAGAGAGGAGGGATAGAGCCATATAGGTTGCCACCACAAAGAGCTAGAGAGAGGCAACATGAGCTACATATTATCATGGTCTCCACATTCAAGCTGTACCATCAAGTCAGAGAGCACCTCCCTACTTAGTGATAGCTAGGAAATTAGATTTGGTACCAGATGTAGCACCACCTCCTCCTCCACCAGCCCCACATGATGGTGCTAGCCAGAGCTAAGATTAGGATTTTTAGATGTTTACATATCGTGAGACTTTGATCTAGATTTTTGGGATCTCATATTGTATTTTGTATCATGACATTGTTCTATATATGAGATTACTAGATTTGTGATGTATCTTTGTATTTGTCTCACTTGTGATGGATGTATCAGTTTTTATATTGTATTGTCATATTTTCTCAAAATGTATGGTAGAAATGCTCATGTATACTCTCTCTCATAGATGTATGTTTTAATTCTCATGTGTATGATATAGACTCAATTTTCTGAAAATGATCTCTTTAGGATATGATGATAAGATTAACCCCTTGTGCTGACAGGAATAGGATGTGATGTGAAAGACAAGGAGTGAAAGACATGATCGAGAAAAGGAAAGGTGAGCGTAGTTGACTGATAGGTCCACAAAAGATGAAAAGGAGAGCTCTCTCCATATGCAAGATGCAAAAATAATCTAACATGAACCTAAAAATGCAAGCTATTATGAAAATTGGTTTACTTGCAAGGTCACAAAGCTTTTAGATTCTAATATTCATCATCGAGCTTTATTGGTAGCATCACAAGATCATGTAATGCACACTAGTATGACTATGTGAATCTGAATATGATCTATATCAGATAGATATGTGGGAATCCCACCTAAGCATCAAAGACATATAGGTCAAGATGACTAGTGCAGTGAGATTACCTAAGTTTAGTGTAGCAAGATTATACTTGCATCGAGACACAAGGAAAGTCAAGATGGCTATAAGTAGGTACTTGCAAAAATAGTCAAGGATAATACCTTGGAGATCCTAGTGTCAAGTGGAACAAGCATAAATGCTAATGACAGTTAGGACCAACAAAATATACCCACAAGAAGAAAAAGCAATAAAACATGTCCTCATGCCCTCAGTCTTCTAGCTATGCATCATTGAAAACTATCTTTGGGAGACAACACTCATCAAAGAAATCATCATAGATAAAACACAAAGAAAACAAAGTCAACCAAGTCTCATCAAGTCAAATGTTTAAGTGCATGTGTGTAGGTCATAGAGTCAAACTTTGAGTATCACATCTGCAAATGAGAAATACCATATCATGCTAGACTACGGGTAAGATATCTGATAAGTGTTGAGAAACACTTGATGCTAGGGTAGTGTTGAAAAACACAATTGGGGTGGTGTTGAAAAACACCATTTGTAAGATGTCCTAAAGACCAACACATCTTAGAGACCAAAGCTAACATAGTTATGCCCCCTAGACAAAGACAATGACCAATTCCAAACCAAGGCAACAAGGTCGAGGCATGATGGAGAAAGGCTAAGTGTCAAGAACACATGCTAAAAGACAAGGGTGCAAAGGCCTCAAGTAGCGCTTGTTTCCAGGTTTTCACCACTTGGAGATATTTTGAATTTTTTTATTTTTTTTGTATTTTCTTAGGACTTTATATGCTTTTTAGGATTTTTTCAGCTTCATATATGAATTTTTTTGGAATTTTTTCAGGATCAATAAATATGCACAAAGAATGCCCCCAGACTGAATAGGCATCATGGATAGAACTTCTTTAGGTGAAACACATTGATAGGATTAGGGAGTTGTTCCCCCTTTGGATTAGATAGTAAATAAGCACCTATACCAAAAGCTATAGTAATGATGTATGGTCAAAGCCAATTAGGTTCAAATTTCCCCTTTTGCTCTCTATGTTGTTGGTTCTTAGGGTTTTCTTATTGAACAAGATCCCCCACTTGAAATTCTCTAGGGTGAACCTTCTTGTTAAATGCTTTGGTCATACGCTTTTGGTAAACTCTCATGTGATCAAAATATGCTTTACCCTTTTCATCTAAAATTTTGAGTTCTTGCAACCTTATGGCGTGGTAGTCTTCATCTGTCACTAAACCTTTAAGAGAAACTCTAAGAGAAGGAATCTCCACCTCTAAAGGTAACACTGTTTCAGCACCATAAGTGAGGGAAAAAGGAGTAGCCCCTGTTGGAGTATGAATACTCATTCTATAGGCCCACAAGGTTGGATTTATCTATAGATGCCAATCTCTACCATTCTTGTGAATTGTTCTATGGAGGATTTTGAGAATGGTCTTATTTGAAGCCTCTGCTTGTCCATTTCGTTGTGGGAAGTAAATGGAGGACCAATGCTATTTTATCTTGAATTTCTTGTAGAGATGTTTAAGGTCCTTATTTTTAAACTGACCTCCATTTTTAGTGCTTATCTCAGAAGGCACTCCATACCGATAGATGATATGGTTCAAAATAAACAAAGAAACTATCTTTCCTGAGGCAATAGAAAGTGGGACAGCTTCTACCCATTTGGTGAAGTAATCAGTAGCAATGATAATGAATTTGTGTCCACCTAATGAGTTGGGATGAATCTTCCCAACAAGGTCAAAGGCCCAACACTGAAATGGCCAATGAGAAATAGAAGGAATAAGCTCCCTACCTAGAGCATGTATCAGGTTTCCATGTTTCTGACACTTTTCACAAGATTTAGCAAAAGCTACTGCATCTGTCTACATGGTAGGCCAATAGTACCCCACCCTAAGCAACCTTCAGGCCATGGCAAGACCATTAGAATTTCCTCCACAAATTCCCTTGTGAATGTCAACTAACGCTTGGTTGGACTCATCCTTTTCTAAACACCTAAGAAGTGTCCCATCTAAACCCCTCCTATACAGATCACTAGAGATAAGGGTGTGGCAAGAGGCATTTCGGGTTAGGTTTCTTCATTTAGAATGATTGAAAGTTTCAAGAATAGTACCATCATAGATGTATGAGTAAATGGCACCATAGTGGGATGACTCATGGCCAATAAGGGTACAAATAAATTGGCTTTCTTGGGAGTCATAGATTGGGTAGCGTAGCTCTTCCACCAGGAATTCAAATTTGGACTCATGTTGTTCTAGCTGAAGAAGTGAAGCCAATGTATCCATGGTGTCATTTTCTTTATTCGCTGCTCTCGGGATTTGTTGAAATGTAACAAAAGTGAAGTATCATCACAATGAATCAACCATTTTCTTGTAGGGTACTAGTTTTTCATCTTTGGTTTGGTATTCTTCATTAACTTGGTTGACTATCAATTGTGAATCCCCATAAATATGTAGTTCTGTGATTCCCCACTCTATAGCCATTTTTAGTCCATTTGTTAAGGCCTCATACTCAGTAATGTTATTTGTGCATGGGAACAATAGTTTGTAAGACTTTGGAATTGTGTACCCATGAGGTGAAACAAACAACACTCCTACACCTGAACCATTTTGCATGAAAGAGCCATCAAAGAACATCTTCCATGTTCTTGTAGTCATGTACATTATGTGCTCATCTGGAAATTCAACTTGAACTGGTGTTTTATCTTGAATTGGAAAATTAGCTAATTGGTCTGCAATGGCTTGTCCTTTTATAGCCTTATGCTCAACATACTCTATGTCAAATTCTGAAAGAATAATCATCCATTTAGCAAGTCCACCTGTGAGAGCAGCCTTACCAAGAAAGTATTTTAGAGGATCAATTTTTGCAATGAGGTGTATTGTACGTGCAAGCATGTAATGTCACAAATTTTGGGAAGCAAACACCACCGCTAGGCAAGATTTTTCAATACTAGTTTAGTTAACCTCATATGACACAAGAGTATGACTGATGTAATAGATAGCTCTTTCTTTTCCAATATCATCAAGTTGAGCCAATAATGCCCCTAGGGAAGATTATGTTGCTGAGACATATAATATGAGTGGTTTTCCTAGGATAGGATGCATTAAAATTGGAGGATTGGCCAAGTATTGCTTGATTTGGTCCATGCTTTGCTGACAATCTTCATTCCAGACACATTTAACCCCTTTATGCAAAGTCTTATTAAAGGTTTGAGCTTTATCAGCCAGTTGTGAAATAAACCTCCTTATAGATTGAAGGCATCCTTGAAGACTCCTCATTTGACTGATGTTTTTAGGAGGTGGCATATCCATTATTGCTTGAACTTTTTCTGGATCCATCTCTATTCTTTTAACTGAAATTATAAATCCTAGGATTTTTCTAGAGGTGACTCCAAATGCACACTTTTTGGGATTTAATCTCAATTGAAACTATTCCATACGATCTAGAATTACTTCCAAATCACCTAGGTGTGTATCTATTTTTTTTATTTTTCCAAGGTGTCATCCACATAATCTTCCATATTCTTATGCATCATGTCATGAAAGATTTTTGTCATAGCTCTTTGATAAGTAGCTCTGACATTTTTTAGTCCAAATGGCATAACATTCCAGCAATAGGTTCCCCATGCGCAAGTGAATGTAGTTTTCTCTTGGTCTTTAGGAGATATTTTGATTTGATTATACCTAGAAAAGCCATCCATCAAAGAATAGATTTCATAACCCACAGTCATGTCCACTATCATGTCTATGTTTGGAAGTGGAAAATCATCCTTTGGGCATGCTTTATTAAGATCTCTAAAATCTGTGTAGACACGAATGGAATTGTCATGTTTTAAAACTGGTACAATATTAGATATCCATTCGGCATAATCAATGGCTCTTATAAATCCTACATTAAGGAGTTTTTATAATTCATCTTTGACAAGAAGAGCTATGTGAGGATGCATTTTCCTCAATTTTTTTTTTACTGGTTTAATACCTAGAGCTATGGACAAGTGATGCATAATGAGACTAGTGTCCAACCCTGGCATGTCTGAATAAGTCCAAGCAAAATTAATTTTCTTGCTTTGTAGGAACTTGGTATATGCTTCTTTTTCTTGTGTTGATAGAGACTGAGCTAAATGCACAATTTGTGGAGCCTCTGGTGTATTCAAATTAACTGGCTGTGTAGGCTCAACAAGCACTGAAGACCTATCCTGAAAATAGCTTGGAAGATGATCAAGTACCTCATCCTTAGGTGCCTCAGAGAGGTTTTCACCTTCAGATACATCCTTTATTTTTACTTTTTTAGGTTCTGACACCGCCACATAGTGGTTTTCATCATCAGAACTCTTATTCTTTTTTTCTTTTCTTTTCATTTTGCGACTAAGGCACTTGATATTTGGTTTTGTCATACTTGTAGTTAGTTCGCTGGTGGAAGAGACTACAGGTTCAAGGGCATTTAGGTAGCATGCTATCTCATAGTCATTTTGGAAAGTTAGGAGCTAAGGCTCTTGATAGCACTGAGACCAATCAATTAGGTGAGGATTGGCAAGGGGTAGATCAATGACTGGTTCAATATTGTTGAGGATAATCACTTGATTCTTTGAAACCTCCTCATTGACTTGCTTAACCCGCATCTTGTGTGTAGAAACTTATCACTTTAAAAAAATTTGTTGGTTGTGTTTTGTCCCAACTTTTGGGCATCACACAAGGGCATTTAGGTAGCATGCTATCTCATAGTCATTTTGGAAAGTTAGGAGCTAAGGCTCTTGATAGCACTGAGACCAATCAATTAGGTGAGGATTGGCAAGGGGTAGATCAATGACTGGTTCAATATTGTGTATGCGAATGGTATCATCTCTGGTGATTGCAGAGTTAGGATCCATCAAGTATCCCTCTAAGGTACCCAAATCAGGATTTATCCTACCAAGTGAAGCATCACCCACTAAAGTGACTCATGGATTCCAATCCTCTAATCCTACACTAGACTCGTTAGCTACCTTAATTTGGGAACTATATGTATGGACAACATCAATGTCCATGTCAACTATAGAACAATCAGAAAGAGTCTCCCACTCATACTCATGTGAGTCCATATCTGAATCCTGTCTGGGATGTTTACACCAAGCATGTTTTTTAGGCTTTGAGGTAGAGGCTTGGATGTCACCAAGGGTAACACCTTCTTGAATGCCATTTGTGTATTGAGTTTCTTGAATGGGATCCTCAACATGATCTTTAATAGTGGATTGTTCTTGTTCTAGGTCTGAAACTATTGGATTGATAACTGGAGCATCTAAATCTCCCCAAAGGAGATTGGTGGAAGGGACCCAATCTTCATACCTATCTTGTTGATTTTTCAAATTGGGAATGTAGCTAGATTCATCATCACTATCTATCACAACAAGGATACAAGCAGTTTTCTTATTCTGACTTTCAAAACCTAGGCCAACTGTTGTCTTAATTATGCGGCCAAAGAGAGCATGATTGAGTGGCTCAGCCTTAGCATATAATCTATGATTGAGAGGACCATGACCTAGGTAACCCATATTTTTGACCCAAGTATATCCTCTCCCATAAGCCTTAGGATATGGGGAGAAATTTTCATTATGCTGGTATTTTTCCTCCTTGTAAATCTAATCTCTAACAACTACCTCTTCTTTTTTATCCTATATGGGTACTGAGGATTCCACAAATGTATCAAATAGAGTCATTGCTGAAGATGAGGGATGCATCTCTTGTGAAGGTTTACCATAGGACCTAGGTGAGACTGGTAGTTTTGTGAAGGAGTCCATTTGATAACCCCCATGCCAAGGTCTATGGCCTTAAACTTGTTCTTGCACTGCTCTAGAGTTGCATCAAAATTTTCTACTTCCCTATTAAGAGGAACATGAGTCCCTGCTGAAATTGCATTAACAGATAATGTGCTATCCCTAGGTATACAAACTTCTACTCCATTATAGGAGAACTTGACACATTGGTGGTAGGTGGATGACACTGCTTGCATGTCATGGATCCACGGTCTACCAAGTAGAATATTATAGGCTAAAGGACCAACATCAACAATTTGGAACAAAATGTCCTTCTCAACGGGGCCAATCCTGACAAGAAGGATGGCCAAGCCTTTGGAGCTTCTCTCTGCCTCATCATAGGCTTTGATGGTGATTTTCTTATGAGTATCAATAACTTGCTTAGAGTAACCTAGTATTTTCAACAAACTCAAGGAACAAATATTGAGCCCACCACCCCCATCAATCAACACATGCCTAACATGGGTCTTGTGGATCATGACTTCAATATGAAGGGCAAGATTATGTGGATGGCTTAAGGCTTTGTCATCTTCTTTTGAGAATGTGAGGTAGTGAGGGCTGGCAAGGTGGTTAACCTTGTTTTGGAATTGGTCAACATCTATGTTGTTAAAAACATTGGCTGTATGCAAAGCATCCTCAAGGACACACTTATGTCTTGGAGACAACTCTAGGAGCTCAAAAATTGAGATTTGGGCTGGTGTTCTTTGTAATTGGTCAACAAGATTGTAGCTCATTTCAAGATTGACTGCTGACTTGGTGGTGACATTCTTGGATGCCACTTTCTTGGGTTTGCTAGACTGGTTGGAATTAGGACCTCTAATGATCACAAGACCTTGACCTTGGCTTCTGGTGACAACATTAAGAGCTTGGGATGACCTTTGAGAGTGAGGACCCCTAAGCACCACCATGGGTTCTTCATCAAATATAGGAGGAGAGCCCACATCATGACTATAAGAATCTTTGTTACGCATCATGTTGTCATTTTCCTTAACAATCTCAAGCATATTAACCACATTTTTTGCACCTGTGTAGGTATAGTTGATTGCAACTTTGCCATTCTTGGGTTGAGAGGTTTCCCCCTTTTCATATTTGGGAAAAGGTTCTTTGAATGCCTTGTGATCCGCATTTTTATTCAACCCATCAATCTAAAGTTTACCGCTTTCAATAAGATCTTGAATGAGATGTTTAAGCTTCCAACAATGTTTGATGTCATGTCCAATGCCATTGTGGTATTTACAGAAAGATTTTCCATTCCACTAATGTGGCTTAACATCAAGTATGTGAAATTTTTCTAGATCTTTTGATTGCACAAGATTATTGGCAATAAGGGTCTTGAAAACATCCTCATAGGAGTCACCCAGTTTAGATAATTGTCTCAACTTTTTCTTGGACTTTTCTTGATACTTAGGTTTACTCTCTTCTAGGTTGGAGGATGTATTGAGCTTCATAGCTTGGACTACATTAGACAAATTGAGGACTCCTTGATCCTTGGGTTAGGAAGAGTCCACAACTCCGTCATTGACTACTTGCTTATTCTTGTTCCAGTGCTTGCCTTTGTCCTTTTTAGCATTGTTAGGATTTTGACCATTGTTGTTATTGCTATGTTTGATCAAAATGCCTTGTTCCTTTAAGACATCCTCAATTCAACATGTTGTCTCAACCATAGTATCGAAGGAATCAAAGACCATTTTTTGAACCTCATAATGCATTTTAGGCACCAAATTACTAACAATGATGTCAATCCTTTCATGCTCAGGAATAGTCCTAGAATAGTAGGAGCATAATCATCTCCGCCTTTGCAAGGTCAGAAAGGATTCCCCTTGGTTTTGTTTCAAATTTCATAATTCCAACATAGTGACTGATCTTGATAAGTTGTATGCAAAATGTTGAATGAATCTGTGGACAAGTTCTTTAAAAGTTTTTATGGGAGGGGTTATGTTGGTAAACCACTCGATGGCTTGGCCTATAAGGCTCCTTGGAAATAATCTTATAAGGTAAGAGTCATCTTGGTGGAACTCAAAAATCATGATATAAAACTGATGCACATGATCATGTGGGTCACCATTTCCATCATACTTTTCGTATTGGGAAATTTCAAGTTTCCTAGGAAAATCCATCATAGTCACACTTTTGTCAAAAGGATTGGGACAAATAGAATCAAGTGAAAAGGAACTTTTAGGTGCCAACACCTTTTCCACCATTTATTTGAGTTGCTTGATTTTGTCTTCTTGAGAGGGTCCTTGTTTCTTGATCCTCCTATCCACATCAAAGTTGTAAGGGACTCTAGCACCTTTGTTAATCAGACTCTCTAGGAACCTATATTTATTTTGATCAAGGTACTTCTCCACATATTGTTGGAATAGTGGCTCTTATTGCATTCTCATGAAATCTTGATCATCAAAACTTTTACTACTTCCTCCATGTTGAGAGCCATGATGAGCTCGTTGGGAGGGTCGTCTTGAGGTCCTAGGAGGTGTTCATCTCCTATGTTGTGAAATCCTTCTTTTTCTAGGACTAGGAGATCTTGAAGGGGTCCTTGACCATCTTCTACTTCTTGGGGTTCTTGAGGGGGTAGAGGGTGCAGAGTTGTTTCCACTATTGGTACCCCTCTTGTTAAATTGGTCATTGAGTCATTGGGCTAAAAGCCTATCTTTCTCTTCTTGGAATTCTTTTCTTCTTAATTCCAACAAGGCTTGTTGTTCTTCCTCTAGGTGTCTAAACCTTTCTTCTTTAGTAGCTTGTTCATCCAAAAAATCTTTCTTTTTGCGCTCAATTGTTTTAAGCCTTTCATTAGCATATCTTGAGGTTGTTTTGAGTGGAGAATTGGACCGTGAGTGTTTGAACAAGCCGTTAGTGAATACATTATTCACATGAGCATCATCAAATTCATTGTTTTGATCTTCATGTTGTGACTGGGCATCTTGGTGAGCTTGTGCATAATGTCTTTCAACTCTTTGATGGGCGTCTAGATATCTTGAGTTAATAGGGGGTGATTCAGGTTGATTTTCATCACCAAACATCATGTTACCCCTATGTCTTTGGAAAATGTCATCAAGAGTTTGATCCATTGCTTCTCTTTGTCTCCTAGTCAAAGTGTAGCTCATGTCCATATTTGATTAAGAGGATGGTAAAGAAGTACTTAACTCACTAGGATTTCTCTTTGGGTCAAACCAAGCCTCAAACTTGCTCCTAGGTGATTCATCAAAGATGGGTTTCTTCCCCTTTTGCTTTTGACATGTTTGGACTAAGGGTAATTGTTCAAAGACAACTTGAGGTCATTTTCCTTGACTAACTTGGTAGCTTGTCATAACCAACATGAAAGGAAAATACCCTTGGTGATAAGATGACCTTATGAAATGTCAATACCAAACAAGGATAAAGAAAGTGTTCAATTGTACAAAAAGAGATGGTAAGATAGAAAGTTGCAAAAGGTGTAAACCAATCCTGCCACAGAGGTGCATAATAAAAGGATGAGTATCCTAACACATATGGGCCAAGAAAATGGATTTAACCAAATATGTAATTGAAATTGAATTTTTGATGGAAGTGAATTGGAAAAAAGAGTACTAAAACTCTCCAAGCATGTTACCAAAGAATCTAAAGGTGTACTTTTTCAACAAGGATAGTCCCTAACTTATCGATGCCAAACAAGACTACTTTGTAAAATCAAAGAACACTAGTTCAAGGGGCCTAAAATTGGGAACCTAAGGTACAAATAGGTTTCTAGCAACAGAGTAAGTCATCTACTAAAATTTGGTCAACTAAGGAAAGACTAAAAATTGCATAAACCAGACTGGTAGCAAAAAGACTTTGTGCAACAGTTTCTAGGCTAACAGGGTGATAATTTCTTAGTAGGCGATAGTTCTCAGTAAGTAGGGTGACAGTTTCCAGGTAGCCCATGCGATAGTTTCCAAGCAAGCGGTGCGATAGTCTTCTAGTGATGAACTATCGCAAGATATTTCTCAGTACAGGGTGTGATATTGTTCCAGTGTCATATGATTCTTGACCAGTGAGTGCTAAAAAATCTCAATTTTAAGGGAAATTTGTTCAAAATTTTAGTTTGAAGGTTGGATTTTTTTATTTCAAGCACAGTGACAATAGTAAATAGGTAGGTTTGCAAATAGTAGGTGATCAAACATGTCATAAAAAACTTGAAACAAGGGCAAAAGCAACCTTGCCAAGATAAGAAATTGTGATATCAAAGAAATAAAATCCTATGAATGCTACCATGATGTTTGATGTTTGAGAACATTTACATAGGTAGATCACAGTGAGAACACTTCAAGCACTTACTAGCCTAAAATGTCAATGGCTCAATACTTAACAACTTGGCCCACACTTGATGTCCCATTGCCTCACAAAAAGTGGTTACCCACAATAGATATTGGCTTTGTTGTGGAAGTGTCAATGACACAACCAAAGGAACAGAGATGGTGAGTAATCTTGGGGTGATCCAGGTTATTCCACTTGGATCAATCCTTGCACCAAGAAGCTAAGCGAAAAAATAGGGTGGCTTCTATCTATGGTTCTTAATAAGGGCTTTCATTCATAATACCCCTCTTGCTCCTTAAAAAGGACTGGGACCTCGTGACCACAAGAGTACCTTAAGCATTCTTGCTCAACACTTTCCTCATGGTCACAATCCCACAAGTACTCACATCAAGCGAAGACAAGTACTACGTCTACCAAGGTTTTGTGTCCTTGATAGCCTTGAGTTTAGAGTGGGTTGGAATAGCCAGTGAAAAGCTTGTCCCCACTTGGGTCATTCCTCTTGATTGCTCAAGAGCAGGCCTACTAAAGGATTCTAAGAACTAAACAAAGAGTGGATCAACCTTTGAGGTTCAAGGTTTTTGTTTCACCACAAAGGTGAAGAGCATACTCTCCTATCTCAAAGATATCTCCCAAACACACCAAGAAAAGGTTTAATTATCCTCTTGCTTTCAAAATCTAAAGATGGGTCAAGATTTTCTGGTTCACCACAAGGGTGAAGAGCATACTTCTCCTACCACCAAAATATTCTTACAACAAGATATTATGTTCCTATGAAATGAAACAACTAGTAATTGCCACACTTGAAATGAAATAAATAACAAGCACTTTTTTTTTTGTTTTTATGCTTTTTGGGAAGCCCTACAAAAGCCATTAGTAGCCCTTGTGCATGCAATTTTTTGGCAAAATATTCAAGCAAGAGGCACCTACAACCACAACTTGTTAGCCCCACAATGGTTAGCAAAACAAAAATCCAAATGAAATCTACAAATGAAATTTGCTTAACCACGGCAAACTAAACCAACAAGCTAATTAGATCAAAACTCGACAAAAAAAAGCTAATAAACAACTCTCTGTGAGACATAGGTGATAGTACAGTTACCAGAAATATAATGCCATAGTTTCCAGCATACGGGTGTGATAGTTTCCTCCTGTGCGACAGTTCATGTTACCTGCAGGTGATAGAATGTAGAATACTAGTGTGATAGAATCTCCCACAGAGAGTGATAATGTAATTGGTAAAGTATCACACCAGTATAGGACAAAGTATCGCATGACACTAGTGAAGTATCGTACGATAATCTTCTAGAAAAAAAAAATTTGCCGAAAATAGTAAGCTAAAAAGTGATGAAAAAAGTGCGGAATGCATAAAAATGTAAGACAAAACAAGAGTGTTCTACCCCACAGTGGGCACAAAAAATGTACACACTAAATAGTGCACTTCTCTAAGTCATTACTTCCAAGAGAATCCATGAATGAGAAACCTTGAGAAAGCGACCTAGAGCTCCCTAGGCATGGAGTCACAAAGATGTTGATGGCGCTCTCAGCTAGAGCTATTGAAGCATGCAACCTTGCTAGTAAACCACACAATGGAAGATTCAAAGAGACAAGGGCAAGAATGTCAATATCTTCAAGAATCAACAATGGAAATGCAATGCAATGCAACTATGCTAAGAATGAACATGCAAGCTAAGCTATGAAAGGAAAGTATTACAAACCCTTGCTAATTAAGCTATGTGAGCTAATCTAAAGCATAAAGGAAACTAAACTAGATGCCATGAAAGCTATGATGCAAGAAATGAAAGATGGATGCAAGAATGTCTTCAAAAAGCTCCAAAGTCTCCAAGCAATCCTGCAACATAAGGTTAGTATAAAAAGATGGATGCTAAAATGAGAAAAGAGCTCTCCTTTTAAAGGAATTGAAAAGGAGTGGACCATGGAGATTAAGAGGCAAATGGTTTAATCAAGGGTGGAGCTTGAAAGAGGAGCAATCCATGTGCACAAATATCCTCCAATGATAAAATAAGAGTTGACTTTTGTGTCCATATAAGATAAAAAGTACTTTTTCTCTTTTTTATAAAATAAGAATAATGTTTTATTTGTGCAACTTAGGATAAGAGGAAAAGTGAGGGCTTTTTTTTATTTAATAAAAGGGGAGGAAATTCCTTTTAAATAAATAAAGACTTTAGGAAAAAATGGTTAGTCCAAGGCAAATAATCAAAAATGATAAAATAGGATTTGATCAAGGAAATTGATATAATTGATAAAATGTTGATTTTTGAAAATATTGATTCATGGATTTGATAAATTGCAAGAATGGGGCCCAAAGTCTAGGTGACCATTTTAGGGTGCATACAACAACTACCTCATGTATTTTACAAGATCATATATAACTTTTTTGACACTGTTATCGAAGTGGTGTGGGAGAGATAGAGGTAGAACGTACTGCAATAATTGTAAAATGATCTTATCGATATTTTATAAAATAATGCAATGAAAACTACATGTAGTATACAAATATATAGTAAATATAAAATAACATGAATTACCTTAATAAATGTATGTCAATCGTGTGTTTTCATCCCTGGCCCAAATTCACTTTCCTTTGATATGAGATTGTTTATGTTCGCAACAAATCCTGTGGGAAATCGTATTTTTTTATGACTTCTTTTATAGCATTGCTTTGCTGCCTTGACAATAACCAAGTAAGGGCACTTATATCAATCTGGTCTCCATTGTTATTTGATCGAATGACATTTTTCATTGCATGGTTGGATTCTTCAATATCACTACAAATTTTGACAATTTTGTCTTTCTCATGCCTTCCATCCAATATTTTCCATAATGTCTCTGTTACATTCTTTCCAATATGCATAGCATCAAACAAATGCATGATTTGGAGTTGCTCATAGTATGGCAACCTACTAAATTGTGTAGGATAAATTTTTAGCCCTATTGGAAGTTGTTCATTAATGTCTTGATGAGCTTCATGAGCATCAATTACATCATCAATAAACAAAACACAATATCAAAATATAAATTTAAAAAAAAAACCATCAGATGGAATGACATTACCTCGATGATTTATTTTATTGTATTCCAACTTCTACAGGCGAGGTGTCATTCTCCATGGCTTTGATGTAGTCTATTCTTTCCCATTGAAAATATTTTTTTGGTAATTCGGTACTTATTATTTTTGTGGAGAAAGTTTCTATGCTCATCGAATACCTTCTTTCCTAAACTTTTTGAATGATGAGATTTTATCTTTGGACCACAAACTGGACAAGAAAATTTTCCCTTTATCTGAAGACCTACAAGATTGTGTATAATTGGATTAAATATGTTAATTTTGTGTTAGCACTATAACATGCCAAAAATGAGGTGCTAAGAAGAGAACATAACATAAAAATATGTTAGCCCAGGGGCATCATGTGTTGTCCATACAAGCATTGCATGGAATTGAAATTATCTTTGTTATATTGGTCTAGAGATGTTATACATAGTGACCCCATTCCAAAACACCATCAAATCATCGATAAGGGGCTCAATATATACATTCATATCTTTAACTTGGTACTTACCTAGTTGAATGAACAAAAATATTACATAATTATTATGACCATTTTGATGGATTATTTATAATAAATTAATTTAGATGACTTTTAAATAAAAAAATACCTGGAACAATCATTGCCAACATTATGTGCTCCCTCTTTATGGACATGCAAGGAGGAATATTATTGTTGATAACAAAAACAACCACATCGAGTAAACATATCTCATCTCTCCAAATGGATTGACACCATTAGATGCCAATGAAAGCTTGAGATTACGAGGTTCTTCTTTAAAGTGTGGCCAAGTTTCCTCTATTTCCTTAAATGTCAAACCATCTGCAGAGATTCTCATAATGTCATCTCAACTTCTATTGTGTGCATGGTAATCCATAAATTGTGCCAAGCTATTTCACCTGAATAATTATTGCAGACGTGGAATAATGAGAATATACTGAAGAACGTTGTGATGCACGTTTTTTGTTATTTGATCCAATCGATATCTACTAATATGATAATCAGGGCATTCTGTTGCAAATTCATGTTGTTTATGATATATAATATGATCATTTAGACATGCATGTATTGTTTAATACTCCATTACAATATCTTTCATAATGGAAGATAATTTTTGATACGAGCGAGGTAAAATGTTTGATGGTGGTAACAAACACTCACCTATCAACCTATGACCAAAAATATAATTTGTTAATATAAAGAATATTAATTGGTACATGATTCACCCTTTATTAACTGAAAGGAAATTATGACTAAAAAAAATGAAAAAGATGACATACCTTAACATATGTGTCATTTCTACATTGGATAAACCATTGATAACCTTCAAGTTCACCAACAAAAATACAGCAGCAAGAAGAGTTATTTGGAAATCCATACTGTCCAGATTGTCATGGTCCATAACATGAAAGCCAGGGTGGTTGACCTATATCAAAATGATGACCTTAAATTAACCATGACCATGATGTCATCATCAAATCATGTCTTATGTATTTTATAAATTATTAAAATACATACCAATGGATGAAATTCATTTCCCCCTTCAATGTGACCATGTTGCCTACAATGTTCCTTGGCTATTCTGATTAGATATCTTCGTGTCTTTAAGCCCTTGCAAATTTTACAGGGACAATAACATTTTCCATCACCTTTTATGTTAAAGTTAGACCACAATTTAGCAATTGTCACCTTATTTTGTTCTGGGTTGATATTGTCAAACATGGTCTTTCTTGAATGTAATGACTTGTTGGTGGAAGAAGGATGATTTGTTTGCAACTTGCAGATACAAACACTGAACAACTAGTTTGTCAACTCTAATTTTCTCAACACAAAGGGACATTTATCATAGCCATAGAAACCTGATTATTTTTAAATGGAATACACCAAGTAGTACCATCATAAATATTGACCATTTACAATCATGAACAGTAAACCTAAATCAAATAGCTCATTTTTTATCAACATGTGTAGTCTCTGTTGTAAAGAATAAAATAGTGTATGGGGTCCTAGAACAATGGCTTTCACATAAAAAAGACCCCAAAGCCAATATTTTATACATACATGAGATTGTATTGATATAGAAAGTAAATATAGATGATTAATATTGAAATTAAGAAATAAAGGTACTTACCTCTAAAAAAGAATCGGCTGAAAACCCTGTCAAACGATCTCAAAAATTATTGATTTTCAAAAATTCAAAGTGAAACTGTGAGATCTACAAAACCCAAAAATCTTTTTTTGAGATTAGATCAGGTTGACTTTGACCCTCATAAAAGGTCAAAGGCTACATTTTTATTCTGAAGGTTGATTCTGACTTTGTTTGCAGATCTTAGAAGTTCGTCAAAAAGGGTATCCAAATATGCTCTCAGATCTAAAATTTTGCACCTGTACCTATAAGAAAAATGGTTTTTTTTGTTGGGGGGGAGGGGTTTGCCTCAGTCAAACCCCAATTTAGGAATTAACCTTGAAATTGAAGTGAAATTGTTAGAATAAACAAAGTAAATGGAACAATTCACCTTGCTTGAGTTGAAACCCTTGTGGACGATTCGAATCCTTGAATCCACAATAATGGATGAATGTAGAATCAAATGTAGGATGTCTCCAATCAATTGTCTTTAGATCTTCAACACCAATCTTGAATGGATCTTGAATTAGGAAGAGGCTTGAATGGAAATGGAGGAATCTTCAACAAGAGGGCTCCATAGAGTTTGAATCCTTCAATGACTACTAATGGATCTCCTTGATGAATTGAATCTTGAATGCTTGATCTTCTTGCTTGAGAGCTTCAGAGATGGATTGCAAAACTTGATCGCAAAAGGTGATGGATGAAATGAGAGAGGAAGGCTCCCTTTTATAGTGATCTAGGGCACAAGAGGGGCCTCATAGAAAACAATAATTAAGGGCCCATGGCACAAAACTCTAGAGAGGTGCACATGGAGAGGAAATTAAATTAAAGTCTTCACACAAAAATCTAGGAGGGGACCACCCTTAATATAGAAATAAAATAATTATTTAAGAGCCTTGTTTACAAAATTTGAGGTAAGGCCAACCCCAAAGTTAATTTGAGCATTAGGCACAAAACTTGAGAAAGGCTAATCTCCAATAATAAATTAAGAATCCTATACAAATATTGAGAAAGGTCCACCTCAAATATTAATTTTAGAATTTGACACTTAACCCAAGAAATAGTGGCCCCGAAGAGGGAAAAGACAAGATTTTGATAAAATCCTCAAACCTAAAGCTAACCCCGAGGACCCCAGACCCTAGGGTCAAGGATGAGCTCAAATCTAACCAGGTCAGGGTCGAGGTCGATCCTGACTAGGTTAGGGTCAAGGTGAACTTTGACCCCATAAGGTTGACTTTGACCTAGTGGTCAAAAACCTCAGGATCCTGACCCAAAATGCTAGGAAAATGGCGGGAAGAAGTGGAAAATGAGGTAGAATAGAGGAAAAAAGAAAGATCCAAGTTGAGTATCCATTCAAGGTGTTTGACATGACCCCAAACCACTTACTCGAAGGGCTAAACACTCTTATGATGGAAGTGCTTCCATTTTAAGATGATACATCTGTGTATATGAAAAATGAATGAAATATCAAGCTGAAATAAAACAGTGAACAAAATAGTATTCCACATAGAGTGAATGAAATATACCATCAAAAGAAGGTGAAAAAATCCTGTCACCAAGCACAGACATAGGAAATCAAAAGGGACAAAAGACAAGAAATAAGAAAAATATTAAGATTTGACTAAAAATTACTGGGAACTTGACCCCACAACAAATGGACTTGTGATGATTTTCACAATAGTACATGTGTTGCGGGGTAAGCTCCCAGTAGTGCTTAGGAAAATCTGCATGTTCATCACCTGTGCATATGAAGTGGTTCTAATGGAAAATACAGTCGTTGAACAACCATTTTGTCAACTCTAATTTTTTGAGAGGATCAATCAAATAATTACAAAAAGAAACACACTTTGTCAACAATGTTCAAAATCATTAGGACTATAGAAAAATCATTAAGACTATAGAAAATCAAATTCTAGAAATGGATGGTTCTAATGCTTTGTCATTACAACAATTGAGCTTTCATCATTTGGTACTTCTTGGTGTATTCCATTTATGTCAGGCACATAGTATTCCATTTAGATAAGTTCAAAATTTTTCCAGTAATGATTTGCGAAATGCAATCATGTAAAATAAAAACTAATATTATTATTGTTATGAGAAGAGGTAAAAATAATAATCAAAGTATTATTATGAAATTTTCATGTTCATCACCTGTGCATATACCTTCTCTAATCACACAACCAATGAATAAAATTTCTTTAACAATTGAGATTTGAAAAACATGCAGATTTGACTAAAAATTACTGGGAACTTGATCCATAGCAAATGGAATTGTGATGATTTTCACAATAGTACATGGGTTGTGGGGTAGGCTCCCAGTAGTGCTTAGGCAAATCTGCATGTTCATCACCTGTGTATACAAAGTGGATCTAATGGCAGATACAGTCGTTGAACAACCATTTTCTCAACTCTAAGTTTTTCAAAATAGAGGGATGTTAGGATTAACAAGGTAGAAATAACAATTATGTGCAAATATAACTAATATCAGAAAATAATAAACCACACAGAATAGAACACAAGACACATAGATTTAACGTGGTTCACCCAATCCCTGGGCTACATCCACCAACAGCGAGTCCAATATTATTATTATCCAGTGATTACAACCTGATTACAATCCGTAATCCCTTACAGCCCAATTCTACCGCAAGTACTAAAATCATACATCATAAAAATCCCTAACCCTAAGCCATATTATACAATATTTTCCCGCTTTAGGGTTAGAATGAGTTATAAGTAGTCGGCCCAAATGGCCAAAAAAGTAGTCGACCTCAAAAAAATTTCTCGGGGGCTACACCCCCGAACCCTTGCTCTTGGGGGCTGCCGCCCCCAAACCCCCGCTCGGGGCCCGGCCCGGCCCCGAACCCCAGCGAGGTCGGGAGGAAAAGTGTACAGTACTTTCTTGGATAATACTTTCCTGATTAGTCACCAAAAGCTAACAATCTCCCACTTGGTGACTGATTAGTATCTACACTATACGAAAAAACCTCCCACTTGGAGACTGATCCTGTAGCAATACCGCTACCCACATGAGGCACCCACTGGATTGAACCACCTTGGACTCAGTTGTTCCTTTATTTTGGTCAGTCTAGAAGACCAACTGAAGCTGAACATGAGTTCAACTTCTCCCTTGTTACTACCTTTGTAAACATATCTACTGGATTATCATCAGTATGAATCTTTTCCAGCCTTAACTGTCCATCATCCAAAACTGATCGAATGAAATGGTACCGCAACTGTATGTGTTTTGTCTTTGAGTGCAAAGCAGAATTCTTTGCAAGATGAATGGCACTTTGGCTATCTGTATGTAGAAAATTATCCTTTTGTGGATGTCCCAATTCTTCCATGAAGAATTGAAGCCATATCATCTCCTTGGCTGCCTCTGTAGCAGCAACATACTCTGCCTCTGTAGTGGATAAAGCAACCACCTTTTGTAGTCAAGAAATCCAACTCACTGCTGTCCCACCAACAGTAAATATATAACCTGTAGTACTTCACCTGCTATCTATATCTCTTGCCAAATCTGAGTCAACATAGCCTTGTACAGTAGTAGTAGAACCCCCAAAGTGTAAACACTTACTAGATGTGCCTCTCAAATATCTAAGAATCCATTTGACTGCATTCCAATGCTCAATACCAGGGTTACTCATATAACGGCTAACGACTCCCACTGCATGTGCAATATCTGGCCTAGTACATACCATAGCATACATTAAGCTCCCTACAGCTGAAGCATAAGGTACCTTAGACATTTTAGTCTCTTCTTCTAGTGTCTTGGGACACATATCCTTAGTCAATTTCAAATGACCAGGCAAAGGTGTGCAGACAGCTTTGGCATTTTCCATAGAGAAACGTTGCAACACCTTCTCAATATAATCAGCCTAAGATAGAGACAATTTCCTATTTTTCCTATCTCTACAAATTTTCATACCAAGGATTTGTTTTGCTGCCCCCAAATCCTTCATAGCAAAATATTTTGCTAACTGTTGTTTCAACCCCTTAATGTGATCCATGTTAGACCCAGCTCTTGGGGGCTGCCGCCCCCAAACCCCCGCTCGGGGCCCGGCCCGGCCCTGAACCCCGGCGAGGTTGGGAGGAAAAGTGTACAGTACTTTCCTGGATAGTACTTTCCTGATTAGTCACCACAAGCTAACAAGGGACATTTATCATAGCCATAGAAACATGATTATTTTTAAATAGAATACACCAAGGAGTACCATCATAAATATTGACCATTTACAATCATGAACAGTAAATCTAAATCAAATAGCACATTTTTTTTATCAGTATGTGTAGTCTTTGTGTATATGAGAAATGAATGAAATATCAAGCTGAAATAAAATAGTGAACAAAAATTCAAATTCAAGGCCTAATTTATCAAGAGCAACAAACAATGTGGAACCCCATGACAATAAAAAAAAGAAATAGGCTTTGTCAACAATGTTCAAAATCCTATCACCAAGCACAGACATAGGAAATAAAAAAGAGCTAAAATACAAAAAATAAGAAAAATCATTAGGACTATAGAAAAATCATTAAGACTATAGAAAATCAAGTTCTAGAAATGGACGGTTCTGATTCTTTGCCATTACAACAATTGAGCATTCATCATTTGGTACTTCTTAGTGTATTCCATTTAAGTATGTCAGGCATAAAGTATTCATCAATCTAAGTATTCATTAGGAAAATTTGCATATTCATCACCTATTCATTACAACAATTGAGCATTCATCATTTGGTACTTCTTGGTGTTTTCCATTTAAGTATATCACAGTACTACTTAGGAAAATCTGAATTTTCATCACCTGTGCATATAAGAGTCGATCAAAGAAGGTATATGAACATGTGACAAATATGTAGATTTGACCAAGCATTACTGGGAACTAGATCCTAAAACAAATGGACTTGTGATGATTTTTCACAATAGTACATGTGTTGCAGGGTAAGCTCCCAATAGTGCTTAGGAAAATCTGCATGTTCATCACTTGTTTCTTTGAAGAGTTTCTAGATTCTGAGAAGAGGTATGAGTGGAGGAAAAAGAAGGGATATTTTTGAAGGTTTAATAGACCTATGTTACTTTTGTCCCACCTCAACTCAGTAAAGAAGATATTCTCTAAAATTTTAGAGATCTAGCAAATCTTCACAAATATCCCTTCTAGCCTCCACTGAATATATGCATTCTCAGAATCTAAAAACTTTGATTATTGATCCATTTGGTTTTAACAGTTAGCTTTATGATTGTTATGGAATAGTTTTGGGTAGCTAGGTGGTTGCAGTCAGGTTTCTTTGAAGAGTTTGAGTCTATTTCAATGCGGGCTTTCCAAGGTTACAAACTAATAGGGACATTATAGATAGTTTGGTGCAAGGAGATAGAATGGTCACAAGAATGGAATGAGATGTTAATGAGTGTATGATTTGATTATATTGGGATCCTTAGAGGAGTAAAACAAAAATGATTGCACAAATGTGTAAGTAAAACACAAGGCAATGATCTTACATCATTATTCACTCAAGAACATGTTTCCATAAGCAATTTAATTCACTCTTGTAGTGACCGTACCCACAGGAAGAGATTTACTTTTGCAAGGATGATTTTTATTTATTGATTGGAATCATTAAAAAATTGATCTCTTACACATCCCACCCTACTTGTCTCCTTCCACTCACATGGATCTTAATACAATAAACTCCTAACTCCCCAAAAACTGACTGTACCTAACTCCAAACTATCCCCAAACATTCACAAAATTGTTTGTTCTTAATTATGCAACAAAAGGAAAAGTATCATTTTGTATTCTTTGAAATTTGCTAAGAATTTGGCTTGTTTTGGAACAATTAAAGTGAGGGAAATGTTGATATAGCTATGGGACAAAAATTAAAATTTAAACTACAAGATTATATTGTGGACCCCATAACTAAAGAACTAATATAGAGAGTAGGATGGTTGGAATTTATCAAAATTAGGGATTTTATGAGGAATTGGTGGAAGAATTTGTGAGGAACTTCAATGTGAAAGTGACCCAAGTGAGAGGAGAGAGGAGGAGTAAAGGAAGGTATATGGTCGATTGGAGATAAAATGGATGAATGTAATATACTTTTCTTCAATGAAATATAAATTAAACAAGATTGGCCCTATCTCTGCCACATTAAATAATATGTTGATAATTTTTTGAGGTATTTAAATGGGATAACATATAGCGTATAAGATGAAATGAATCTCTTGTGTCCAAGGATCATAGAAGAATGCTATCAATTGGCCTTGAATAATGCCAATTCAAGAAGAATTCTATGAATGACAATCATAATAACATTCATTTGAATCCATTTTTGCAATGAAAGAAATGTTTTGGACACCCAATACATTAATTGTACCCTCACGGGAAAAGACAGGAAACTTGGGAAGAATTTACATTTTATTGCATGAAATACATTTTACATTGTTATGGTGGACTTGATATGCAATTTGAGTGACTCCAAAACTTTAAAATACATTTTATTGTATAAAATACATTTTTTTGCATAAAATACTTAAAAACCAACTATCACTTCTTTGGACCATCTATATGAACAATTGTTGGTGTACAAGATTTTACCCCTCCAATAGGTCTCCAAATACAAAGCAAGTGTTATCACAACACCTTCCCAAAACTTCTAACCCAAAAATGGAGTTATAAAATGATCCTAAACTAAGGATTTTTCACTTTTCAAGAGAATACAACAAGTTTTAATCACCCAACATCAAAACCCTCCATTCTACGTACATTTACCTATGGCTTTCTCTTCCAAGCATCTTCAAGCACTTCTAGATCCCCTCAGTGGATCAAAAACCATCTCTTATCCATATCATAACCATCGATGTCATAAAAAGTAGTCCTCTAATGGACCAATCTCCTATACCATGACTAGTCCCATCACATGTGACCCTTCAATCAATAATTTGTCTCCATTAGAGACCTCTAACTCTTCACCCTTGTTCAACCCTGCAAAAAACACATGAGGAAACATACAAATAACATATTTAAATGCCTTTCCACTTCCCATAACATCCATGGGAGTGAGGGACCTCACCAATCCATCATTTCACAAAGGTAATTTTCTATGCACAACCTGACTATACAGGGACAATCACCTCTAAAAAGGGTTCAAACACTTCATAATCTTCACAAATTAATCCAAATCAACATATAAATGAGAAATCATACTAACATCTATCTTTTCTATCCATATTTCAATGAAAGAAAGTGTTTTAGGGAACCATTAAGAGGATTGTACCCTCACGGGCAGATACAGGGCCAATCTTGTTTAATTTACATTTCATTGAAGAAAAGTATATTACATTCATCCATTTGATCTCCAATTGACCATATACCTTCCTTTACAATAAAATGTATTTTATGCAATAAAATGTATTTTAAAGTTTTGGAGTCCCTCAACTTGCATATCAAGTCCACCATAACAATGTAAAATGTATTTTATGCAATAAAATGTAAATTCTTTCCAAGTTTCCTGTCTCTTCCTATGATGGTACAGTCATTGTATTGGGTCTCCAAAATGTCTCTTTCATTGCAAAAATGGATTCAAATTAATGTTATTATGATTGTCATTCATAGCATTCTTCTATGAAATCAACCCAAATCAACATACACATGAACAATCATACTAACATATATCTTTTCTATTTATATTGCAATGAAAGAAACCATTTTAGGCAACCGATAAGAGGAATGTACCATCACGGGTAGAGACAGGGCCAATCTTATTTAATTTACATTTCATTGAAGAAAATTATATTACATTCATCCATTTGATCTCCAATCTATCATATACCTTCCTGTACAATAAAATGTATTTTAAAGTTTTGGAGTCCCTCAACTTGCATATCAAGTCCACCATAACAATGTAAAATGTATTTTATGCAATAAAATGTAAATTCTTTCCAAGTTTCCTGTCTCTGCCTGTGAGGGTACAGTCAATGCATTGGGTTTGCAAAATGTTTGTTTCATTGAAAAAATGGATTCAAATGAATGTTATTATGATTGTCATTCATAGAAAATTCTTCTATGAAATCAATCCAAATCAACATACAAATGAAAAATCATACTAACATATATCTTTTCTATCCATATTGCAATGAAAGAAAGCATTTTAAACAACCAATAAGAGGATTGTACCCTCACGGGTAGAGATAGGGGAAGTCTTGTTTAATTTACATTTCATTGAAGAAAAGTATATTACATTCATCCATTTGATCTCCAATCGACCATATACCTTCCTTCACAATAAAATGTATTTTAAAGTTTTGTAGTCCCTCAACTTTCATATCAAGTCCACCATAAGAATGTAAAATGTATTTTATACAATAAAATGTAAATTCTTTCCAAGTTTCCCATCTCTTCCTGTGAGGGTACAGTCAATGTATTGGGTGTCCAAAATGTCTCTTTCATTGCAAAAATGGATTGAAATGAATGTTATTATGATTGTCAATCATAGCATTCTTCTTGAATTGGCATTATTCAAGGCCAATTGATAGCATTCTTCTATGATCCTTGGACACGAGAGAGTCATTTCATCCTATATGCTATATGTTATCCCACTTAAATACCTTGAAAAATTATGAACATATTATTTAATGTAGCCTAATATAATGCTATGTTTATAGAACTCTTCTGTGTAGGTCTTCACATCCATGTCTTTTTGCTTTAGATTTTCAACTTCTTATACAATTCAATGACATAGTCACTAGGTAGGAATTTTCCTTTCAATTTTTCCACCATTTTATCACAAGATGCAATCATTGCCTTACTCTTCTTCTTTCTCTCTTCTTGCACATAATCCAACCATATAGATGTATGTCCTTTTAGTTTTTTTTTTTCCAATTTCAGTTGTTTCCCCTTAGGTATCTCTTCAAATATAAAGTATTTATCCATTTCTCCTTTCCAATCTAGGAGTTCTTCTCCATTCAAACTCCCAAAATATATTGGGAGGTCCAACTTGACATTAGAACTATCATTATCTGCAACCTCACATCTTCAATATTTCTTTCTCCTTAATGTTCTTATAGTGGTGTATTTTCCTCACCCACTCCTTCTTCTTCTTCTTCTTGGTCACTCCAATCTCATGTGACTACACCTCTTTTCTAGTTGGTCTCAATTTATGTGAGTCTTTCATCAAGGCATTCCTTTAATGCTCTCAATTCTAGGGCAAGAGAGTCTCTCACCTCTCAGACTATTCTCTCTAAATTTATCCTTGGAAGCATCTTGTCTTGACTTAAAATTATCCTTTCTTATGATCTCTTATCTCTACTAATATATATCCCCTAGCTTTGATACCAATCTAATGCAGAGGAAGGAAACTCAAAAGGTTTCAACATACAATGACAATGATTTCATGTTCCATCCTTTCAAGTTCTCTTGGGTATATTTCTTGGGCCTCTAGGATTGAACACCCTATAGGGGTTTGAATCAACATTAAGAAAGGAAATGTGGACAACATAGAAAACTAGTTTTGGGGATCATATAATCATGATCAACTCTTAGTATTGGTTCTCCATAATGCCACACTTAATAAGGTTGTTTTTTATTATCATTTCACAATAATGACTATCAACCTTGATGGCCAAAGGCTATATCAATGTATAAATGGATTAAACTCATTTTAACCCTAATTAGAGGAACCCTATACAACATTTAGGATTATTTTCATTGAGTACTAGAGACCCAAATCCTTTCTAAGACTCTGATTTATGGATAATGGAACTAGTTTAAAAAAACTATCATAGTTTTCCTCTTTAGGATAGTCAATTATGAACTTATCAAAATTAGTCAATTTTATTTATGGGGTCCATACATATCCTTATACCACCATACACAAGGTGGATCAATCCTATGGTTATTTAAAAGGCATTTCTTTAGTCTTGGTGTCCTGCACGATCTTATAATTAGAGATATCATTGTCGAAAAGTTGAATATACTAGTGTATATGACTTAATATAGTGTTTTCATTATGGAAACAAAGTCATATAGTGTTTTGGAGTCAGCACACTTGATGAGAAGATCAAAAATTGGCTAAGTGTAGAAGACTGGATAGTTAGCAAAGCACTAGCAATTCAGAGCATCAATGCATGTGCATATGATAGAGTTATGGTATGTGCCCTATAAGATAAGTTGGTAAGAGTGTATTCATGCTTAGTCTATGAGCACATGATCAGATATGAAAGTATGAAGAAGTTACAGATAGTTGAAGTTACACAACCAATGAATGCCATAACAGAACAGTGTATGTAGCTGATTGATGGTAAATTGATTAGAGACTATAATATTGTTGTGCAATGGCTATGCACCTATTGTAATTAGGTTGTAGACATATAATTATGTTTGTTTGTAAATAGGCTTGAGCCAATTGAATTGGAAGCATTGTATGTAATCGGTTAAATGGTTGACCTAGTTAATTATTTTGTATGCGCATATAAATATTAGATGCGTCATTGTAATTAGATAAGCGAGTTGATAGAGAGTTGAAATAAGAAGAGAAGAAGTGTGGAAAGAGTTTATAAGATGTATTAGAGCTTTGCAAGAGGTCAAAGCATCAGTGCATCAAAGGAACTGATCAAACAAGTAGTGTCATAGTGCTAGTTCATCCAGCAAATATAGTGTGTATCTGAGATCAGATTGTTGTAACCTTCACCACTTGAGCAGTGAGCTCTAGGATAGTGTGTCCACACCCCTAATAGGGTTATTGTAAAAGACTCCTAATAGGGTCCAACCCTTGACCAGGTCACTATACTAAATACATTGTAAAGAAAATCCTAATAGGGTTAAGGATCTTCTAACAAGGATCATAAAACACTAGTACAGATTATTAGTGGGTGTCAATTCCCACTGGAGTTTTTACCTATTTGGGTTTCTCTGTAACCATATTGGTGTTATGTGTTGTCTTCATCTATCTTGTTTATGTTAATGTTCATTTTAGTACTTAAGCATTCAAGTTAAGTTTAAAGAGAAAAGTTAAAGATTTAATATAGTGAACATTGATTCACCCTCCCCCCCCCTCTCAGTGTTCCCATTCCTAACAGTTGGTATCAAAGCTCTAGTCCTTAGAAAATAAGTTTAACCACTTGAGGAAATCATGGACAAAATAGAAATGAAACATCTGAAAAGAAATCTTGAAGCTTCTCTTGAAGACCTGGACATATCTGAAAAGGAAATTGAAGAATTAAAAAAAAAGTCAGTGATGCTCAAACAGTCATTAAAAGACTCAGAAAATATTTGAAAGAATGTTCTACCAGTGATTTAGGGATCATGGTCAAAAAGCTAAATGAAGAGAACACATCTCTGAAAGATCAGATTGAAGAATTGGATGACAAGCTAACCAACAATCAGGAAATCCATGATAAATAGATCATAGAGAACCTTCAACTGAATGAAGAACTGAGGCAAGAAAACATGGAAATCTTGGAGCTAAGAAACAACAAAGAAAGCTTGGAATCTAAACTAAAAGAGGCTAAGAATCACATTGATAAATTACACACAAGCAAGGATTTGATTGAATCTCAATTATATGCTTGGAAGCTTAAAGGAGATACTAGTGGCATTGGAATCAATGAAGTACAAAATTAGATTGACAACATGCAAGAAAGAATGAAAGCACAAAAAGAAATCACAGATGCTAAGGAGACTGGAAGTCGGACTAAAAATCATGTTGAACCATCTAAGAATGAGTGCAAGGTTGTAGATCAAACTTGTTTTGCATGTAAAAATCATGGACATATAGTAGCGAACTGTATAGAGGTAAGACCTTTCAATAGTTACTGTTATTCATGCAATAAATTTGGTCATAGAGCTATGAATTGTAAGCCAAGTCAGAAAAACAAGACTCAGCATAATTAGAGAAATCAAAATTAGAATTTTACATGTTAGATATGTAACTATAATAGTCACTCAGCTAGACAGTGTAAAATGGTAACCCATGTCAATGCGCCGAGGAATATAAGGCCTCCAATTGTTTATCATTCATGTAACAAGGCTGGACACATCTCAAAGTTCTGTAGATCAAGAATGCAAAATCAGGAAAGCCCTAAAAAGCAAAAAGAATCAATACTAGATACCAAAGGAGAAGTCAAGTTTGTGAAATCTTAAGAAGATGCAAGCTTGATTTGGTTAGAGGCAAAGAAGGATAAGGTTGAGGAGAATGTATTGGATACATCCATAGTGGATGCACCCTCTACATCTGGATGAATGGCCCTCAGGGTCATAGGGGGAGCTCATTTAGCTCTAAACCCCTACATAGCTGGTATACTCACCCTTAGAGTATGCACCTTTGGACTTAACCTTTTGGAGACTAGTAGAACCTATGTGGAAGAGCAAACTAGCTGATTGATAATAGAATGAAAGTTGGAGATTTTCAATGAAAATTTGGTTTACGCGGCAAGCATTAATGGCATAATTTTTACTTTAAAGTACATAGAAGCTTTTAGATCTCTCATTGGATTTGAATTCAAAGTGATTGGAGAGAAGAGGATCCCTAGCATTTGATTATGAAGGATTTCAGATCAATTCACCAATTATTAGCAGTGCATTTGATCGGTTGTGGAAGCCCTAATCCATCACACTGATTCAAAAGTCTTTGAGATCATTTGGAAAGTGATATACAAGTAAGTAATGGCTACTCCCATTGTATTTGATGTGGTAGAGAAAAAGAGATATGTGTTTAAGAGACATCCATTCAAATCCACACTAGATGACCTAGAAGATGCATTCTCCCACACTCCCATGGGTGTTATGCATGTGGAAGATATCAGGGCATACATATATTGCAAGAAGGAACTAGTAGGTTTGGATAGAATAAGAGTGCACATGGAAATAATGATGAAACCTAATAAAACCATCATGGATGAGTATGTGCAGTTGGATAATCATCCTATAGTGGAATATGCTATGGCATATGAGTTCTATGAGTCAGAATGGATCAAGATCCTACTCAGTAGGATCCATGATGACCTATTTTGGATAGGTGAAGTACCGGTTAGGATAAAAAGAGATCTAATTCATGAGATGACAGGAATCTCAAGGACATGCATCATTCTTCCAGTGAGAAAGGATGTTAGAAAACTTGTAGAACAGGCTTGCGAATCAAGAAGTGATAGGTGCAAAATGACAATAGAGCCTATAGAGGAGAAAGACATCAAATTGATGTCCATGATACTGGGATACAAGTTCCAGCACACCAGCAAAGTAAATAGTGTGTCATCGGCCACCATTCTAGCAATAATAAGGTTGGTAAGAGAAAATGGAGAGTTTAATCTATGTGAGATCTTGTGCACATAGCTAATAGACAACATAAGAGCCATCAAGCATGACAAGACCAAGATATTTAGGTTTGGATCTTTAATAATCTATATGTTCTTCCATATTCTTGGAAAGGAGTTTGATTTGTATTTAGACAAATCTATTCCCACTATGCCATAGATATCCTTTAAGGCATCCATAGATAGTAACCTTAAGGATTACATGGAATTGGAGTTGAAAACATTCAGGGTGAGAATCCATATGAGGTATAGGATACCTGAAAAGATAGTTGAAAAATACAAGGATAGTATTTGTTTCATGGTAGAGACTGATACAACATGCATGGAGGCTGTTGAACCAAGAAAAAAGTGGATTCATCCACTTGGATATGAATTTGAAGAGCCTATTCTAGAGGCCTATGCTCAAGTTTTGTTGTCAGCACCTAAGGACCCCAATGAACCTAGATGGGGGACCTATGAAGAGAAAATAAGAGAAGTAGATGTTGTATTGAACAATGCAACAATAAAAAGAAAAGTTGCCAAGGTTACTTTGGAGATTTTGAAAATTCATGGAGTATCTCAAGAAGACCTAGACAAAGCAAGGCAAGAGAAGATTGCTTTGGAAATAGAGAGCACAGCAGTAGCAAAGACAAAATCTAATGATCCAAAGATGAAGAAGGTGAAAATTGAGAAATCAGATGATTAGAAGGGTAAAACTAATGTTACTTCTCCTGCGCCCAAGGAAACTATTTATCTTAATGCTCCTCCTAAGTATAAGGTAATTCCTAAGAGGAAGAAAGAGATCAAAACTTGTCATCCATCCTCACGAGCAGAAGAAGCTGAAATCCTTTGGGATAACAATTCACCCAAGCCACAAGAAGAAGTATGCATTGAAGATATAACAGATGCTAAAGAAGAAGAGAAGGAAATAGAAAAAGAAGAGCAAGAAAAAGAGGAAGAAAAGATGGAAGAGGAGAAAGGAAAAGAAGAGGAGAAAGGAATTGAAACAATAGATAAGCCATCTGTTGAAATGCTAAGAAAGTAAAGCAAGAAGTGATGGAAAGCACTCCTATCACTCCCTCAACATCATTGTTGTCAAGTTTGACACCTGACACAACTAGTTTGGATTCATGGGGAGAGGAAGACATGATCAAGATTAGTGTCTTAGCTATGGAGAAGGCCAAGGAGAAATAGGTAATGAGGAATCCCCTCTTTGTAGAATCAGTAAACATCCTGAACAAATTGTTACCAGCAGATAAGAAAGTGTCCAAGGTACACTTTTTTGATGATGTAAGTGCAATTCTTTCACAATTCAAGAGTAATTTCTCTAACTTGGAAGAATCATCATCATTATTTTTAGAGGAGAAGTATATGAAGAAAAGACTAGATGAGTTGGTCAGTAACTTCTCACTAGACCTTAGCTCACTCAAAGTTGGACAAGCAACTTTGAAAGAGTTTGCAACAAAAGGAAGGAAAATTATTGTTGACTGTATGAATCAAGATAAGTTGACAACCGATCACTACAAGAAGATTCAAGAAGTAGAGGCCATGATTGAAAATGTGAGGAAGTTAGTAGAAGATCCCTCTATTGATGTAAACATGTGTAACAATGTATATCAGGGACAGATTGACAAAATTGAGAAGGCAGAAAAGGAGATGTCAAAGATAAGGGCTAGGCAGACTTAGCTTAGAAATGCTCTTGCACTCTCCCTAGATGTGTTGAATTAGAATATCAAGGAGATCAATGCCACCATGGTGACATATGATGAAGGTCCTAGCTCAGATTTGGAGAAGATGGAGAAGCTAAATTATGTAGTATGCACCCATCTCCAAACAATCAATGCATTGATTGCATTTTGGAAGCAAGAGATCCAAAATTTATAGATTGCATACCTGGATGTACTTTTAGTGTAAGTATTTGTACAGATTTAGTTTTGTAACACCTTTGTCATTAATGTCAAAGGGGGATTATGTATATAATATGGAGCTATAGCTATTTAAAGAAAATGTACAGTAAGAAGATATAAGGGAGATATAAGATAGAGTATGATTAAGTGTTTTTTGTATTAAGGGATAGTTAGTAACTTCCATATTCCTTTGTTGCCATCAATGAAAAAGGGGGAGATTGTTGAAAATTTGACTATATTGGTGTATATGACTTAATATAGTGTTGTCATTATGGCAACAAAGTCATATAGTGTTTTGGAGTCAGCGCACTTGATGAGAAGATCAGAAATTGGCTAAGTGTAGAAGACTAGACAGTTAGTAGAGCACCAACAATTCAGAGCATCAACACATGTGTGTATGATAGAGTTATGGTATGTTACCTAGAAGATAAGTTGGTAAGAGTGTATTCATGCTTATTCTATGAGCACATGATCAGATATGAAAGTATGACGAAGTTACAGACAGTTGAAGTTACACGGCCAGTGAATGCTAAAACATAACAGTGTATGCAGCTAACTGATGTTAAATTGATTAGCGAATATAATATTATTGTATAAGGGATATGTGCCTATTTTAATTAGGTTATAGACATATAATTATGTTTTTTAGTAAACACGCTTGAGCCAATTGAATTGGAAGCGTTGTATGTAATCGGTTAAAGGGACGACCTAGTTAATTATTTTGTATGCGCATATAAATATTAGATGTGCTGTTGTAATTAGATAAGCAAGTTATAAGAATATCATACATGCATATTATTGTACTTGAGCATTCAAGTTAAGTTTAAAGAGAAAATTTAAATATTTAATATAGTGAACACTGATTCACCCCCCCGCTCTCAGTGTTCCCAATCATAACAATCATAAATTCTAATAATTCAACACACATGAAAAAATTCTCACCAAGCTCTAAAATTTTGGAATATCGTACATGCACAAATATAAGTATCTCCACCCATTTTTAGAATTTTCCACTGGTGGAGGACTTAGTTATACATTTATTTAGCCCACTGGTTACCATAGATAGGGTTTCAATGAGTCTGAGAAGAAATTGCAATAAATTTATTGAAAATAAATAGAATTGAGTGAAACCAAAACCAAATTAAAGTAGATTAAAATCACTTTCATCTCCAAGTAGTCTCAATTCTCCAAGTGACAAGTACAATCTATACCAAATTAAATTGTTGACTGATATGTTATAAAATGCATAGAAATTGGTGTGTTTATTGATCAAAACTTTAATTACAATTCTCCTAGCCCTTGGAGTTGGGTGAATAAGGATTATCTATTCCTTGAAAATCATTTCTCAACCTATAAATGACCCCAATTTGACTTTTAACAACTTTTCAAAAAGTTGTCATTAGAATCGAAAAGTTGTCATGACATCATTGACAACTTTTGAGCAACTTTTGTAACTTTTTCCCAAATGACCCTAAAACTTCACAAATGCTCCTATATGATCTCTAAGGGTTAAAAATGAACTTATTGATGTAAAATATCACAAAAAAAGATAATAAAACCCAAAATTGGGTTTCATATGTATTGGGGTACCCCTGGGCCATTTTTGTCTTCAATTTGCAAGAACAAGTTTTTACACCTTCGAGGAAGATTCAAATCCTACAAGATCAATTAAATTAACACCATTTAGAAATAAAAGATTCAATAAAAGATATCCTACTCTTCTTCTAAGAGCACAAATTTCCAAGCCAAACATTCACCATCTCTCATATAGTGCTTTCTAAAGCAAAAACAACTTGCAACGTCTAGTCCTCTCATCACTCCCCAAGAATGAAAACTAGTATTTAAGGCATCATGCCTTTATTACAAAGTCAAATCTAAGGCCCCACTAAAAAAAGCCTAAATAAATTATCTTGATGTTTTTCTCTAACCATTAAATTATATGGGTTAGACTAAGATCAAAATAAAAACACAAGTTATATCTTGACCTTCACATTTACTCCTTAAGTGCAGCAAAAAATCACAATACTATGATCATCTCAAACTTTTGAAGTCTTCAAGTATTTTCCCTTTCTCTTGATTACAAGGATTTTGTCTTCAAATAGATTTTAATTCCCTATATTTATTGAAAACATATGACTCAAAATACAAGTCTATGCACTATAATATCTACCTTCGAACTCTGTTGCAATAGAGACTCTATCGTGGGTACAGTCAGCATGAAAATGAATTAAATTGTGTGAATAGAATGTGGTTTAATTGGATGTTGATGTAAGGTCATTGATTTGTGTTTTATTTACACTTTCCAATTTGTATTTGTGTTCTGGAGGTAGGTGAATTGTTTCATGGAAAGAATAACTACGTTCTTAACTCAATGATAGAGGCTTCCTTTATATAATTTCCTTTTTGCAGAAACTCAAATTGTAATTGTGTAATCTTATAGTTGTGAGCTTAATGTTCCTTATAGAAACCATTGTAGCCAATTATATTTATAGGAGACTTATATTCTGCACTCATGTATGTTTTTGGATAACTTTTGAAGTTGATTCTAACATAAAAACTTTAGGAGGCCCTAGAGGGGACATAAATTGTATTGTATAATCATTCAGTGATATTATGACACTATATAAGATGGATCTTGTTATGATGTTAAATTTATGTTAAGCATTTTAATTTTATTAGTATCATAATGTTCTCTATTTGTGATACTATTTATTATTTTAAAAAGCAAAATTATTTACTTTTTTTCTTTGGTTTTATTGTGTACCCTTAGGGCCTCTTGGCAGTTGATCAAACTTAAATCATAATCCTTCAATATTATGCTTTTGAAAATAAAAATTAATACCTCTATCAATATTAATCAATTAAAATAACTTCATTTCTTCCTTTCTTTTATTTCATAAACTGAATATCTCAACCAATATTCCAAATTTACATACTGCACAGTTGACTATATACATTCATGAAAAATAATATAAATGGCTGAAATGATAATATAAACTTTATGCCTCTGAGACTTTCAACATGATATCAAAAACCAAATCATGCATGGTGATGAAGATCTTTCACAATCATACTCTTTTTTTAACTGTGATGTACATGAGTATAGAAATCACAAGATGAACAATGTAATAGAGAACCTATACTCAGGGTCAAAACAAACTCACCTGTACTATAATTTGACAAAATATGATGACAATGCAATTAATCATGACAATATGTAATATTACATACAAAAACAAAACCTAATAATAACTTTGAACCTTAAACCCTTGACTAGGGTTTATTCTTGAAAGCACAAGAATGAATGGAATAAGTCTTGGTTATGATATGTATCAATTTTGATTGAACAATACAAAAAAATTCTATGAATGGACACAACACATAATATGATATGTATCAACTATGATTCAAAAATATCTAGAAAAAAATTGTCAACCAATTCCACTATTATCTACGTTATAACCGTATTCGTGTGTGGGATTGGGTGAGGGCTAATATGCTAGTCATATTGAACCCTAATATGATTGTCGAAATAGAAATGTGTGGCCATGTCGGTTAAGGTTCATGGGTCTAAAAATACATACTTAATCAACTTAGAAAGCATACTTATTTGAGGGAAATGCCTCATTCAATTCATTGTTACCATCTCCTTAGTTATCATTTAATCATTTCGGTTAAGGTTCGTGAGTATGTTTTCTAAGTTGATTAAGTATGCATTTGGGATTTTGAAACCAAATAAATTTAGCAACTTTTGAAATTCATAGGTGTATCCAAATTTGGTAGAAATTCCCTTACAGGTGGGTAGGTGTTGATTCCCTCCTTCCGACCTCCTTCAAGTTTGCATTGCAATAACAAATGAAAGATGAGAATCCCCAATAGAGCTTAAGATTGATGCCCTCCTTCCGACCTCCTTCAACTCTTCACCGCAATAAGAAATGAAATAAAATGAAAATGCTCTCCTTCACCTCTGGAAATTCACAAAAACAAAATGAAATATAATGAAAAGGGCCTTTTTTTGTTTTTAACTTATATGCCCATGTTGGTTGAAATTGAGACCAACATGGGAATGGATTAAAAAAAATCCTTTAATAAACTGACCAAGCAAAACCATTTTAATGCTTGGTTGGAAATGTTGGTAAAAAATGTGGGTGTAATGTACTAGTGAGTAGAAAGGGCTCGATATTTAAGGTTTAGGCTTTTTATCTCATGAAACATCCACTTGTTCACATGAAACTCACTCAGGGATAAATTCTTAGCCATTTGTAACACACCAAAAGGTGGTTCCTTCTTGTCCCAAAGTTTAGTAAACCACATGTCTACTAAAACCTCATGGGGCATATCTTCTTCATCCTCCCTAGACCCCAGAGGAGAAACATGAATGTCATGAACAATGTTTTTTGTACAGTCCTTCAAGAGAGGAATTTTTCTCTCCTTATCAACCATCTTGGCGGTATTCCTAACATCAAGGTTAGAATATTTTTTCATATCATTATCAGTCACTATAACAATAGGGAAACCTATACAAACTTCCCCAGACACCATACTTTTACCAAAAACACTATTTTTAATCCTGGGCACCCCCTCAAAAATATCCTTCCTGGATTTTATGGTTGAAATATATGCCGAACCAACCATTGGGGACCCATCAACAAGGTTCTCATCTTCTCTATCTTCAGTGCGATTCCTATCGTCTACCTCAAAAACTAGTTTCTTAGGAGTGTGCTTAAGAGTCACTTTCCCCCTTTTCTTCTTGGACAAATCCTCTTCACTATCTTTTGTACCTTCCCCATCACTTCCTTTATAAAAAAAATTATGGGTATAAATTTTTCTCTTAACCATAGCTTTCTTCTTCCCCTTAGAGCTCCCTTCATCCTTTGTGTACTCTAGGTCTCTCCCCCCTTTCGAATTAGAATGAGAAGACCACTTTTCCTCCACTTCCTCAATTATGACTGAGGTGTTTTTCTCATTTTTATCTCTCAAATAGTTATACAAAATTTGGATTAACCCTTGATGAAGAACCATCTTTCTAGGATTCTTTTTATGGATGCTCCAATTCAAGGAGGAAAATAGATACAATAGGAAGGAAATACAATCCTTGAATCTAAAATGGTTCAAAAAAAAAATGGTAAATGTGGAGATGAGTAAACCTACCATCAATTGTTATGAACTCCAAAATAATTTTGAGTATCCTCTCCCAAAAGGGTTTTAGTTACTTCAGATCATAGTAAGTCTTGTCACCCTCGTCCAGAGCTTCCCTTTCCTCCTCAGTTTTGGGGCACTTAATGAACGCTTTCTTAGCCAGCTTTTTGTCATTGAAGAACTTAATACCCCTCATTGAGATCCCTATAGCTTTGGTCACCACATCTTAATTAATCACAAACTTCTTCCCCTAAATTTTGATGGGACCATTATCCCAGTCTTCAACAAAGATCCCCATGACATTTTTTTCATACCCACAAAACTTCTCTAGAAATGGCGCAATACCACCTTTAAAAAGTTTTTTCCAAACCTAAGAGTCCCTGCAAACATGTTCATAGGTAGCCGAAGCATGTTTATTAAAATCTCCACCTATCCTTCTCCTTTTACTTTTGACCTCTTTTAGATTGCAAATAAGGAGATACACAATCATCAACTCCTTAAACCTCTTTCTTATTCAAAAAGCGTACAAGAAATAATTTTTCTTAAAATCTCTACACTTCTCTGTAAAATCATGCTTATCAGTGCTATCAATGGTTTATCATGGCATGTACAATCAATGAAAAATATATCCTTTCCCATTCAATCTATCAAGGGATATAATGCCAATTAAATCATGATTTAATTCTCCCTCCCCTCCCCATATCTTCTTATCATTAATTTTAAATGCTAAATTGGAAATTAAATCCACCACCATATTATATTCCTGATAGATATGTGATATGTAAGTATTTTAAAAAATCTATAAACTATCAATTGCTTCTTTTATAATGATCTCTATTGTCCATGATGTTGGAATTTCCCCTTTTAAACACCTAATTATATTGATTGAGTTTTCTTCTATCCAAACATTATCTACATTCATTTTCTTAGCCAATTTAAGACCTTGGAATGCTCTCATGGCTTCCACATGGTGGTTTGTTTGGAATCCAAAGGGGAGTGCTACCATGGAGATCACAAAGTTATTCTCATTTCTAACCACTCCCCCACACCCAGTCGATCTAGTGTTTCTCTTGGTTGCCGCATAAAAGTTGATCTTCACTCATCCATTTAGAGGATACAACTAGCATATGTCCTTTTTTTTTTACGATCAAGTTTACCATTAATAGAAATACTTATATTCAAATCCTATGTCTAGGAAACCTCCAGATCAAAGTCATTATCCTGGGAAAAAGGCTTGAGTTTAATAATAGGGGAGAGGAGGTTCAAATTCTCAGAAATAACACTAACAATTTTCAATGCAACAATATGGGGCTCAAGCCTTTTATCTCTGAAAAATCTATTATTCCTTTCTTTCTATATACCCAAAATGGTATGGGGGACCATTATTTCCCAAAGCTTGGTAAGTATAAAATTATTAGATGGACACACCCAATGATCTAAAAACTCATGTAGAGAGTTGGGGAAGATCCAAAAAAGGTTTCACATTTTGAAGAGACTAACCTAGACTTCAGAGGAGAAAAGACACAACAGTAAGAGGTGAACAATAGACTCTTCATTATCCATATAGAGATAGCATCTATTAGAGAGCATGAATCCACTCTGACAAATATTTTCAATAGTGAGGCATCTATTCTGAATGAAGATCCAATAGAAGATAATAATTTTAGGAATGAGAATCTTAAACCAAACTTTGGCCTAGAAAGGAGTCTCCCTATCACCAAATGAAGTGATCTTAAAGGCCGAGGCAACTGAGAACATACCATTAGGAGACAATTTCCAAGTGATTGAATTAGGAAGATCCATTCTAAGGGTGGTACCAAAAAATAACATCTGAAGGGGTCTCAGCCTCTCTAGTCCAAAGAAGTAATATCCACCCATTGGTGGTTACTCCAATAGTCAAAAACATAATTTCCAAACCTAGTTTTTCATAATTCTAAAGCTTCTCTAAAGTCCTGTGAGGTACAAATGGGGGCATCTAGAATCCACTTATCTTCCCAGAAAAGGACCCTCCTACTATTCCTAACTTTCTATTTTATCCCCTTCTCTATTAGAACTTTATCTCCTTGCACATTGCTCCATATATATGAGCCATTATTAATCATATCGGATCTAGTAAAATCCACAATACTCAAGCAATTGAATAGATATTTGTCTTTCCATATTTTATTCAATTCCTTAGGAGATTCATAATTGACATGCCAAGCTTGTTTACCAAGAAGAGTTATACTAAAATATTTGATGTTTCCAATTCCCAAACCACCATAATTTTTAGGCTTACACACCAACTCCCAAGCAATAAGAGGAATTTTATTCTTCTCCTATGTTCCACTCCAAAGGAAATGATTCTGAATCTTATCAATGATCTATACAAACTTGGAAATAATTTTGAATAGGCTCATCATATAAATCATGAGGCTTTGAAGGGAAGATTTTAGTAGTTGGAGTTTACTAGTGTGAGACCTACCTGACAGTCATAGTTTTACTTCTTTTCTTTCCATGCTTTCGGTGCTTATTTTGTGGACATACTTAGACTATTGAGACACTTATGTATTTGAGGATCTGTTGAATCCTATGTTATATGTTTGGTACTTAATTTTTTAATCAGAGTACACTCAAGATAATTTATGTTTTGATTTAGTTCAGTTTATGATGATGTCATATATGATGTACTATGGTGTTAAATACTATTGTGATGGAAAATTGGTTTAGGAAATTGATGATATGTTATTTAATCCAATCACATACATAGTTTTATACCATTTAGTATGTTAGGAATTAATGTTGAATGTTTGGAAGCCATTCTATAGTAGTAATTGTTGCATTCATGACTATGATTGTCATTGATGTCAAATCAGTGATCTACCAGAGACTTGCAGAGAAGTAGATAGTGTTTGGATTAGCGCATGTGGGATATTGTAGTTGGAGCTATGTGATATTGAGGATATACTCTTTTATATGTTATATGTTTATGGTTAAGAGCGGAGATAGTAATTCATTTATTCATGGAAGTTATGAGCATTTTTGTGGAAGCAGTATTCAGGCAGTGTTCCTGAGTAGCAGTTTGTGGAAATCGGATGATATCTCCTAATAGGGATGGAATCTAGTTTTGTATAGTTAAAGGGAAGATGAAGACACATTGATAGTGATGTGGATGATAGCACAAACTTTGAGGTTGCATGAGTGAAGAATTATTGTATTTGGAAGCTGACAGTTTTGTGTAATTTTGATGTAGTGTGTGGAAACTTTTATTTTGTAATTGGATGCCAACTCATTTGTAATAACTTGAGTGTGGTATAAAGGAAGGAATATTTTTCCTTGTTTTAATATGGTTGGATGTGATGATGTATGCATGAAGTGAACAAAAGAGCTAATGAATTGTGAAAGTGAAATTGTGAAAGAAGACATGCGAGGTACAGAGATCTAAAATTGAGATCTGATGTAGCAAAGAGTGCAGTTTGGCACAGTGAGAAAGGAGGTAACATATTTGCTATTATTTTGTTGAATAATCTAGAGATCATTTGGACAGTGTGTTCAGTGATCTTACCATTGAAGCTATTTGGGCAGTGGGTCCATTTGTCTTCCATAACTCTTAACAGAGTTAGAATCTTTTAGCAGGGATTCAAAATCTCCTAACAGGGATTCATATGTACTGAATGTATTTCATAAGACTCCTAACAGAGTCCATCCTTTCACAAGGAATATTCATATTTGTGCATCTTTTGTGGGCATCATTTCCACCAGGGTTTACTATTTGATAAAGAGGTTCCCTAGTCAACATATCTTATGTCATTGTGTTATTGTGTATGAATATCTTTCTATGGTTGGTAATTATATTGCTTACATGGTTTAATGTTGTTGAAGTTGATAAAAGTTATAATTATCAAATAACTGATTCACCCCCCCCCCTCTCAATTATCTTGGTGGACTTTACTTTCTAACACAATATTGATGATGTATTGTGTTTCATATCATGTTATTTTGGACCTACTGATGTGTGCAATGAGTGTGTAGGAATAGTTGACCATGGATCTAAATTCGGCGACCCAGTATTGGAACCTATGTTATATACCGTACATTCCAAGGTCCTCTTTGTATAATGAAATTTGGACCTCATTTTATAGTCGTTATTTCATGAATGTGGACCTACTCTCTAGTTTTAGAGACCATTTTTTATTGGAATGAGCTTAGGGAAGACTTTCTTGGAAGGAGAACTCAATTTTCATAAATTCAACCTTGGCTTGGATTAAGGTTGGCCTCTTGTGGATTAGTTGTTTTTATTTCATGTATGTGAGCTTGGAGCTCCATTAATGGAGTCCATGGTTTTTTTTTGGTTTTTTGCTTAAAATTCTTGTTATGCAAAATTCTTGTTTTTTATTTGTAAAATTAATTTAGAATAAGTTTCTTCAAGGCACACTCACCCTAGCGAGGGTAGAGTAACCTTGAAGGGGGTAGTAGGAAGAGACCTAAGATTGTGGAGAGTCTCCCATGTTTGGAGGGATAAACATGGGGTTTCACGATACCCATGATTCCAAGTATGGCCTACGAGCACCTGGGGGGCATAAGGAGTTCTTATACCACATCTTTTTGAAGATGATCTTTCCAAGTCCACCTGTGGCTTGTGAAAAATTTTATATAATATTGTGGCTTCTCCTCCTGAAAGTCCACCTCTACCCCTATTTTAGGAAGGCCTCTTGGAGACCTTCCTCTTGTTAAACCATGTTGGGGAAATTATCTTAAGTGTTTTATGTGATGAATGTTGCCTCCATGTTTGTTATTCTTGTTTATTTCTCATTCCTTGATGGATCCCCTAGCTCAGGGGTGACCTTGAAAAGGCCTAGGTTGGGAAGTGAGCCTCCGTGGTCAACCTCATTCTTTTAGGTACAGCTGGAAACTTGGAGCTGATAGTTTTGTTAGTTGAAATTTAAACTTGTTATCTCATTGTTAAGCTTGTAATTTCAATGCATTTACGATGTAATGTTTGAAATTGGGATTTCTTTGTAATCCTCTTTCGGAGATGTAAATCCTATTTTGTTATTAATGTAATTAAGGAAATTACAAAATTAATGAATGTTTGATCATGACTATGTTATGGAAATGGATCATTTCACAATTTTAAATCCTTAGTTTCCTTTAGGTTGAATGTTTGATCTAATTTGGAAATTATTAATTTGACGCAGTTTCTATGTTACATTTTCAATTTTCAATTTGTTAATTACCTTAGTTATTATGGTAATTTGAATTGTAATGTTTAAATTAAAATCATTATTAAGTTGATTAAAGTTTTCAAGTTGCTTTGGTAGAACTTGGAATTACAAAATCAAATTTAACATTTACATGCTTTGAAATTTGAATTTGAAATCGAAATCGAATGGTATCATGAGAAATTAATTATTTAGAAAATTTTATTATTTCTACACTTAGTAATTTTTTTTAAAATTATGTCAAATTAAAAAATGTCGATAATTAATTTCTCTTTCCTACAATATGTTAGGCTATAAAGTTAGATAGCAAGGATGTAATTAAATTTTTTTAAAAATTGCTCCTAGTACCCCCTGTTTTGGAATTCAGGAAATTTATTCACACCAATCATTATATATATATATATATATATGTATAGTATGTTTTTTTTTTTTATAATTTAAAAAATTATTATAAAAAATAAAGCCCTTTTGTCATTGTTCCGAGGGGGAGATTATGACCCCGCACAATTTGCTTGCAGTGTGGGACGGGGGCCGAAGCTTCCCACCGCCACCCACAGAGGAGCGGCCCATTGTGAAACCACAATGGACGCGACCCTTGGTCCGACCCACTATTCTCTTATAGTGGGATGGGGGCTGGGCATGCCGGCATGCCTTTGTGTGCATGAGAGCTCACCTCCATTTCCCTTCAACCCTATAGTGTAAGGATTCATAGGGTTAGGAAAAATATTTTAAAAAATAGATAGTATAGTTTTTTTTTAAGTGATGATAAGTTTTAATTTTAATAAAATAAGATTGTTGTTTATACATTAGCGTTTGTTTTATATTAGGTTGCTTATTAAATATATTTTAGTAAATAATTTAAATATGAGTTGATTATTAAAAAGTGGTTTAAAATGATTACTTAAAGTATAAAATTTAATAGTTAGATTAGTTTATTTTTTAATTAATTTATATTTTGATATGTTTAATATTAAATAAATTAATTTGTATTTTATTTAAATAGAATCTTTTTTTTTGAGTCGGTAATTCAGTTAAGTAATATTATTTAAATGAAATATAGATAGCTCATTTTTTTATTTGATGGTGTTCGTCAATTAGATTAGTTATGTTAAAATAACAAGAGGATATATATAAGGGATTAGAAGAACGTGATTTGTCTATTATGTTTTTTAGGTGACTTTTAAATCCTAAAGAAAATAGATTTAAAAATTCAATTTTAATTAAACCTAATGTTGGATTTAGATAATCTAATTATTTAGATGTATTAATATTGGAATTTTGATTTAGATTAATTTATCATTATGATTCAATTTAACTTAATTAATTTAACTAGTTTAGCATTATTTTCGATAGGGTATTATATTGACTTTCCCTTATCATTCTTAAGTTAGTTTGACCTTTAATGTCTTGATGACCATTTTTCGTGCATAGTTGACTTTTAGTCAAGCCTTGGTCAAACCTATGGTATTGACCTTGGTTTGCATGTATGAATACCCTATGTTATATTTTAAACCTTAGTAGATCATCGTTGGCCATATTTAGGCATAGTTGACTTTTGGTCAACCTTCAGTCAAACTTAGGTCAAATGCATTGGTTTGCATGCCCAAGTATTTCTAGATAATTTTTGTTTCCTTTTAGTTTGGTTACACATATTTTGGTGTATGGTTGACTTTTGGTCAACTTTGGTTGACTTTTGGTCAACTTTGGTTGACTTTAGTCAATTGTCTCGATATGCATGTCAGTCAAAGCTTGCAATCTAGGGAACCATGTAGTATAGTTTGGAGTTGATCGATGAAGTTTGACTTTTGGTCAAGCTTGGTCAAATGGTCAACCTTCCCTGGTTTGAACCTTGGGATGTTTTTAGACACTTTAATGTTTTCAGTTATTTGTTTTCTCTTTGCACCATTTTGTGTGCACATGGAGTCTTGTGCTAGTTAGTTTTGTTCTTCTTATTTGTGTTTGTTTGAATGTTGTAGTTGGTTAGTAGGTTTTAGAAAAAAATTGTGGTTATGTTTTATTGACTTTTTGGGCATCACATTTTGGTATTAGAGTATGGTTTAGTTAACCTTGGGAACCTAACCGGCTTCGTAGATGCTAAACTCTTGTGTTGTTATGTGTAGGATGCCTCCATTCACTCGATTGGCCCAAGGATGTGGACATGGGCGTAGGTGTATCTCTTTATCTTGGGAAAGAGGTAGATCCAAAGGTAGAGGTTTGAGAAGAGGACTAGGATCCACCTCCCAAACCACCTCTTGATGCCCATGTAGAATTGTTGCAGGTCTTTCAAAACCTCACAGGAATCATCATTGATTGTATGGCTCTAGTCATACCTCATATTGTACAATTAGGTATGGAAGGATGTGGGTCCTCAGATAGGGAGTGAAGTAGGAGTCCCCCTCCTAGATTTATAGAGAAATGAGGTTCACAAATATGAGAGACCATCTCTTGATAGAGGTGATTAGATTAGAGAGTTGATTCAGCTTCAACCACCACTATTTTTGGATTCTACTGATGTGATAGAGGTCAAGTCTTGGCTTCTGAGCCTTGAGCATTGTTTTGGGTTGCACCCTTATGAGAGAAACCTTAAATCATGCTTTTACATTCACCTTCTTAGAGGTGGAGCCTCCACATGGTGGAAACATGAGGAGTTCAAGGGTCATCTGGTTATAGACACCTTGACATGAGAGACTTTCCTCCAGATCTTTAGGGCTCAGTATCTCTATGAGAATTTTAGATAGTGTCATATAGACAAATTCCACAATCTACAATAGAGGGGACTATCAGTGGTCTAGTATGAGAGCAAGTTCATTGATCTCCTTCCTTATGTTGACTACATAAGGGATGAGAAGTTGTAGGTGAATCAGTTCATCAAGGGATTGAATCCCTCTATTTCAAGCATGGTACATATGGTACCACCAGGAGACTTATGATTCACCTAGTATAAATCCTTAGTTATGAGGAGATCATTAAGGGATCTCAATACCACAATTTTGCACCTCATAATTTTGGCTATCAGAAGCCCCCTTGGAAAGGGAATTGTTAGAAAGTAAATTCCACTAAGATAACTGAGAGGGGGGGTGAATCAATTATCTAATAGATACAAATTTTATCACCATTAATAGATTTCAACCATGTAATTAATATAAGAAACAACCATAGAAAGATAAACATACACAATGACACAATAAGACATGTTAACTAGGGAACCTCTTGATCAAAGACTAAACCACGGTGGGAATGATGCCCACAAAAGATGTACCAATATAAAAATTCCTTGGGAGAGGATGGACTCTGTTAGGAGCCTTATGAAATACATTTAGTACATATGAGTCCCTATTAGGAGACTTTGAATCCCTGTTAAAATATTCTAACCCTATTAGGAGTTGTGGAAGACAGAAGGACCCATTGTCCAAACAACTTCAAGGGAAAGATCACTGAACACACTGTCCAACTGATCTATGTATTACTCAAATAGAATAATACCAAAATAATTACTGATCTTAGCAACTTATCTTTTCTCCTTTGCCTCTACCAAACCACACCAACTACTTCACCAAATCTCAATATCATATCTCTACAATTCGCATATCCTCTTACAAGATATATTGCTCTATTCCACAATTCTTACACATCTATCATTTTTTACAACAAGGAAAATAATCCTTCCTTTATACCACACTCAAATAATTACAAACAATTCAGCATACAAGGCCTAACCAATTACAAAATATAAACCTTTATACGTTACATAATATTTCATAATTTCATAAAATTGTCAGCTTCCAAATACAATAAATATTCACATGTACAACCTCTAACCATGCTATCTCATCCAGGTCTCTACCAAGGTGTCTTTATCAACTATACAAATTCACATGCCTAGATTCTATCCTGATTAGGAGATATCATACAGTCACCACAAGCCAATTCTCAGGAACACTGCCTGAATACTACTTTCACTGAATTACACATAACTGTCATGAATAATTAAATTTCCATACACAGTCTTAACCATGATGTCAAGATACAATATAGAGTAATTCCTCAACTCCACATATCTTGATCTTCCATACGCCATGTGCGCTAATTCAAACACTGTTTGCTTCTTTGCTAATCTCTAGTAGATCATTGTGTTGACATCGATGACAACCATAGTTATGAATGCAACTGTAACTACTACAGAATGACTTAGAATACTCCCCCACAGGATATATTCAGCAGTCATTCCTAACAATCTCCCCCATTGGCATTGATGGCAACATAGATGAAAAAGAATCCAAGTTCTATAAATACCAAATTGCAACACTACTGCTCTGAAATATTTTCAAATCCTCTTCATCAATCAAATCTTGCTTTATTTTCACATAATCATATTCTTCTCATCCTAATCAATAGATTTTTTTCATGTATCCTTCTCCCCCATTGACATCAATGAAAAAATATCAATATGTCAATCCTCAATGTCAAAAGACACTATTCAGAAAATACATTCACTAGAGTCCTTCATTACTCAGCTCGAAAACACATACTCCCCCATAGAGGAAGTACCAACATCAAGTCCAAAAAAGATAAGGCTCATATACCACTGGACTAATGCAACAATTTGCATCACTTCTCAATAGTAGGTTGGGGCATAACCCTAGGCATACCTCTCAAATATTCAAATGTATATTTAGGTAAGGGGTTTGTAAATATATAGATGCAATCTTCTCTTTTGTACTTATATACTCACATCTAACTTCTTTCTCTGCAACATTCTCTCTCACTACGTTCTACTTTATTTCTATATTCTTTGTCTTAGAATGCAATACAAGATTCTTTGACATACTTATTGTACTAGTCTTATCACAATGTATGATAAAAGGCTCATCAAATTTGATTCTAATATCCTTCAACATTTGTTTCATCCATATTATTTGATAACAATTTTTTGTTGGTGCTACATATTATGCTTCTGTTGTGCTCTGTGAAATACAATTTTGTTTCTTGCTTAGGCAAGAGACCAATCTTCCTCCAAGGAAAAATGCTCCACCACTTGTACTCTTTTTTTCATCAACACTGCCTTCCCAATCTACATCTGTATATGCACATAGGGTAAAATCATCATATTTTTCATACCATAAACCATATTCACTTGTGCCTTTTAAATACCTCATTATTCTTTTTTCTGGTGCATAATATGACTCTTTAGGATCAACTTGAAATCTTGCAACAATTCTAACTGCATGTGATATATCTGGTCATGTATGAGTTAAATACTACAAACCTCCAATCATGGATCTGTACTTCTTTTGTTCAACTCCAGGAGTTTCATCTGTGCTAGATAACTTAGGACCAATTACCATAGGTGTGCTAATTGGCTTACAATTATATATTCTAAATCTCTTCAATAATTCATTCAAATACTTTGTTTGACATAAGAAAATACCATCAATGTTTTATTTTATCTGCAATCCTAAAAAATATTTCATCTCACCAATCATGCTCATTTCAAATTCATTCTTCATTTCATCTGCAAATTTATCACTATCTTCATCTTCTCCTCCAAAGATAATATCATCAACAAAAATAACTACAACCAACAAACCATTCTAAATTTCTTTCAGATACAAATTACTATCTATTGTGCCTTTAGCAAATCCCAATTTTATCAAATACTTATCTAGTCTTGCATACCAAGTTCTAGGTGCTTGCTTAAGTCCATATAAAGCTTTGTTTAGTTTACATACCATGTATCCTTCATGGGGTAAGGGAAAACCTTCAGGCTAATCAATGTAGACTTCTTCTTCTAACTCTCCATTTAGAAATGTTGACTTCACATCCATCTGATATACTTTGCATTTCTTATGATTTGTATAAGCCAAAAAAATTCTTATTATTTCAATCCTTGCAACAGGTGTAAAAGTCTCTTCATAATCAATTCCTTCTTGCTTTGAATATCCTTTACATACCAATATTTCTTTGTTCCTTACAACTTCTCCTTGTTCATTCATCTTGTTCCTGAATACCCATTTGGTTTCTACTACATTCCTATCTTTAGGTCTAGGGACCAGAGTCCAAGTCTTATTCTTTTCAATCTGATCTAGTTCTTCCTTCATTGCTTTAATCCAATCCTCATCTTTACAAGCTTCATCAGTAGATTTAGGTTTAACTTGAGAAATCAAACATATTTCTTCATGTACCTTATTTTGAGTCTGACCTCCTTTTTCTATGCTCCCAATAATTTTCTCAATAAGATGATTTCTTGCTAAATTCTTGTTAGGTGTCACTATCTCAGTTCTTGCTTCAACTCTATGTTCTACTCTAGGTTCTTCTTTGATTTCCTCAATATGACTTTCATTCTGCAAATCACTGTCAGTTTTATAAAATAATTCAATATTTTCTTTATCAATTCTAGGACGAGTTCCTTCATCTAATTCATAATCAAGCATTCTTTCCTAAATTTTAAATTTCTCATGAACTTTAACATTTGCACTCTCAATAATAGTTTTAGTTCTTTTATTGAAACATTTATAAGCTTTTCTTTTCAATGAATAACCAAGAAATATACCTTCATCACTTCTAGGGTCAAACTTTCCAATATCATCATCTCTTTTAATGTAACGCTTACTTCCAAAAATTCTAAAATAATTAATTGATGGCACATGTCCAAACCATAATTCATAAGGTGTCTTGTTTGTATCTTCTCTGATTTGTACCCTGTTCATTGTATATACTAATGTGTTCACTGCTTCTCTCCTAAATGTCTTCACTAAATAATTTTCAAATAACATAGTTCTTGCTACTTCAGTTACTAATTTTTTCCTTCTTTCTGCAATACCATTTTGTTTAGGTGTTCTAGGGGATGAAGATGTCTCTTTATACCATTCACTTCACAAAAAGTATTAAATTCCTTTGAAGTAAATTCTCCACCTCTATCAGACCTCAAACATTTAATCTTCATTCTAGATTCATTCTCAACTTTATTCTTAATCAATTTGAATTTATCAAATTCTTCAAACTTTTCTTTAAGAAATGCAATCCACATCATTCTTGTAAAATCATCAACAAGAATCATGAAATACCTTTCACCATAGAATCCTCTAGTCCTTATAGGACATCTCAAATCTGTATGAACAATTTCCAACTTCTCTGCTGATGTAAACTTCTTGCTCGGAAATGAACTTCTCTTCTATTTAGCCATAACACATTCTTTGCAAATCATGTTAGTAGGTTTCATAATCTTAGGAAAATCTCTTACTGCAAATGTAGTACTTACTTTCACAATGTTATCAAAGTTTATATGACAAAACCTTTTGTGCGATAACCAACTATCATCTATCTTAGTAATCAAACATGTCATCTCATCAAGATTCAACTGAAATACATTACCTCTGGTTCTTGATCTAGTTCCAATTAAGTTATCATCCTTATCTTTGACCACACAAGTTTTGTCAATAAACAAAACTTGATATCCCTTATCAACTAACTATCCAACAATCAAAAGATTATGTCTCAGTCCATCCACAAAATAAACCTCATCAGTGTTAGTCTTTCCATCAAGAATTATATGTTAAGAATGAATGTTGAATATATCCTATGGGGGAGTATTCACAACCATTTTGTAATAGTGGTTGTTCGCATCATATGATTGTAGACATGAAGAATACTAATGCAACAATCTGCATCACTTCTCAAAAGTAGGTTGGGGCATAACCCCAAGCATACCTCTCAGATACTTAAATGTATCCTTAGGCAAATGCTTTGTAAATATATCTAAAATCTTCTCTTTTGTACTTATATACTCAAGTCTAACTTCTTTCTTTGAAACTTTCTCTTACCACATGATAATTTATTTCTATATGCTTTGTCTTAGAATGTAGTATAGGATTTTTAGACATACTTACTATACTGGTGTTATCGTAGTGTATAACAACAAGCTCATCAAATTTTATTCCAATATCCTTTAGCATTTGTTTCATCCATATTATCTAGTTACAATTGTTTGTTGTTTCCACATATTCTATTTCTACTATGCTCTGTGAAATACAATTTTGTTTCTTTCTTAGCCAAGAAACCAATATTCCTCCAAGAAAAAATTCTCCAACACTTGTACACTTTTTGTCATCAACATTGCCTCCCCAATATGCATCTGTATATGCACAGAGGGTAAAGTCATCAGATTTTTCATACCACAATCCATATTCAATTGTGCCTTTAAATTACCTCAGTATCCTCTTTACTACTGCATAATGTGATTCTTTAGGATCAACTTGAAATCTTGCAATGATTCCAATTGCATGTGATATGTATGGTCTTGTATGAGTTAAATATTGCAATCCTCCAATCATAGATCTGTACCTCTTATGTTCAACTGTAGGAGTCTCATTTGTGCTAGATAACTTATGTCTAGTTACCATAGTTGTGCCAACCGGCTTACAATTCTCCATTCTAAATCTCTTCAATAAGTCATTCAAATACTTTGTTTGACATAAGAAGATACCATCACTGTTATGTGTTATTTGCAATCCTAAAAAATATTTCATCTCACCAATCATACTCATTTCAAATTCAGTTTTCATTTCATCTGCAAATTTATCAGTGCCTTTATATTCTCCTCCAAAGATAATATCATCAACAAAAATAACTACAACGAACAAACCATTTTCAATTTCTTTCATATACAAGTTACTGTCTGGTGTGCCTTTTGTAAATCCTAATTTTATCAAACACTTATCCAGTCTTGCATACCAAGTTCTAGGTGCTTGTTTAAGTCCATATAAAGCTTTATTCAGTTTACATACCATGTCTCCTTCATGAGTTAAGGGTAAACCTTTAGGTTTCTCAATGTAAACTTCTTCTTCTGATTCTCCATTTAGAAATGCTGACTTCACATCCATCTGATATACTTTGAATTTCTTGTAGGCTGCATAAGCTAAAAAAATTCTTACTGCTTCAATTTTTGCCACATGTGAAAAAGTTTATTCATAGTCAATTCCTTCATGCTATGAGTATCCTTTAATTAAAAATCTTTCTTTATTCTTTACAAATTCTCCTTGTTCATTCATCTTGTTCCTGAATACCCATTTAGTTCCTATAACATTCTTATCTTTAGGTCTAGGGACCAACTCCCAAGTTTTATTCTTTTCAATTCGATCTAGTTCTTCCTTCATTGCTTTAATCGAATTTTCATCTTCACAAGATTCATTAGTAGATTTAGGTTCAATTTGAGAAATTAAACACAATTGTTCTTGTACCTTATTTCATGTTTGAACTCCTCTGTCTATGCTCCCAATAATCTGCTCAATAGGATGATTTCTATCTAGATTCTTGTTAGGTGTCACTGTCTTAGTTCTTGCTTTAGCTGTAGGTTCTTCCATGATTTCCTCAATGTAGCTTCCATTCTGCAAATCACTGTCAATTTCATAGAATAATTCAACATTTTATTGATTAATTCTAGGATGAGTTCCTTCATCTGATTCATAATCAAGCATTCTTTCCTAAATTTTGAACTTTTCATCAACTTATAATCTGATGTGTGTCATCATCATCATTAGTAACTATTGCCAATTCGTGCATGTGAATAGGACTATGAACTAGTTAAACAACCTTTTAAAGCTAAAGAACCATCAATTTGATAGCATTTCCTCATCTAAGCATAAGAAGCATATGAAAAAAGAGCAGCGTGATTGTTCAGCCATGGGTGGTGACCTCAGGAGAGAAGAGCTGGTGGAGTGCAAGTGGAAGTAGTATAAGGAAGTTTGGAGTATTTTGAAGAAAGGCCATGTTCATCGGTTTCTCCAGAGACTCCATGGTTTTGATAATGATGTCTCCAAAGCCTTTGCAGATGGTTGGGATAAGGGCATGGTGAATTTGGTTTCCAAGTCCTTCAGCCTCAGCCTCGAGCCCCTCTCTAATATAACTATTCTCCCTTTGGATGGTTTGAAGTATTCAAAAGAAATCAAGGTCGAAACCAGGGCCTACCAGAAATTTCTTGTCACTGACGAGGAGAGGGCTCTTTTGGTTAAAGGTAAGAAAGACTATGTTGATATGGATATGTTGGTAATTTGGCTGAGGTATGTACATGGATGTTGTCATTATGGCAACATATGTTCCCTATGAAGATCACATAAGCTGGAAAGTAAGTATGGAAGATCGCAGACTAAAATTGTCTAAGTATGAAATAGTGTTTTTGACAGAGCACCCGATACAGTTTGTTTTGGCGACATTCACTAGAGCATGATCAGAGTTTTCATAGTTGAACATAGACTCTATGGTGTCTAAGGATACCCCATCTCAGTGTGTAAAAGATTATGGACAGTACGAACAAAGTTATGATTTTTTTACCAATGACAAAGTATAGCCGACAAAGTAGTTTTGAATGCAGAACTAGTAAATGAATTAAGGGATTATTTTGCTTGTCAAATTAATGACTTAATATTATAAAGAGCTGACATCCTAGATGTTTACTTTTGGATAAAGATGTGGAAGCCGACTGGAGAAAGATATTATGTTTGTATCTTGTATAAAGATGTAATATTGTAATGTACCGAATATAGTTGAAATGTAACTTGTGATATTTGTATATTGTGATAGCAGTGAAAGTTGTTGATGTGAAGTTGTAAGTAGTACCATATTGTAATCAATAAACATTTGTATTACTTGTTTGGGCAGTGAGCTTATCTGGTAATCAAGTTTTGTATCTACAACTCCTAACAGGGTTGAGGCTTCTAACAAGGCCTATAGTCCCTTAACCAGGACTGATACACTATATGTTTGTAATAGACTCCTAATAGGGTCAACATACTTAACAAGATACTTTTGATTAGTGGATCTTTGTGGGTACCATCCCCATTGGGGTTTTCCCTTGGCCAGGGTTTCCTTGAGAACATATCATGTGTTATGAGTTCTTTACATTTACTATTATGTATGTTATTTAGTCTCTTATGCTTTAAAGTAATCTATTATATCCATAAGTGGGCAAAAGTAAAAGTTTGTGAAATATTGATTCACCCCCCCCTCTTAATATTTCCTATTTCTAACAGGATAATATTGATAGAATTTGGGGTTCTGTCATTAAGGTTATTATGGAATATTTCACACTTGAGGGGAGATTTTCTAGGGTCTATAACTATCATTTTTCCCTAGTCAATCACTTCAGACATGACATAAGAATCTCTTTCCCCTACTTTCTCCTCTGTTCATTCAACCAGAGCATTACTAAATATAGAGTGAAGAACTTCCCTATTCTCCATGTTGGGCTTATCCTCCTTATTGTTGATTATGCAAGAGACCACATTCCTGATCCTATCCCCACCCAGGTCAAAAAAAGGAAGAATAACGGTTCTCCACCTAGGAAACTAAAACCCAAGAAAGCTCTCTCCCCTTCTGAGCTAGCCTCCTCTAAGCCTTTGGATGGTCTAAAGAATGTCAAGGACTCTTGTGATGTCAATGCCTCTATCTCTGATAAAGCTATCTTGGAGCCCTCTGCTAGCCTTGTCCTGTCAGATCTTGAAGGTGTGAAGCCAACTCCCATGGATAATGAGATCGAGGTTGATAAGAATACCTAGGTGGGTCATAATATTGTGCCTAATTCCACTACCCAGACCCCTGAGGAGAAGAAATTGGAGGATATTGTTATTACCAATGCCAAGGGTAGTCTCGAGGATGGCCAAGATAATCAGAATAGTGGGGATAAGCCTAAACCTATTCTGGAGATTAATAATACTGAAGGTAAAGATACTTCTGAGATTGAGGTTGATGTTGATGACAACAATGTCAAAGAGGCCGATACAAATCTAACTGATAGCAATGCTAACAATTCGAGGAATAATAGCTTTAGGATTATGGAAGAGGATAATTTGGACTCCCATGATACCCCCAGCTTCAGGAAGGAGAACAAGAAGGATGATAGTGAGATAACCCTTGATTGTAATAGGACCCATATTCTTCAGGATGACATCAGAAAGATGGATTCGAAGGTCAAAAGAACAATCATCATGGACCCCCCTTGAAATTGCTAAAAACAAGTCCATCTACACTTATAATCTGGAAAAATGGGTTTAGAATGATTTGGTTGAGCTAAAGAATAGATGTATCAAACTAGAAAACAAGAATTCTATTATTGAGGAAACGGTTGATAATATCATAAAGGAGATTTCTCTCAATGCTAATGCTAGTGTTATTGATTACGGTTCTGAATTGGATGATAAAATTTAAAAAGCTGTTGAGATAGCCATGATCCCTATTCAGGAGAAGACAAGCAGGAATGAGGATATGTTAAAATATTTGCTCAGCTTGGCTAATATAGGAACGAAGTCTACTTTGGAGAACCTGAACACTCTCAGAAAAATTTTGGAAGGAAACAAAGATGCCCCCCTGAGTGACAAAATTGACCTGACCAATCATAGTCAGCAGATGGGACCTAGCACTAGAACTAGGTCTAATACTAAAAATAAGCTCAAGATTGATGATCAGGACATTCAGAGGCTAAAAGATAATGTTAAGATCATACAGGCCCAGCTGGAGGACTCCAAGGGCTTTCTGAAGACTATGTCTTGATCTTGGTGCTGGTGGCCTTTTCTTCTCTATTTTTCTTCCAGTGTTTTTTGATTTTTGTTGTGTAGGTGTTTATTGAATATCTAGGATTTGTCCCTTCATAGTCTACTCGCTTCTTTGGGGCAGCTAGTTGTTCTTTGGGTCTTCATGCTTATCTCACTTCTCTTTTGTTAAAGGGTTTCGAGGCCCCTTCAAAACCTATTTTTACCATAATCAAAAACATTTGCGCTCTCAACAATAGTTTTAGTTCTTTTATTGAAACATCTATAAGCTTTTCTTTTCAATGAATAACAAAGAAATATACCTTCATCACTTCTAGGGTCAAACTTTCCAATGTGATCATCTCTCTTAATATAACATTTACTTCCAAAAATTATGAAATAGTTAATTGATGGTGCATGTCCAAACCATAGTTCATAAGGTGTCTCATCTGTGTCCGCTCTAATATGTACTCTATTCATTGTAGATATTGTTGTATTCACTACTTCTCTCCATAAAATCTTTGCCAAGTCATTTTCAAATAACATGGCTCTTGATGCTTCAGTTACTGACCCATTTCTTCTTTCTACAATACCATTCTATTTAGGTGTTCTAGGGGTTGAAAACTATCTCTTAATGCCATTCACTTCACAAAAAGTGTTAAATTCTTTTGAAGTAAATTTTCCACCTCTATTTGATCTCAAACATTTAATCTTCATTCCAGATTCATTCTCAACTTTGTTCTTAATTACTCTAAACTTATCAAATGCCTCAAAATTTTCTTTAATAAATGCAATCCACATCATTCTTGTAAAATCATCAATAAGAATCATAAAATACCTTTCACCATAGAATCCTCTAGTACTTGCGGGACCGCTCAAGTCTGTATGAATAATTTCCAACTTCTTTGATGTTGTAAACTTCTTGCTAGGAAATGAACTTCTCTTATGTTTAACCATAACACATTCCTTGCAAATCATGTTAGTAGGTTTGATAATTTTAGGCAAATCTCTTATTGCAAGTGTAGTACTCACTTTCACAATGTTATCAAAGTTTATATGACAAAATCTTATGTGCCATAACCAACTGTCATCAATCTTAGTAATCAAGCATGCCATCTCAATAGGATTCAACTGAAATACATTACCTTTGGTTCTTGATGTAGTTCCAATCAAATTACCATCATTAACTTTGATTACAAAAGTTTTCTCACTAAACCAAACTTGATATCCCTTATCAACTAACTGTCCAACACTCAAAAGATTATGTTTCAATCTATCCCTAATTACATAAAACTATCAACTTCCAATCAAGATAATTCTTCACTCATGTGACCTCTAACCTTGTTGTCATGTCCACATCATTGTCATCATTTCTTCATCATAAGTACAACCTGGCATGCTTAGTTTCTATCCTGATTAGGAGATATCATCTGATTTCCATAAGTCACTTCTCAGGGACACTACCTGAATACTACTTCCATCATATGAGCCTTGTCTTTTTCTGGACTGGATGTTGGTACTTCCTCTATGGGGGACTATGTGTTTTTGAGCTTAGTCATGAGGACTCTAGTGAATGTATTTTCTGAAAAGTGTCTTTTGAAATTGAAGTTGTTGTTGACATAGTGATGCATTATTTGTCATTGATGTCAATGGGGGAGAAGGATACATGAAAAACCATCTATTGAAGAGAATTTGAGGGAGAAGGATAAAAGCAATATAAAATGGAAAACTAAAAGAATTGAGTAGGAAAATGAAGCAAGATTTAATTGATGAAGAGAATGTGAAAACATTTTAGAGCAGTAGTGTTGCAGTGTTGGTATTCATGGAACTTGGGTGTTTTTTCATCTATGTTGCCATCAATGCCAATGGGGGAGATCATTAAGAATGAATGTTGAATATATCCTATGGGAGATTATTTGCAATCATTCTATAGTATTTTTTGTTGCATTCATGAATGTGATTTTCATTGATGTCAACACAGTGATCTATTGAAGATTAGCAGAGTAGCAGACAATGTTTGTATTAGCGCATGTGGGATATCGAAGATCAAGCTATGTGGAGTTGAGGAATTAATCTATATTGAGTCTTGAGATTGTGATCAAGAGCACAGAAGGAAATTTAATTATTCATGATAGTTATGTGTAATTCATTGGAAGCAGTATTCAGGCATTGCCCCTAAGAAAGGACTTGTGGAAATCAGATGATATCTCCTATTTGGGATAGAATCTAAGCATGTGAGATTGTACAGATGATGAATACATGATGAATAGAAGTAAAATGGATTCACCTCTATTCAAATGTAAAGGGGGGAAATATGAGATCTATTCTCAAACCCAAATTCCCAAAGAAGAGTTCCAATTTGATCAACCAAGAGGTTAATACACAATCAAATCAATTTATGAAGAATATGGAAGATAGAGAGAGTAAATCCAATCTTTCACTATGGAGGAAATTATGCTTGAAGTATGGAATAATTGAAATAAAAATACTAACCTCAAATTAGGGCAGATCTGGAAAATGTCAAATTTTGATGTCTATATATACCTTCGGGCAATTCTACAACCTATTCCGGACTGGAAATGCTGAGACAAAGAAAACCTAGAAATCTTTCTCCAAGATGAGCTCAGGTCAGGTTTGACCCTCATAAAAGGTCAAATACTACATTCTTTATTTGAAGTTCGATTCGAATTCTGTTCACAGATCTCGGAAGTTTTCCGAAAAGGATATCCAAATTCACTCTTAGATTTGAAATTCTGCACCTGTACCTACAATAAAATGGGGGTTTTTGTTGTATGGGGGCTTTTCCTTGGTCAAACCCCAATTTAGGAATTAACCTTGAAATTGAATTGAAATATACTATGCATAAACAAAGTAATTGAAACAAATCACCTCGCTTATGTTGAAGTCCTTGTAGAGGATTCGAAACCTCAAATCCACAAGTAGGAATGCTTCAATAGATGTAGGATGAATGTAGGGTGTTTCCAATCAATGGAATTTGATCTTCAACACCAATCTTGACTTGATCTTTGCATATGAGAAGGCTTGAATGAATGTAGAAGGATGGATCATCAAAGGGGGTTCCAAAGAGATTGAATCCTTCAATAGCTAACAATGGATCTCCTTGATGGATGAATGCTTGAACACTTGAATGCTTGAAGACTTGCTTGAACTTGAGAGCTTTCAATTGCTTGATTTTGGATGTTCTCACCAAAAATTGATGGAGAGATGTGAATAATGGATGTGAAAATGAGAGAGGAAGGCCTCATTTTATAGTGAACTAGGGCACAATTCTCTAGAGGGGCCACCTTGGAGAATTAAATCCCAATTAGGTCCTAACCTTTAGAAAATATACCTATATTAAATGCAATTAGAGGATTTACCATCCTAAAACCTGAAATGGCCAACCTAGAGGCGGGAAAATAAATATCTCGAAAGCCCGATTCCCGGAAATGAAAGAAATTGGAAATTTGAATGAGGGGGGCAAAATTTAGGCTATACTTGACCTAGTCAGGTTTGACCTCAATCCTAACCTAGTCAGGTTTGAGCTTGATCCTAACCTAGTTAGGATCAACCTCAAATTTGACCTTGGCCCTAGATTTAGTCAGAACTAGGTCAGGAGGTCTCGGGGATGCCCAGAAACCTAGAAATGATATTAGAATAGGAAAGAATGCCAGGGATAGACATAAAATCCTATGATTACTATGATGAAGGCTAGGAGGACCTATTTCTAAATCCTACCTAGAAAATAGAGCCATGGAAGAGGGAAATTAAAGAGAATCCTCAGGATCCTAACCCTAATTTCACCTAGAATGAAGAAATCGAGTGTAAGGAAGAAGTGGAAAGTGAGAAGAAAGCCAAATACATGCAAAGACCTGATAAATGTGCTTAACATGACCCCAAACCACTTACTCAGATGGTTAAATTCTCTTATCATGGAAGTGCTTCCATTTTAAGATGATACATTAAGCCCCCACTTTAGCAAGAGTATGGACTCAATGCAAACTCTTGGTAAAGGAGATCATAATGAAAAGATAATCTTATCATAATCCAAGGGACAAAGAGAAACCTTAAGCCCCCAAGGACTCAAGTCTTCATCAACTCCTAGATCACAATAAGAGAAACATCTCTAGAGAAAGAAAGAAAGTGTGATTACCTCGCCCAATGAGAATTTATGTCCCATTGTGAACCACACAGAAAAATGGCACAACTGGAAAGATGGAATTGAACCACCTAGTGAATGTGGCTACTCACTAGTGAACCCATCAAGGATTCATCCTTAGGAATATTCTATTCCATAAGAATAAAACCAAAAAACAAAAAAGAGATCTAGTCTTGAGGACACTTCCAACCTTAAGGGATCAAAATATATGTGTATGTGAAACTAGAGGGATCAAGAGATCCTAAAATATAAATCCATGCTTTAAGGATTAATTACTAATCCAAAGAGGGAAAAAGTATCTTTAAAAATATGTGCATATTGGAAAGTGCATGTGTGTGACAGGTGAGCAGAGTGTATGCCCCCATGTTAAAGTCATTGCTGATACTTTAATAGGAGCAATGGCTTTAACAGAAACATAAACAACTCCACTGATTACATTTCCACATCGAGATGCCCCCAGATGAAGACAAATCAAGGGAAAATTCATAGAACATATAGAGAACATAGAAGGGATCTACCTACCGTGGGGTCAATATGATCATAAGATAATATATATATGATATTATTGCAAATGAATTGACATCATTCCCCAAAGAAAGTAGAACTACAATCACAAAGGAGGAAAGATCACATAAGATATATGAAGGAGAATCTTTTCAGACCATGACATGGAGACCAAAAAGAATTAGTGCTACCATATCTTGAATCCAAGTAGATTACACAAGGAAACATTTATGAACAATAGCACAGTTATGACATAACATTGAACAACGCATAGAAGAATAGAAATACATATAGAAGAATTTGAACAATAGTTTTGATTCCTTCATCACCTTGCACCAACTGAGTAACAAGGATTGTATAAAAGAATCTAACAAAATTTAGCAAACATAGTACAGGAGAAGCACAATACAATAGGAAAACACACAACAAAGCTACCATGAAGGACAAAGTGATCAAGCGTGCCACCTACTTTGCCCATCTCATTGTATATCATTTAGGGAAGGTGGGTAACTTGCAAGAGGGACTATATCCAACATAGTAGGAATGATAGCTAGTTCCAAACCAGGATCCTCTTGAGAATCACAATGTTTGACACTAGGTGTAAGAGTTAATTGTGATGAAAGCATATTAGGTAAATCAATGTCAATATCAATAGTTTCATATTCATTATTAACATCATTAGTATCATCAAGAGTATCTTCTTCATCCAAATTAATCAAAATAGGATCTAAGATATGAATAGAATCATCATAATCATGCATGTGAACATCATTATTAGTAACAATTTGTTCTACCACATTATGCATAGGTTTATCCGTAGAAGGTAGAGATCTTTGAGCTTTAGCATGAGCACAACGCTTTTTATGAAATTCATTAGCATATTGGTTTCATTTTGATTTATTTGAAATAAGTTGAGAACTAGGAGGTACAATCATAGGATCCTTCATAGGTTCTTTAGGAAGATCAATAGGATTATTAACCATAGGAGAAACAATCACAGGATATTTGATAGGTTCGGTAGAAGGAACTTGATTAACAGAGCTAGAAGTCATAGTTAAAGGAGGTATAGAAGGTGTAGGTAAAAGACCATGATTAAGATCCCTAGGAGGTGAACTTAATTCAAGAATTTTATGATGTTTATAAGCTTGATATGATCAAAAAATATTATCAGGTCGAGGAGGACATGAATTAGGTAATGAAGGCCAAAATAAATCTAGAGCAGCAGAATCTCTAGCCTAGAAGGTTGATAAATATTATGATTAATCATCTTCACTTCTTCATCATGAATGAAATTAAGACACTTATGGACAGGTGAAGCAAAAACATGCATGGCAGTTAACCAAGGCAAACCTAGCTTAACTTGAAATTGATCAGAAGTAGGAGCCACAATAAAGGCAGTGTTCACAATTTTTCCACAAAATTCAACTAGTAAAGTAATAGAACCAAAGGATGGATAAAGAAAACCATTGCAATTTTGAATCCACACATCTGATGTATCATAAAATTCACATTGTAAGCTTTTCATAAAAAGATTTTCTTCAGTGATAACATTGACTAAGGATGTAGGATCAACAAGACAACCATGAGTAGGTTTCTGAGCAATCCTAGCAGCAATGTAAAGGGGACCATCATGAGCTTTAATAGTCTCAGAGTCATCAAAGGTAATCAAGAGTTCCCAAGGTCTCTTATTCTTAAATTGTTGTTGAGGTTTAGGTTGAGTTTTCATTTTAGGTTTAGATTTTGGTCGAGGTTGAGATTGAACTTGAGGTTGAATTTGAGGTTGAGGTTGAACTTGAGGTTGAGGTGGAGATACATACTAATCAACATGCTCCACTTGATTAACAACATGATTGAGATCATCCATCTTTGAATCATACACAATTTCCATAGCAGATGGTTGAGCAATAGTATTAGTATCATGTGTAGGTAAAGGGTTCGTATAGATTTGAAGGTTTTGATTAGGAGGAGAGACAAATTTATTCCCACTACTATCTAGATTATCAACAGATAAAACCTTAGAATCAATTAGATCTTGAACCTTATGTTTTAAAGAATAAAATTTCTTAGTATCATGACCATTCTGACGATGATATTGACAAAAAGCATTTTTACCAAAAGATTTAGATGCAATCGTAGTAGGTAAAAGAGGTCAAATAGGAGTTAAAGTAATCATATTAGTAGCTAAAAACCTATTCATAATAGCATGTAAAGATTCAAAAAGAGGAGTAAATGTATGATTTAATCAAAAAGAAGTGGATGCAGAAGTGGCATTATGAGATGCAACAGCAACTTGATCAGCAACTGCATTCACTTGTTTGTTTATCTTGACATAGTTGTTGAATTTTTTAAATTTGTTTGGATTAGGAGTAGCATCACTCTTATCAACTGAAAGAGGAGCCATTAGAGTGTTGCTCTCAAATTGACTCACTTGTAATTGATAATGATGAGCGCTACATTAAGTTATTGAAAAGAGGTAAATTCAGTAAGTAGAATCTTATCTCTGATATCCTTTTGCAAATTTGAAATAAACATACATTGAATATCAATATCAGGAACAAGATAGGAAATCTGAGCATACAAATGCTTAAATCTACCAATAAATTCAATCAATTTTTCCTTAGCATTTTGTTTACAATGCATCAAATCAGTCAAAGACACTTGCAGGCCAATATTATTTTGAAATTGTTGAATAAAGGCATTAGCAAGTTGTGGAAAGGAATCAATAGAATAAGGAGGCAAGGAACAATACCATTGTAAGGCCTTGTCACGAAAGATTCTAGCAAATAGTTTGGCTAAAATCCTATGGTCATGAGCATAATCACTACAAAGGATTTGTAATGTTTTAACATGATGAACATGATCTCCTTTTCCATTATAATTCTCAAGATGAGGCATCTCACCTTGCTGAGGAACAAGAGTATGAATGATGTCTCGAGACAATGGACTTCCCATGTCACATGTAGGAATACTAAACTTGTTTTGAGTTAAAGAAGCAAGTTGTTGTTGTAAGGATGATATAGTTTGAGCCAAAATAATGATTGTTGAATCATTAGGGGAAATAGGAGGAGTAGCAACATTAGACACACTAGGTAAAGTGTAAGAAGCTACAGGAATAGAAGACACGACTGGAGGAACACTAGGAACTATAGTTGGAAGCAGATTGGAATAAGTGAAAGGAACATTATGATATGAAGGTTGTGATGTAGGAAGGGACACAGGAGGAACACTCATAGGAATAGAGGGAACCGTCACAGTCACCAAAGAATGAGTATAGATAGGAATATTAGGTAAAGGATTAGAAGGAGGTTCAACACTAGTGATAGGAGGAATCAACCCTAAATCTTGAGCTTCTTGAACTAAAGGTTTAACATTTGAATGCACAAGGTGAGTAATACCATGCAAGAGGTTAACACCTTGATCACTATGATGGAGAACTTTCTTAAGAGCCTCTATAGCTTGAATGGAATCTTGATTGTGGTTCTCTTGAAGAAGCCAATTACCCATTTTATCAAGTTTAGTGGAAAGTTTTTGGACTTGCTCAAGAGGAACTCTTAAAGCGTCATCCTCATCATGAGATGAGTGAGAAGAGTTTTTCTCCATAGTAGGATTGGAATCATGAAGAATCAAGTTATCATGTAGGATCCTAAGGAAAGGAGAGGAAGATTTAGGATCAAAGGCACCCATGAGTCTATGAATTCTTCTAACCGGAATGTTATAAGTAGGACTGGTGGTAGTAAAGCTCATAAACCAATGTAATGCAAATGAACTAAACTAATAACACATAGAGCATGAATATCAAATCTAATTAGCATGCAAGATCTAACACAAAGGAAAAATCTAATACTAACAAGATAAAAGGAAAGAACAATATGACATCCAATTCCACAAAAGAAAAGAGAGTAAGTATGTCGGGTTCACCAAAATGAATAGAAGTAAAATGGATTCACCTCTATTCAAATTTAAAGGGGGAAAATATGAGATCTATTCTCAAACCCAAATTCCCAAAGAAGAGATCCAATTTGATCAACCAAGAGGTTAATACACAATCAAAGAAGAGAGAGAGAGAGAGAGTAAATCCAATATTTCCCTATGGAGGAAATTATGCTTGAAGTATGAAATAATTGAAATAGAAATACTAACCTCAAATTAGGGTAGATCTGGAAAATGTCAAATTTTGATGTCTATGTATACCTTCGGGCAATTCTGTAACCTGTTTCAGATTGGAAATGCTAAGATAGAGAAAACCTAGAAATCTTTCTCCAAGATGAGCTCAGGTCAAGTTTGACCCTCATAAAAGGTCAAATACTACATTCTTTATTTGAACTCTGATTCGAATTTTGTTTACAGATCTTAAAAGTTTGCCAAAAAGGGTATCCAAATTCATTCTCAGATTCAAAATCTCACACCTATACCTGCAAGAAAATGGGGGTTTTTGTTGTATGGGGGCTTTTCCTTGGTCAAACCCCAATTTAGGAATTAACCTTGAAATTGAATTGAAATATATTGTGCATAAACAAAGTAATTGAAGCAAATCACCTCGCTTATGTTGAAGTCCTTGTAGAGGATTCGAAACCTCAAATGCACAAGTAGGAATTCTTCAATAGATGTAGGATGAATGTAGGATGTTTCCAATCAATGGAATTTGTCTTCAACACCAATCTTGACTTGATCTTTGCATATGAGAAGGCTTGAATGAATGTAGAAGGATGGATCATCAAAGGGGGCTCCAAAGAGATTGAATCCTTCAATAGCTAACAATGGATCTCCTTGATGGATGAATGCTTGAACACTTGAATGCGTGAAGACTTGCTTGAACTTGAGAGCTTTCAATTGCTTGATTGTGGATGTCTCACTAAAACTTGATGGAGAGATGTGAATAATGGATGTGACAATGAGAGAGGAAGGCCTCCTTTTATAGTGAACTAGAGAAAAATCCTCTAGAGGGGCCACCTTGGAATATTAAATCCAAATTAGGTCCTAACCTTTAGAAAATATACCTAGATTAAATGGAATTAGAGGATTTACCATCTTGAAACCTAAAATGGCCAACCTGGAGGTGGGAAAATAAATATCCTGAAAGCCCGATGCCCGAAAATCAAAGAACTTGGAAATTTGAATGAGGGGGTAAAAATCAAGGTTGGACCTGACCTAGTCAGGTTTGACCTCAATCCTAACCTAGTCAGGTTCAAGCTTGATCCTCACCTAGTCAGGATCAACCTCGAATTTGACCCTGGGCCTAGATTTAGTTAGAACCAAGTCAAGAGGTCCTGGGGATGCCCAAAAACCTAGAAATGTTATCAGAACAAGACAGAATGCTAGGGATAGACATAAAATCCTATGATTACTATGATGAAGGCTAGGAGGACCTATTTCTAAATCCTACCTAGAAAATGGAGCCATGGAAGAGGGAAATTAAGGAGAATCCTTGGGATCTTAACCCTAATTTCACCTAGAATGAAGAAATCAAGTGCAAGGAAGAAGTGGAAAGCGAGGAGAAAGCCAAATACATGCAAAGACCTGATCAAGGCACTTAATATGACCCCAAACCACTTACTCAGAGGGATAAATTCTCTTATCATGGAAGTGATTTCATTTTAAGATGATACACATGATGATAGTGATGTGGAAATGACAGCAAAGTCAGAGGTCACACGAGTGAAGAATTATCTTGATTGGAAGCTAACAGTTTTACATAATTGTGAAATATTGTGTAGTGTGTGGAAAATTATTTTGTAATTTTTATGCTGACTCATTTGTAATTATTTGAGTGTGGTATAAAGGAAGGATTATTTTCCTTGTTGTAAGAGGATTTGTGAAGTACAGAGATTTGGTATTGAGATTTGATGAAGCAGTTGGTGCGGTTTCGTACAGTTAGAGGAGAAGTGATAAGTTGTTGAGATCAGTAATATTTTGGTATTATTCTATTGAGTAATAAAGAGATTAGTTAGATAGTGATTTCAGTGATCTTTCCCTTGAAGTTGTTTGGACAGTGGGTCCTTCTGTCTTCCATAAACTCCTAACAGGGTTAGAATCTTGTAACAGGGATTCAAAGTCTCCTAACAAAGATTCATATGTACTAAATGTATTTCATAAGACCCCTAACAGAGTCCATCCTCTCACAAGGAATTTTCATATTAGTGCATCTTTTGTGGGCATCATTCCCACTTAGGTTTACTCTTTGATCAAGAGGTTCTCTAGTCAACATATCTTGTGTTATTGTGTTATTGTGTATGTATATATTTCTATGGTTGTTTCTTACATTGCTTACATGGTTAAAAAAATTTAAAGGTGATAAAATTTGTATTTATTTGATAATTGATCTCCCCCCTCTTAGTTATCTTGGTGGACTTTACTTTCTAACAATTGGTATCAGATCTTGGTCACAGGTTTGAATCCCCTCAGGTAACATTGAGGGGGATATTGTTGGCATAATGGTCAATGCTCCCCTCGGGATTCATGACATGGCTTAACTACCTCTTGTATCTTCTATAATTCTAGTAGTTTTATTGGGCATTAATAGGTTGATCTTTTGGTGCAACGAAAACCACTACTTGTAACATTATAGATCATATTCCTTTTATCAAACAAGGTGCATTGTTTCCAACTCTGACAACTCCATCATAATTGTTAAACTTTATAAACTTCTTCATGTCTCCAGTCATATGATGTGAACAACCACTATCTATAATCCAATTAATTTTCTTTTCTACTTGGGAAACTAAGGCTTTTTCTTCTTTGACTTCAGAATTTTCTTCTTTTATAGCTACAAATCCCATCTTATCATTCTCATTATCACTTTGACTTAAGAATTTCTCAACACTACCCTCAAATTCTTCATCATTAGCATAGTAACATTCTTTGGATCTTCTAGGTTTAAAATTATTATATTTCTTTACTCTCTTAGGACATTTAGATGTGAAATGACCATATTCCTGACAATTCCAATATTTAAAGATTTTCTTATGTTCTAGTTCTCTTTTCACAAGAAAGGAAATTCCTTCCTCAATATTTTTATCGTCTTCGGTCTTAGATCTATTGCAACTAGCATAGTCTCCATTGACACTGGTACTTCTTGACAAAGTAGGGTGAACACTAACTGCACTGAATGTTGTCTCAATTCTAGGTAAATCTCTAGACTGTCACAAGCCTATCTCTACTTCTTCTAATCCTCCAAGAATAGGTTCTCTAGTAAACTTCTTAGTACAAGGTATAACTTGTTCAATAATTTGTGTTTTTTTCTTAAATGCAAGAGTCAATGTCTTGAGAATTTTCCATATCACTTCATCCTCACTCTTGTTTCCTTCACAAGCTTTGATACCCACAAAAATTTATGATATCCTACCAATATAACTTCTAATTCATCTTCCATCATCTTTGCATCTTGAAATAAACATATCCAATTCTATAATCTGATTATTTTTTCATGCATATCACCTTCAAAAGTAGAATGTAAAGCTAACCAAATTTCATGAGATGTCCTTAGAATTTTTACCGGACTGTATTCATTCTCCAAAAGTGCTAACAAGAGTGCTTCTCTGGCAAGTATGTTATACATGAACATATCTCTTTCTTCATTAGTACATTCTTCAATTTTGTCTTCTTCAATGATAATTCTCTCATTCTTTGTAATCAACCAATATCCTGGTCCTAAACATAGAAAATGTGTCTTCATCTTTTCTTTCCAGCTGTCATAGTTTACTCCATCAAACTTAGGGATTTCTTTCTTGAAATGAGGCACCATAGATCTCCTTAATTTGTTAAACTTTTCCTTCAAGGACCTGATGCTCTGATACCAATGGTTAGAAAGTAAAGTCCACTAAGATAACTGAGAGGTGGGGGGGGGTTGAATTAGTTATCTAATAAATACAAATTTAATCACCATTAATAGATTTCAACCATGTAATCAATATAAGCAACAACCATAGAAAGATAAACATACACAATGACACAATAACACAAGATATGTTAACTAGGGAACCTCTTGATCAAAGAGTAAACCCAGGTGGGACTGATGCCCAAAAAAGATGTACCAATATAAAAATTCCTTGCGAGAGGATGGACTCTATTAGGAGCCTTATGCAATACATTCAGTACATATGAGTCCCTGTTAGGAGACTTTGAATCCCTGTTAAAAGATTCTAACCTTGTTTGGAGTTATGGAAGATAGTAGGACCCACTATCCAAACAACTTCAAGGGAAAGATCACTAAATGCACTGTCCAACTGATCTTTGTATTACTAAAATAGAATAATACCAAAATAATTACTGATCTCAAAAACTTATCTTTTCTCCTCACCTGTGCCAAACTGCATTAATTGCTTCACCAGATCTCAATATCAAATCTTTGTAATTTACATATCCTCTTACAACATATATTGCTCAATTCTGCAATTCTTACACATCTATCATTTTTTACAACAAGGAAAATAATCCTTCCTTTATACCACATCAAATAATTACAAATGAGTTGGCATACAAGGCCTAACCAATTACAAAATATAAACATTTACACGTTACATAATATTTCATAATTTCATAAAACTGTCGGCTTCCAAATACAATAAATCTTCACACGTGTGACCTCTGACCATGCTATCTTGTCCAAGTCTCTACCAAGGTGTCTTTATCAACTATACAACTTCTCATGCATATATTATATCTCGATTAGGAGATATCATCCAATCACCATAAGCTACTTCTCAAGAACATTGCTTGAATACTACTTTCACTGAAACACATAACTATCATGAATAACTAAATTTCCATATGCACTCTTAAACATGATCTCAAGACATAATATAGAGTAATTCCTCAACTCTGCATAGCTTGATCTTCCATACTCCATGTGCGCTAATTCAAACACTATCTACTTCTCTGCTAATATCTAGTAGATCACTATGTTGACATCAATGACAACCATAGTTATGAATGCAACTTCTACTGCTAAAAAATGACTCAGAATACTCCTCCATAGGACATATTCAGCATTCATTCCTAACATGAATCAGAGGAACACTTCAGGGAATTTGAAATTTCCCTAGCCTCAGTAGTAGCAGTAGCCTCAATATTCTTAGCAAAGCCATGTACCAAAACCACCTCAGGGACAATAGGCTCAAAGCCCAAGTAGTGAAATTCGTAGGGTTCTAAGAAGGGACATAAATCTCAGGCCCCATATATACCCCCAACACAAACACAACATCCCTATAAAGGGGGATTTAGTGGGTCTACATAGATAGGAGGATCTCAACAGTCTAGACCTCAGGGCGTCCAGGTTCAGAATCAAGGACTATGCTATACTTGTAGTGCCACGGGGTACATAGCTAGGGAATATCCTTAGGGAGGCAGTTAGCAGGAAAAAATGTCTGAACCTATAGTTAGGGACATGAGCAAGTCCCACAAATTTTTTGTAGCAGTTGACAACCGCTAGGCAAAGTATCAAGCCATAGTCATTGAGGCTTCAGGTAAAATCGAAGGTAGTGGAGTTTATTTCCTATTTGATCCTAGAGCTACTGACTCCTTTATTTCTCCATTGGTCATGGAGCATTTTGGGCTAGTGGCAGCTAGGCAGGACATTAGGTTAGAAATTGAGTTGGCTTCAAGAGATAGAGTTTTGGTTACCTCGATGGTTAGGGAGTGCCTGACTCAGATTGGTGGCTTAACCACCTTAGCAGACCTAAGATTTATACCTCTTGGATCTTACAGGCTAGTTCTTAGAATGGATTGGTTATATGCTCACAAGGCCAAGCTAGATTATCATAAGAAGTTGATCGAATGCTTGGATGATGATGTCAATGCTACTATGGTTTCTAGAATCTAGAGGCCTGTATCCCTTCATATAATATCTATTATGCAACTTAAGCAAAGCATGTAGAAGGGATGTTAGATTTTTTCTATCGCTATCAATGATAGAGAAGATGAGGTAGAATACAAAGCCTTACTAGATGACCATCCCATTCTGCAGGAATATGAAGATGTGTTTCCTTCAGAGGTATATGTTATGCCACCTCAAAGGGCGATAGACTTTCAGATAGATCTTGTACTAGGAGTAGAACCAATTTTCAGAGAACCTTACAAGATGACAACTAATGATCTCAATGAGCTCAAGTTACAACTTGAGGAACTATTAGAGAAATGGAAAATTTTTCCTAATGTTTCTCCTTGGGGTGCACCTATGATCTTTGTGAAGAAGAAGGACGGATCTCTTAGGTTTTGTATGGATTATCAATAGTTGAAAAAAGTAACCATCAAGAACCGGTATCCACTTCTGAGGATTGATGACCTATTTGATCAGCTACATGGCACCAGAGTGTTCTCCTAGATTGACCTTAAGTCAGGATATCAATAGTTGAGGATAGTGGATAGTGATATCCACAAGACCACATTTTGCACCAGATATGGCCACTATGAGTTCACTGTGGTTCCATTTGGTCTTACAAATACTCCAGCTATATTCATGAGTCTTATGAATGGAGTATTTTGTACTTTATGTTGGTTCCCAAAACCACAGATTGGAAATCCAAGAGCCTACCAATTCTCCAATAGGATTCCAAATTAGTTCTAGCCAATGAACAGGAATAATCAAAATTCCCCTACACTTTAGGCTTCGCTACACCTAGGTGGGTAAAAATTCACCTCAAACTTGATCACTTTATTCAAGCCTTTCATATAGAAAATTTAAGCTTATGAGTTCTCCAGTTGGCAAAAATCCTCAAACTCGATCAATATAAAGTTATGTGATTACTTGAAATGATTTGAATGTTTGTGTAAGGTTTACCAATAATTGATTAGATTCTTGCAAGAAGGAAGTATATAGATTTCTGACTTCAATTAATAACTCTAATAATTATATCCCAATAATTTTTAAATGACCGGTGCCTTTTTTTATTCTGGCGATAGAGTCAACTATAACAAGGATTATTACGTACAACTTTATGAGACAATATTTATTTAAATATCATCAATTACTCCTAAGCTTTGCAAAATAAAAATATTATATGCAATTCTCTATTAGTCCAAAAGCAATTTAACTTCTCTGGTTGTAAGTTTGATTAGAAAGAAATAAGGAACCTCTTATATATTTCACACTATCTTGATTGTCGAACAAAGAATGCAGGAAAATATCCAATGCAACAATAAAAATATATTAGAATAATTCAATAATCTATTTATTTATCACAAAGGATGAATCCACATTATAATTGTAATCTCTTTGCCTTGAAAATAAATAAAAGGGCCTTTTATTTATCATTAAAATATAATATTAAAGTCATGCATTAATATTTACATCTTCCCTTACAAATATTCTTCATCTACATGTTTATTTGAATGTGTCCCTCTCTCTACATTTTACATTGTGTATATATATATGTGTTTGAGTGGCTTTCACGCCTCTTTAGGGTGAAAAGACACAACCCTTATTACAAATTATTCTAAAAAATAATAAACTAACTAAAAAACAACTACCTAACTTTTGGATTTGGGTATGGTCGAAAAACCAAAATACCTTGTGGAAAGATAATATTTTTACTGGAGATAGGAAATTTGATTTCCCAAACTGGGTCATTTTTAGATTTTTAAAATGCGACCATCTTCAGGATCTGGTGGCATCATCTTTGCAGAAGGTCAAAATTATAGCATTTTCTAAAGGCTTTGATTAGTTAGTTCTATTTATTTGTGTTATAAAGCTTCCTTCCTTGGATTTTTTTAGTATGGAAACTTTCTTATTGATAATGGATTTGGACTCTCAAAATTTAGGGTACCACCAGTGGCTCTTTCTGGGGACGTATACTCTCTATGAGCATAGCAAGATTCTAGCAATCTCTAGAGAAGCAAACCAAGTATCCATACTTAATCTGATGCGAAGTAAGATTGGGTGGCCCCGGGCCCCAAAAAATTGAACATTTATCTATTCCTTTATCGAACACTTGATTATGATCATGTACCACTTTGGATCTCTTGAATATGATGCCATCATTTTTGTGAACAATACTTGTTGCTTTATCAATGCAATTTTTGGTATTTTCTTTTTGTTTTTCCTTTGATAAATCATCATATGCACTTTGGTCCTTACTGAACTGAATATCCCTATGGTCATGCATGTGATCAGTCATATAAGCATTAGAATAAATCTTGTTTGTGTGATTGTCCTTTTGTATACAATTTTCTATGTCTCCACATTTAAAATGCAGATTATGTTTGTCTAACCCAATCTTTTCTTCGGGCCTATGGTGCACCACTTGTTCATATAATAGTTTTAAAGATGGTTCATGTCTAGGAGACACTTCTTCACATATACCAGGGCTATGGTCAGGTGTGATATTTGAGAAATCTTCAAGACTATCCTTTAATCTATATACCCCATCATGCTTGACTGATTCCATCTCATCTTCACATATTTGGTGTACCCTAGGCTCAAAGGATGAACTAAAAGATATCTCACCCTCTGAATGCACTTTACGAGTTTCATCAAATTTAAAATTTGGAGTGCTATCATTATTATGATGCTGATGGATTCCATTTCATAAAGGATCCTCTTCAAATAATGGATTCAAGAACATAGAGAGCTCAAACATATCTTCATCTACTTCCTCTTCAAACAACAGATTCAGGAACATAGAGAAATCATGCATGTTTTCCTGAGAGCTTTCATTTGGATCATTAGGTGTTTCATCAAAAAGACTAATATCTTCATTGACATTATCTCTTGAATCGTCCTCTTGTTCATACACTGTATGCAATTCTATTTCATCTCCACTATTTTATTCTTGGAAATTATCATATCCTTTATCTAGTATGCCCCGAATATATATTGATTCATTAACTTATCTAAGGTGGTGAATTGAGAAAAAAATTGGATGGACCATTTCTCTCAATATGTTTTTGATATTCTATGTCTAACAAGGCTGAAATCTCTTCCACACTGAGATAATCCTCTTCCTCATTTTCACATTCACTAATTTTTGTTGTATTATCATGGGTGGTTTCTTCACCAACTTGGTCCAAAATTTCTTCTATATTTGGATCTAAACATCATTTTTATGTTTCATGTTTCATTCATTATATTATTTTACTTTCCCAAAAAGTAGCTTCAAATCAGGGTCATCTAAAGAGACCCCCAAATCATAAAGCCTTCTTATAAATTCCCTACTCGAAGGTACGATATCTAACAGTTTCTCCAAATAGAAATCCATGATCCTTATGAACAAATAGGTTGTGGACTCACCCTCTTGTCTTTCCAAATTGAGAAATTCATTCAGAGGGGATATATAAGATTCTTCCTCCATATAGTTTTCTTCTTGTTCATGACATTTTATATCCATTTCCACACAAGTCCCATCTTGGACAGTATCTTCTTCCATCTGATTTAGAATTTCTTCTTCATCAAAATCCGTGACCTCATCTCTTGTATGTTTCATGTTGTATTCATTATCTTCTACCTTTATTTCATCATATATATACTTTAGGAAACTACATGATCGAGAGGCATGAGAAATCCCTAATTCATATATTTTATTGCATATTTCATGAGATGAAGGTTTGACCTCTGAGGTATCTTCTGATAAATATCACACATCCTCATGAACAATTGTATCATATATTCACCTTCATACCTTTCGAAATTGAAAAAGGCATCAAGTGGATACATTCTATTATCCTCCTCCATGTTGTAGCTTTGGTCTTCACATTGTTCATAACACATGATATCTTCATCGCTTGCATCATGGAATTCATATAGGAACCATTGTTCAAATTCTTTCCAAGATGAAATACTTTGTGTAGGTAATGATTCATATGCTTGTCTCACATTGTCTTTTAATGTCCTAAAAAATAGCTTCATTACCTGATCCTCTGCACAAATTTCACAATCATCTATAAATGTATAAAACTCATCCAAATGTTGCAGTGTTGATTCATCCCATTCTCCATGGAACTTTGGTACAAGTTTTGAAAGTTGTGGGGATAACTTGCTAGGTTCATAATCAAAATTGATAAAATCTAATGGCTTGATGCCATCTAGAATAAAAGGCTTTCTTTGAAATGATCAATACATTTGAAAAATATATCTACCATTTCCTTCTGAGTCTTCTTCCTCAGTAGAGTTACCAATTGAAATCTTATTGAATAGAGTCACCACCTTCTTCATAAGAAGGAAAAAAATCATACAACTGATTCTGAGTTTTGTCCTTAGTAGAGTCTAATTCTCTGATCACCATAAATTTTGAATAATGTTGTCACAATGTCCTTGGAAAAGTCACCAATCTGTCAGTTCCCAAAACAACAGATTGGAAATCCTAGAGCCTACCAATTCTCCAATAGGATTCCAAATTATTTATGGCCAATGAATAGGAATAATCCAAATTCCCCTACACTTTAGGATTCACTACCCTAGGTGGATAAACCTTCACCTCGAACATAATCACTTTATTCAAGGATTTTATATAGCGAATTTAAGCTTATGAGTTCTCGGGTTGGAAAAATTCCTACAACTCGATCAATATAAAGTTATGTGATTACTTGAAATGATTTGAATATTTGTGTAAGTTTTATCAATAATTGATTAGGTTCTTGCAAGAAGGAAGTATATAGATTTTTGACTTCAATTAATAACTCCAATAATTATATTCCAATGATTTTTGAATGACCAGTGCCTTTGTTTATTTGGGTGATAGAGTCAACTATAACAAGGATTATTATGTACAACTTTATGAGACAATATTTATTTAAATATCATCAATTACTCCTAAGCTCTGCAAAAGACAAATCTTATATGCAATTCTCCGTTAGTCCAAAAGGAATTTAACTTCTCCGGTTGGAAGTCCAATTAGATAGAGATAAGGAAACACTTATATATTTCACACTATCTTGATTGTCAAACAAAGAATGCAGGAAAATATCCAATGCAACAATAAAACTATATTGGAATAATTCAATAATCTATTTATTGATCACAAAGGACGAATCCAAATTTTAATTATAATATCTTTTCCTTGAAAATAAACAAAAGGGCCTTTTATTTATTATTAGAATATAATATTGAAATTTATATTAAATTCATACTTTAATATTTACATCTTCCCTTACAAACATTCTTCTTCTACATGTTTATTTGAATGTGTCCCTCTCTCTACATTTTACATTATCTATTTATGTGTGTTTGAGTGGCTTTCAAACCTCTTTAGGGTGAAAAGACACAACCCTTATTACAAATTATTTTGAAAAAAATAAACTAACTAAAAAATAACTACCTAACTTTCAGATTTGGTTCTGCTCGAAAAACCAAAAAACCTCGTGGAAAGCTAAGATTTTTATTGGAGATGGGAAATTTGATTTTCCAAACTCAATCATTTTTATAGTTTTAAAATGGGACCATCTTTAGGCTATGTCGACATCATCTTTGCAGCAGGTTGAAATTCTAGTATTTTCTAAAGGCTTTGATTAGTTAGTTCTATTTATTTGTGTCATAAAGCTTCCTTTGATTTTTTTAGTATGGATAAACTTTCTTATTGATAATGGATTTGGAATCTCAAAATTTAGGGTACCACCACTTTCCTTAACAAGTTTGTGGTGGTATTCCTTGACAAGTTTTGTAGTGCCTTAGAGATAATTAACATTATGCCAGCTTATCAAAATGTGCCTTCTTCAAATAAGAGGTCAAGTATTTGGGTCATGTGATATCTAATAATTGGATCTCAGTAGATCCATCAAATATTGATGTCATTGTGAATTGGCCAGCACCTACCATAGTGACTGAAGTGAGGAGTTTCATGGGTCTAGCCGGTTACTACAGATGGTTTGTTGAAGGGTTTTCTTGAGTGGCACACCCTATTACTTTTGTCCAAAAAAAGGGAAAGAAGTTTGAGTGGACTGAGAAGTGCAATAGAGATTTTCAGGAGCTCAAGAGAGTATTGACCAGTGCACCCATTCTTGTTCTACCAGAGCCTTCAGTAGAGTTTGTAGTTTGCATAGATGCTTCCTTAGATGGTTTAGGGGCAGTTCTTATGCAGGATGGATGAGCTATAGCCTATGATTCTAGGAAACTAAACACTCATGAGATCAACTACCCTACCCATGATCTTGAACTTGTAGTAGTAGTGCATTCTTTAGAGAGATGGTGACATTTCCTTTTAGGACATCAATTTGAACTTTATTTAGACCATCAAATTCTACAATACATCTTCACTCAGTCAAACCTTAATGCTAGGAAATGGAGATGGATGGAGTTCTTATGTGAATATGATTTTGATGTTTAGTACATCAATGGGAAAGAGAATGTTGTCAAAGATGCTTTGAGTAGGAGATGATATGAGCTTTCTTCTATGTCTATAGGCACAAACTTGAGAGACCGCATTTTTCATCACTTGCATGATGATGAGTTATATGCAGAAGTGAGTGAGTTGATTCGGTCTCAGAGACCCCTTGAGGGGAAGTATTTAGGTTATACCATGGAGTTAGATGGACTCTTGCATCATAGAGGACACATCTACATACCTTCTTCTAGAGGATTGCGAGAGTTTTTCATGCTAGAGGCCCATAGAGCCCCTTATGTAGCACATCTTGGAGTGAAGAAGATGTATGCCATTTTGAGACAGTTATATCATTGGCCATTCATGAGGATGCAAATTGCTGAGTTGATAACTAGGTGCCTAAAATGCCAGAGGGTGAATGCTTGACACCAAAATCTAGGTGGTCTACTTCAGCCTCATGAGATACTAGTGTGGAAGTGGGACACCATATTTATGGACTTCATTGTTGGCCTTCCTATGGCATCTCGTTGTCATGATGCCATCATGGTGATAGTTGAGAAGTTGACCAAGGTGGCTCATTTCTCACCCATGTGTACTACCTTTATTGCACCATTAGTGGCACAGGTGTTCTTGCGAGATATTTTCATACTTCATGACATACCTTGTAATATTATCTCAGATAGAGATTCTCTCTTCACTTCATCCTTTTGGAGAGAACTGTAGTCAGCGATGGGTACTAGGCTCAACTTCAGTACGACCTATCATCTTGAGACAGATGGAAAGACAAAAAGGGTTAATCAGGTGTTAGAAGACATGCTTCAAATGTATGTTATGGATCATCAGACCCGGTGGGAGGCATACCTACATTTAGTGGATTTTGCCTATAAAAATGGGCATCATACATCCTTGGGTATGCCTTTGTACTAGGCTCTTTATGGTAGACCTTGCAGGACACCACTCAGTTGGGATAGGATTGAGGAAAGAGTTTCTATTGGTCTAGAACTAGTCAAAGATATGGAATAGTAGGTGACCTTGATTAGGTAGTGTCTTGGAGAGGCTTTGGATAGGCATAAGAAGCATGACAATGCAAAGAGGATAGATCGAGCCTACTTAGTGGGAGACATGGTCTTTTTGAGAGTGTGACCGCATAAGAGTCCAATCCATTTTGGAAAGGTCTCTAAGCTAACACCTTATTTTGTTGGACCTTTTGAGATCCTTGAGAGGATAGGACCAGTTGCTTACCATTTAGCTTTTCATCCTAGCCTATCACGCATCCATGATGTGTTTGATGTTTCAGTTTTGAGGAAGTATGTTTATGATGAGACTCATGTGATAGATGGGGATGCCTTACAGGTAGAGTCAGATAGATAGATAACCTTGGAGCCCATTCGTATCTTGGCCTGACAGACCCTGGCACTTTGAGGCAGGGTGTTGGACTAGGTTAGGGTCCAGTGGGATTGTTATGATAAGGTCACAGCTTCATGGTAGGATGCAGCTCAGATGAGATCACAATACCCTCACCTCTTTGATGAACTCTAGAACGAAGTTCATGCCTAGAGGGGGTGGATGTGAGACCTACTTGATAGTCATAGTTTTACTACTTTTCTTTCCATGCTTTCAGTGCTTATTTCGTGGATATACTTAAACTATTGAGACACTTATGTATTTGAGGATCTGTTGAATCCTATGTTATATGTTTGTTACCTAGTTATGTAATCAGGGTGCACTCGAGATACTTAATGTTTTTATTTAGTTCAGTTTATGATGATGTCATAAATGATGTATTATGGTGTTAAATACTATTGTGATGGAAAATTGGTTTAGAAAATTGATGATATATTAGTTAATTCAATCAAAAACATAATTTTATTCCATGCAGTATTGATGATGTATTATGTTTCATATCATGTTTTTTTGGACCTACTGATGTGTGAAATGAGTGTGCAGAAATAGTTGACCATGGATCTAAATTTGCGGACCCAATGTTGGAACATTTGTTATATACTATGCATTCCAAGGTCCTCTTTGTATAAAGAAATGTGGACCTTGTTGTATAGTCATTATTTTGTGAATGAGGTTTGCATGTGTGTAATTAATTTAGTTAATGTGTATGTGATTAAGCCATGTCATTCATTTAAATTAAATGTGCCAAATTTGGTAATTATTGCATAAGTGTTGGCATGGTTAGTAAATTGTATTTTGGTTAAGTCAAGGTTTAACTAGGGGTTAACCATAGTGTTGTACCAAGTTACCATGGGTTGGGAAGTTTCTAGATAGTCAGCCTTGACTTGAAATCCGTGGGTAAACATTAGGTGGAGTTCGGGAGGGTCTTTTGGGCTTCCATGGGGTAACTAGGGTCAATTTTAGCTACCCAAGTTGGTACCCTAGGGGTTAGGGGTCATTTTCAGCCTATTAAGAGCATTCAATCTCATTTATGACACCCCAAAAGTCTCCATTTCTAAGTTGTGCGAATTTGAGAGTTGTGAGGATTTGTTTAACCTCTCTCTTCTTCCCAAATTTGTATTCAACTCCATTTATGGAGAAGGAAGGCAAGTGGGAAGAAGGGGATGGAAATTTCTTCCCCCCTTGTGATTGGTTCCTATATTTCAGGAGAATTTCCTATATAGTGAAAGTTTTAGGAAAGGCTTGAGTGTTCACCCACTCTCTAGTTTTAGAGACCATTTCTAATTGGAAAGAGCTTAGGGAAGACTTGCTTGGAAGGAGAACTCAATTTTCATAAATTCAACCTTGGCTTGGATTAAGGTTGGCCTCTTTTAGATTAGTTGTTTTTATTGCATATATGTGAGCTTGGAGCTCCATTAATGGAGTCCATGGTTTTTTTATGGTTTTTTGCTTAAAATTCTTGTTATGCAAAATTCTTGTTTTTTATTTGTAAAATTAATTTAGAATAAGATTCTTCAAGGCACACTCACCCTAGGGAGGGTAGAGTAACCTTGAAGGGGGTAGTAGGAAGAGACCTAAGATTCCAAGTATGGCCTACGAGCACCTAGGGGGCATAAGGAGCTCTTATACCACATCTTTTTGAAGATGGTCTTTCCAAGTCCATGTGTGGCTTGTGGAAATTTGTATATAATATTGTGGCTTCTCCTCCTCATAGTCCACCTCTACCCCTATTTCAGGAAGGCCTCTTGGAAACCTTCCTCTTGTTAAACCATGTTTGGGAAATTCTCATAAGTGTTTTATGTGATGAATGTTTTCTTCAAGTTTGTTATTCTTATTTGTTTTCCATTCCTTACTGGATCCCCTAGCTCAGGGGTGGCCTTGAAAAGGCCTAGGTTGGGAGGTGAGCCTCTGTGGTCAACCTCATTCTTTCAAGTACAACTGGAAACTTGAAGCTGACAGTTTTGTTAGTTGAAATTTGAACTTGAGTATCTCATTATTAAACTTGTAATTTCAATGCGTTTACGATGTAAGGTTTGAAATCAAGATTTCTTTGTAATCTTCTTTCAAAGATGTAAATCCTATTTTGTTATTAATGTAACTAAGGAAATTACATAATTAAGGAATGTTTGATTATGACTATGTTATGGAAATGGATCATTTTGCAATTTAAAATCCTTAGTTTCCTTCAGGTTGAATGTTTGATCTAATTTGGAAATTATTAATTTGAAGCAGTTTCTATGTTACATTTTCAATTTTCAATGTGTTAGTTACCTTAGTTATTTTGGTAATTTGAATTGTAATGTTTAAATTAAAATCGTTATTAAGTTTATTAAAGTTTTCAAGTTGCTTTGGTAGAAATTGGAATAACAAAATCAAATTCAACATTTACATGCTTTGAAATTTGAATTTGAATTTGAAATCAAATGGTATCATGAGAAATTTATTATTTAAAAAAATTTATTATTTCTACACTCAGCATTTTATTTTAAAATTATGTCAAATTAAAAAATGTCGATAATTAATTTATCTTTCCTACAATATGTTAGGCTATAAAATTAGATAGCAAGGATGTCATTAAATTTTTTTAAAAATTGCTCCCTGTACCCCCTATTTTGGAATTCAGGGAATTTATTTGCATAAGTCATTATATATATATATATATATATATATATATATATATATATATATATATATATATATATATATATATATATATATATATATATATATATATATATATATATATATATATATATATATATATATATATAGATATATATATATATATATATATATATATATATATATATATATATATATATATATATATATATATATATATATATATATATATATATATCTATATATATATATATATATATATATATATATATATATATATATATATATATATATATATATATATATATATCTATATATATATATATATCTATATATATATATATCTATATATATATATATCTATATATATATATATATCTATATATATATATATCTATATATATATATATATAGATATCTATATATATATATATATCTATAACTATATCTATATCTATATCTATATCTATATATATATATATATCTATATCTATATCTATATCTATATCTATATCTATATCTATATATATCTCTCTCTCTCTCTCTCTCTCTATATATATATATAGATATACATATACATATACATATAGATATAGATATACATATATATATACATACATATATATATATATATATATATATATATATATATATATATATATATATATATATATATAAAGTATTTTTTTTTAAATTTATAATCTAAAAATTTATTATAAAAAATAAAGCCCTTTTGTCATTGTTTCGAGGGTGGGGGGAGATTTGGCAGCGCATCCTCTACCTGCGGTGTGGGACATGGGCCGAAGTCCCCGTCGCCACCTGCAGAGGAGCGGCCCATTGTGGAAGTACAATGGAGGCAGCCCTTGGGCTGGCCCACAATGCTCCCACAGTGGGATGGGGGATGGGCAAGTTGATGTGCCTCTGATTGCGTGCGAGCCCACCTCCATTTCCCTTCAACCCTGCAGTGTAAGGATTCACAAGGTTAGTAAAATGTTAAAAAAATTAGATAGTATATCTTTTTTTTAAAGTGATGATAAGTTTTAATTTTATTAAAATAAGATTGTTGTTTATACATTAGCGTTTGTTTTATATTAGGTTGCTTATTAAATATGTTTTATTAAGTACTTTAAATATGAGTTGATTATTAAAAAGTGGTTTAAAATTATTACTTAAAGTATAAAATTCAAAATGATTTAAAGTTAGATTAGTTTATTTTTTTAATTAAGGTATATTTTGATATGTTTAATGTTAAATAAATTAATTTGTATTTTATTTAAATAGAATCATTTTTTTGAGTTGGTAATTCAGTTAAGTAATATTGTTTAAATGAAATATAGATAGCTCATTCTTGTATTAGATGGCGTTCGTCAATTAGATTAGTTATGTTAAAATAACATGAGGATATATATAAGGGATTAGAAGAACATGATTTGTCTATTATGTTTTTTAGGTGACTTTTAAATCCTAAACCAAATAGATTTAAAAATTAATTTTAATTAAACCTAATGTTGGATTTAGACAATCTAATTATTTAGACGTATTAATGTTGGAATTTTGATTTAGATTAATTTATCATTATGATTCAATTTAACTTAATTAATTTAATTGGTTTAGCGTTATTGTCAATAGGGTATTGTATCGACTTTCCCTTATCGTTCTTAAATCAATTTGACCTTTAATGTCTTGATGATCATTTTTCATGCACAGTTGACTTTTTGTCAACCCTTGGTCAAATCTAGAGCATTCACCTTGGTTTGTGTGCACAAAATACCCTATGTTATGTTTTAAACCTTAGTAGATCATCATTGGCCATATTTAGGCATGGTTGACTTTTGGTCAACCCTTGGTCAAACCTACATCAAATGCCTTGGTTTACGTGCCAAAGTATTTCTAGATAATTTTTGTTTCCTTTTAGTTTGGTTACACGTGTTTCAGTGTATGGTTAACTTTTGGTTACCTCTAGTTGACTTTAGTCAACTATCTTGATATGCATGTCGATCGAAGCTTGCAATCTAGGGAAACCTATAGTATAGTTTGGAGTTGATTGATGAAGTTTGACTTTTGGTCTAGCTTGGTCAAACTTGGTCAACCTTCCCTGGTTTGATCATTGGGGTGTTTTTAGACACTTCAATGTTTTAAGTTATCTATTTTCTCTCTACACTATTTTGTGTGCACATGGAGTCTTGTGCCAGTTAGTTTTATTCTTCTTAGTTGATTTTGTTTGAATGTTGTAGTTGGTTAGTAGGTTTTAGAAAAAAAATTATGGTGTTTTGCTCACTTTTTGGGCATCACAACCAGCCTAACTTATAATAGTCACTTTCCATCCAACAAGTTTCCTATTAAACCCATCAATAAGAAAACTCCAGAATCTCACTGGGTTTAAGGCCTAGAGGAAGACCAAGATAGGTAGAGGGGAAATAAGAAATACCACAACCCAAAAGATTAGCAATTTTCCTCCTCCTCTCAACTAGGTGTGTGTGAAAACTATACCTAGCTATGGACACAACACTTCAGTAAAACATTAGAGTTTAGCAAATCAAGAAATTTGCAAATGAAAACAATATAGCTAACCAGGTGATTTACTACCTTCTAGTAGGTGCGAGTTTGGTATTCTCAAATTATGACCAAGATCAGTGACAACGTAACACCTAAATGAAGGATTTGAAATGATGAAAGAAATGAAAATATGAATGCAGATTGATCTATATTTTTGGATTTTCTATGCAATATGATGAAAAACTGATATGAAATCGATCTAAAATGGATTGAAATAAATTTTAAGATCTCATCTAATAATGTTATGGAATGCTATGAAAATGATGAAAAATAATGAATTGAAATTGCAAAAATCTCACAATATCGCCAGATCGCACAAGCCAGATTCTCCAAATTTGCAAGGTGTGTTTTCCAAAGACTGAGCCTCATTTATATAGAAATCCAAGGCTTGATGGTGCATGGAAAAAGCCATAAATCACTCCTTGATGAACTCAACTTGATTTTTGAGTTATCAATAAATTAGAAACAATTAACTCACAAAATCATGCAAAAAGTAGCTTTTTAACTCATCATAGAGTTTAGATCACTTTTTCAACTCACAATCACATGTTGAGTTTAGAAAGTTAACAAATTGAAATTGACAGTTGATTTAAAGTTAACTACTTTTTCTGAATGTGCATGATTTAATATGAATTAATTCAATAATTTAAGTGATTTATTCTCAACTTAACTCATTTTTGAATTAAAATAACTGATTTATGGGTTAATCAATTATTTAATCAAACTTTATCCCAAAACTATATCATTAAATTTGACAATTTGATTTAATCAATTAAATAGGAATTTAATCAATTATTTGTAAGATTTTTGAATTATTGTCAAAATTAAACAATATTAATTAGGAATAAATAGAATTAAATCTAATTAAATCAATTAAGTGGTAGAATAAATCTAATTAATTAAATATTTATCATATTCAATTAATCAACTTTAGGATAAATAAAAGAATATCATTTATCACCAAATAATATTTAATTAGGAGATAATTTGGATAAATTAGGAATATTTAGGAAATATTCCCCGATGCAGAATTTTGGATAAAATCAATTAGGGTTTTGATAATTTGATGTGCCGATGTGCCTTAGGTTAGAACTTTAAGGTTGATTTCGATCGATTTGTTGATGTAGAAGGTCAATGGTCCTTAGCCCATTTTTGGGGTATTACATTTTGCCCCTCTTTGAATTACTGTGCAAAACATAGTGATTCAAAGAATAATATGTGTTTGATGATGTTTGGGCTCATTTATGTGGTGGAGAAATTGATCTTGAAAGATTAACTGATTCTGAGATAGAAACCGATTGAAAGATTTGAAGATGTTGATTCAGGTCCGGGTTGACCAAAGAATCGAGATGATGTCAACTATATCAACAATGAACCGGTGATTATGAAGAAGTGTCAAAACACCTAATTCTGAACCTTATGATTATGAAGAAGTGATTTAACTGACTCCAGACCTGATTGTCCAAAGGAATAGAAAGGATGCCAAATTTGAAACCCTTCAATTACGAAGAATCAAGGAAATAACACTAATGAACTGTGGTTACGAAGAGCTGATATAATTTACAAGATTAAGATAACATTAGATTGATATGGATCTCAATGAATCTAATATGCCCCAAGTGATGTGCCCCAAGCGATGAGGAGTTTTAATGAATCAGCAACTAGACGTGGTTGTTGTCTTGATTACTGAAAGAAAGATTTAATAGATTTGATTGATAATGTGCAATACCATGCCCCCTTCGAGATGAAAATTGAAATCTGGCAAGAAAAGCTAGTGTTTGAATGTTTAGAAGCATGTTAATTGATTTGAGAATTCATTATGCTCATCCGAGATCGCGTTCTACATCGTTTAGAGGTCATGAAGACCAAGTTTGACCAAGTTTGACCATGAGTTGACCATGGTTGACCAAGTGGAAATTCAAATAGTTTGATGTGAGATAATCAGTTAAGTTGAAAACTGGATTCCGTTGATGTTTAGAAGGTTGATTATGCAAGCAGTTGGTCGTCCTAGGTCTAAAAAATTTTAATTGCAATTTTAAAAATATAGACGATCTCAGATTTCAATTTTGATCCTGAAAATGGGTTCAGAATGTCGAAATTAGCTAGGGGTTTAATTTTCACGCAAAATGGAGCATTTTGAAAATTAGGTCAAAAGCCTATATAAGGCCCAAAAGGGTCTTTTTCAAATCATTATTCCTTTTCACTTTTATAAAACTTTGTGGAGCCCTTAGAGCAAAAATGGAAGTTCTAGTCTCCTCGCACTAATTTGAGCGTAGCCATCGATACCAATGACCACCACAGTACAGGAACCTGGTAAGTAGACCTTTGTGCCTCTCCTGCATTTAAATTTTGCTTGTTTTTATGCTTTCTAGGGTTTTTATCACATTTTTTAATATTTCAATTTTTTGCATCATGGAAACTAGTACAACAGTCTGCTTAGACTTGTACGAGTTTTCAGTTTCCTGTAGAATGTCATGTCCATTTCTATTGTAACTTGTATGAGAGGGACCCATTTTTCATACGACATTTCATTAGGTCCCTCAAGTCTCGTATGGGAACCATGTGAATGTCATATATGCATGAAGTGTCGTATGGGACCTTGTAGTAACTCGTAAGAGTTTTGGTGCTAGTCTAAAAACTTGTATGGAAAATAGTAACTATTTTTCACATCTTTTGGTCAAAATTTTGATTTTTCTAATTTCATGATTATTTTCCTTGGTCTTTTATGCACCTTCTGCAGTATTCAATTTCTCATTTTCCATGCTTATAGCCTGATTTTTTACCAAGTTACTGATAAGGTACCCTATTGTGTGTTGTGTAGGTTAGCTATCCAGATATACATGTTTGTATTTCTCACCCAGCTACCCAGAGACTATGTGTAGCACTTCCTGATCCACTCAGAGTTCATTTAGCTACCTATGGCTTTGAGTATCTGATTCGGTTACCTGACATTCGGGTAAACCATGGGCTGATTACTGCACTTGTTGAGAGGTTTCATTCTGAGACCTAAACTTTTCATTTGCCTACTGGAGAGATTACTGTTACTCCAGAGGACATTTATAGGATTCTTCAGATACCATTTCATGGCCCTTGCCTAGACTATATTAGTGTGGGTGATACCGGTCTTCGTGCCTTTAGGACTCTTTTTGGTGCAAATGAGTAGATTGCTCAGTAGATCTCATGGGACATCCTTGTACAGAGATATGGTGACACTCATAGGTTAGAGTATATTTTAGCAGGGATGATTAGAGGGATCATCATGTCAGATCGTTAGTAGAATGGTCTTCTGATGGGCTAGGCCCCTATGGTAGCATGACTGATGGCTACACCTACTAAGATGGGATGGGGATAGTACCTCATGGCACACATGTTCTTAGAGATGCATGAGATCATCTATCATGAGGTGAAATCATTTGCTTTTGGTGCCATAATTTTACAAATTTGGGCTTGGGAACACATCCCGACATGCCGTCCTATATGTGGTGATGAGAGGCAGCCATAGGAGCCTTTGATTTATAGATATTTTGGTTACGTGACATAGGTTTAGATGGGTCATACTAATTATTAGAGGCATGTGTTAGATGACATGACCTTTGTCATCTGGAGGTCATACTTATAGATTGATTCATGGCCAGCTACTCATGCTCAGGTCAGTTATTTCTGCCAAAGTATGGTCTTGATAGAATGATCCAACACTATCCTTGAGAGATTCCTAATTACATGCATCTGGCGGCAGTATGGCATCATACAGGATGCACCCCAGGACTTTGCCACCTATGCATGGTTAGTTTGAGAGCTGCGGTTAGGTTGGACAGCTCAGTTGTCTTATGCATTGTGCAGCCAGGAGTACAGTGGGTATGTTGCCAGGGATTGGGATTATAGGCCACAGGTTGCTGATGTTGGAGTTACTGACACCTTTATTGCTTAGTTAGAAGAGCATCTGATGAGGTGGTTTTCTGATCCAATAGAGCTCATTCCTACCATGGAGGACGTGAAGGATGTGACAGGTGCCCCTATGGGTAGAGGCTAGAGATGACGTGATGTACAGATTCTAGTGGTGCAGCCAACACCACCTAGGCCTAAAGTAGTGATGACCCCACCAAGGCCATCAGGACAAATGAGATCACCGCGACCACACATAGATCCATTAGTCAGACCCTTAGTTTTACATTTTAGATATACCAAAGGTGAGGGCAATACACTTGGTAGTGTTGGTAGTGCCGAGGAGGTGTTAGGAGCTTAGTAGGATGCACTAATGGAGGAGGCATAGGATGCTCCTAATTTTGATTTAGGTGCAGAGATTCATCATTGTAAGGCGCATAAAGGAGCTAGTGTAGAGCATCCTACAGAGGAGGCAGAAACAGTGGCAGTTGAGGTGGATCCTGGTTTGAGATAGATGCCACAGGAGATTATTAGGTGACTCTGACTGCAGATACATGATTTGAGGCTACAAAATGCCACTTTCAAGGTTCAGCTTAGAGAGTCTGAGAGTTAGCAACCTGAGTGAGAGGCTGATGTGAGGTGGCTATAGGCTGAGGTGATCCATTAGATGAGTCAGGCCTTATATTATGTGTCTGCTTATTATTCGAGAGTACCTATTGACTAGAGAGTGCCCTCATATTCTAAGTACATGCTTTCTTCTGAGGGAGCCAGAGTACCACGTGCAAACCCACCACCAAATGCACCTACCGAACAAGGGGGAGCACCAGATGTCGAGGACCAGGAAGATAGTTGATCTATTATAGTGTTCTCATTTTTTGTCATTTTGTCTATACATTGATCATATCAGATAGCTCAGTCGAGCTCATTATTTTTTATACTGTGCCAGCAGTGCACCCCTATACTATTTTGATTTTTGATATATATGAGATCTTTTTCGGTTGTGACTTCATATGCACTTTTCATTTTTTTAATGATGATTATATCATGTGATGCAAATGTAGAATGTATGGAAAATGCAATGTGATCTTTACTTTCAAACATATGGATTTATGCAATGCAATGTTTACTTTCAAATGTATGGATTATGCAATGCAATGATTATGGAAATGTATGATTTGTTTATGCTTTATGAATGCACATGTATGTCTACAATGGATGTATGAAATGATCATGATATGCAACAATACACATGATATATTTTGTAGGTACTGATGAAGATAAGTGCTCAGTCATTTTTAAAAAATGGATGTTTAACCCAGGATGGTGACTGCTTGCTGATCTGTTAAGGAGACCTTCATGCGATACTCAGTCCTTGTGTCATGTTTAGCATAGTTTTGGAGAATCCTTAAGCATCAAGCTAATTTTGAAATTATGAGATAAATACAACCATGCAAATGGAAAAAATGAAATGCAGACCTAGGACCTAGGACTTAGTCACTTATCATGTGTCAGTCTTTTTCATCACTGAATATTTATTAGGTAACCAGATAGTCGATACAATGCCCACTGGCTAGGCAACCATGGACATATGAATATGGATTTTTTATCAGAATGTCAGATTAGATATAAGCACCAAGGCATAAACTCCAAGATGACTTGAATATCATATCCATTTTGATACTACAATTTGTATAAGCATCAGAACATAAACATTGTGATGACCTAAATACACCTTGCGTACAAACACACCAAGCAGTTTAGGAGATAAATCTATTTTCCATGTGAATTACCCGCAGTGACCCTTTATCATTCACATCTTTGGATAATTTTGTGTTTCACAATAAGAATAAGAAATTACTCAAAAGACAATAGTTAGATCGGACTTCCTTGAAGCTTCCAGGCATCGATGATTGAGGTACACATGGCCATCCAATACGAGATGGAGGCACTTATAGTGGACACCAATTCAATCCATAATTTCCAAAGTTATTAGATTTTCACTCAAAGAAGAAAACAAAGAAAAGATTATGCCCCCATTCATCACTCTCTAAATCCTATAAAGGACATCATCAAGGAATTTGTGGGGATAGAATATGCAAAAATCTCAATGTGAATCAATAAGCATACAAGGAGATAAAAGCATGTGGACCAATAATTATTTTTGTTTTGTTGTTGATGTTGTTTGTTTGGTGTGCAAAATCCATTCTAGTAAGGAGACTGACTGACTAACTCAGATTTAGTTTCAAAGGACTCTGACTGGACACAATTCATCTGAGGTACTAAGGACTATATCATATGACATTGATTGCCCCCAAGTTTGGAACATTGATAGGATACAAACGCTTTGATGATTGCTGTACAAACCAACTTTATTGAAAACAAGGATATAAAAAAACTAAAGTAGGACTAAAAGATGGGAAATACCAAGATTGTGCTAATAGATGGAGCATTTTGAACAAGTGGCGCCCGTTTGCTGAGTTTTCACCATCTTGGCAGAGATTTTATTTTTGCTACCAAGGTGCCTATTTCTAGGTTTTCACCAAGGCACTTTTTCTTTTTCTTCTTTGTTTGTATTTTTCATGTTTTCAATTTTTTTGTGTTTTTCCATTTTCTTGATTTTTTTGTGATTCATCAAGGCACCTATTGCTAGGTTTTCACCAAGATGATCATTTTTTCAGGACTTTTTTTTATTTTTATAATTTTTTCAAGACATTTTACCATAGATTGAATGCCTTAGGTGTAGAATTTCTTCAGATGGAGAATGTTGATCAGTTCTCAAAGCTGTTCTCCTTTAGTCATTGAGAGTTGATAGGATCCAAAGCCAAAAGTAGCAATGATAACAAAGGGACCCAGCCAGTTGGGTTCAAACTTGTCGTTGTGCTCTCGATGTGATTGATTTTTGGGATTTTCTCTCAAGACTAGATCACCAACCTAAAATTCTCTTTCTGACTTTCTTGTTGTAGCCTCTAGACATTATTTTTTGATATACTCTGAGATGATCATATGTTGCTTGTTTGTGCTCATCTAGTAGTTCAAGTTCTTGCAACCTAGACACTCTGTAATCATCATCAGTCAAGAGTCCAAACATTCTGATTCTTAGTGATGGGATTTCAACCTCAATAGGTAGTACCACTTTAGACCCATAAACTAAAGTGAATGGTGTAGTCCCAATGGGCATTCTGATACTTGTTTTGTAGGTCCAAAGAGCTAGATTGATCATCAGATGTCATTCTCTTCTTGTTTATTAACTATGCGATGTAGAATTTTCAATAGATTTTTGTTTGATGCCTCTGCTTGCCCATTCCCTTGAGGATAGTAGATGGATAACCAATGCTGCATGATTTTGAATTTAGCACACAAGGAATCCAAGTCCTTATTCTTGAATTGGCCACCATTATCTGTGACTATTGAATGTGGAATTCCATACCGACATATGATGTAGTTCACGATGAACATTGAAATCTATTTTCCAGTTGCTTGAGTCAAAGGGACTGCTTCTACCCATTTTGTGAAATAGTCGGTAGCTGTGATGATATGGGTATGACCATTAGAAGAATGTGGATGTATAGCTCCTATGAGATCAAACACCCATTGTTGAAAAGGCCATTGTGTAGTGAAGGGAATCAAATCTCTCCCTGGTGCATGAATTAAGTTACCATGTACTTGGCACTTTTGACAGTTCTTTACATATTTGATAGCCTCTTTTTCCATTTCAGGCCAATAGTACCCAACCCTAATAATTTTTTGAGCTAGTGTTAAATTGTTGGAATGTGATCCACATATACCATCGTGGACTTCCTCTAATGCACATTGAGACTCTTCTCGCTCTAAATGCCTAAGGAGTGTAACATCTAGACCCCATTTGTACAAGTCATTACCTATGATGACATACTGCAATGCATTTCAGATAAGGTATCATTTCTTATGGTGATTAAAGGTATCAAGGATGATTTGGTCTTGAAGGTAGGAGAAAAGGTTTTGTAGTGGGAGGAATCATGACCAACAACAGTGCAGATCATGTGGGTTTTGGGGGAATCATATGCAGGGAAGGATAGTGCTTCTACTAGGAACTCGTAACATAGCTCATGTTCGGGCTGTTGTAGTAAAGATGATAGTGTTTCCAAAGCATCAACATCCTTGTTCTTTGTTCAAGGAATCTTCTCAAAAGTGACTGAGATGAAATAATTCTTTAGGTCATTGACCATGCATTTGTATGGAATTAGTTTCTCATATTTTGTCTAGTACACATCATTGACTTGGTGTATGACTAGCTATGAGTCTCCATGAATGTGCAACTCTGTCACTCACCACTCAATTGCTATCTTCATGCCATTAAGTAGAGGTTCATATTCAAAAATATTGTTTGTGCAAGGAAATTTTATTCTGAATGCTTTAGGTATTGAGTAACCTTGTGGTATTATTAATAATATGCCTGCTCCAAATCCATTATGTGTGTAAGATCCATCAAATAAAATATGCCAAGTCCTAGAAGATATGTGCAAGATGGATGAGTCTGGAAATTCCATCTGTAATGGTGTATCATCAAACATTGGTGTTTTAGCTAACTGATCTGCAATGACTTGGCCTTTGATATCTTTTCTCTCAACATATTCTATGTCAAATTCACTCAATAGCATCACCCATTTAGATAGTCTACCTATGAGGGTAGCTTTGCTCAATAAGTATTTCAAGGGATCTATCTTAGCTATCAATTGTGTTGTATGAGCTAACATATAATGCCTCAGTTTCTATGATGCAAAGATCATAGCTAGACAAGCTTTCTTGATCATTGAATAGTTCTTCTCATATGGTACCAATGTTCTACTGATGTAGTAAATAGCTCTTTCTTTCTTATTTTCATCATGTTGTGTAAGTAATGCTCCCAATGATGTATCTATGGTGGAGACATATAGAATCAATGGATTCCCTTGTATAGGAGGCATCAAAATAGGAGGATTTGATAGATATTGCTTTATGTGGTTGAAATTCTTTTCACATTCCTCATTCCATGAGAAAGTCACACCTTTATGTAATGTCTTTGTGAAAGGTTGTGATATATTTTCTAGTTGAGATATGAAACATCTAATTGATTTCACCCTCCCTTCTAAGGTTCTCATTTGACTAATATTTTTGGGAGGTTGCATCTCCATGATAGCCTTGACTTTAGCAGGATCTACTTCAATGCCCTTCTTTGAAACAATATAGCCCACCAGCTTTCTAGAAGTGACACCAAAAGCACACTTTTTAGGGTTTAGTCTGAGACTAAACTTCTCCATTCTATCCAATATTTTTCTCAAGTCATTCAGATGTTTTGATCTTGTCATAGACTTAGCCAAGGTATCATCAACATGGTCTTCCATGGTTCGATGCATCATATCATGAAAGATAGATGTCATAGCTCATTGATAAGTAGCTCCAATATTCTTAAGACCAAATGGCATGACATTCCAACAAAAGGTACCCCATGCACATGTGAAAGATGTTTTCTCTTGATCCTCTAGAGTAATTTTGATTTGGTTTTATCCAGAGAAACCATCCATTAAAGAATACATCTCAAAGCCCACAGTCATGTCCACTATCATATCAATATTTGGTAATGGAAAATCATCCTTAGGGTAGGCTTTTTTTACATCTGATGCAGGAGCATCCTGGGTGTAAGAGCAATCTTGCATCACCCAAAAATATTTCTATTTTTATATTCAAGAAGGGCTATTTTAGTGCAGAGCTACTATTTATGGAAAGTTACTATTTTTGGTAATTTTTGCATGTGCTCAGAATGATCTGATTTCTTTCTTGGAGGTTCATTTTGGTCATGTAAGTCTGCCAGTAAAGTTTCATTGCCAGATCAAGTGTATATTGGAAGATATTGAAGATTTTCGGTATTGGCAGCAGGGTACAGAAACTTTGAACTTAGTTTTGAAGGCTTTAGAGGCCCCGGATGAGGTCAAAAATTTGGGTGATTGGTGCTTGCATAGGTCAAGCCTATAGAGCGCTTCGTGGCATTTCTGAAATGGGGTTATAATAGCCGATCGGGTCAACTGGTGATGACTTATGGTCTTCGGAAGTTGGGCCACCTGAAATGGCGAAAAATAATTTTCTTCAAAATTTCTGTTCGGGTTTCAAAGGTTATGTTGAGCCGACTATGATGTAATAAAAAGTAAAATAAAATAATTCTAAGTTTGGTCAGCCTTATTGGCTAAAATTCTGGAACCTTCCCAGGCGGTGGATAATTGCCTATATAAGGAAGGCTGTATTATTGTCTTAGGCAGTTCGGAATAGTTTTGGGGTAGTAGATCTGGGTAATAGTTCGAGGCTTTGTCCTACAGAATATTGTAAGGGAATGCCATGTGGCTTTGCATATTGTAATTCTGAAAGTTTGTAATTCCACATTTGTGGAGATAATAAGAAGCCAATTTTCTGTTCTTGCATATTATTGTTGTTGTTTCTCTATGTCTGTTATGTGTTTGTGGTATTAAGGGGAGCACCCTTCATCAACATCTCTGAAGTCTGTACATACTTTGATAGATTTTTCTGGTTTTGATACTAGAACAATATTTGAGATCCATTCAAGATAATCAATAACTTGGATAAATCTGGCTTTTAGTAGTTTCTCTAGTTCATCTTTTACAAGAAATGCCACATGAGGATGCATTTTATGCAGCTTCTATTTTACAAGTTTAACTCCTGGAGTGATAGAGATATGATGCATGATGAGATCAGGATCTAACCCTAGCATATCTAAATATTTCCATGCAAAGTTGATTTTCTTCTCTGTCAAGAAAGTAGTGAATACTTGTTTCTCTTCCTTTGATAGGGATTGTGCTACATGAATCAGTTGTGGTTCCTTTGTTGTACCCAAGTTGATAGATTGAGTGGGTTCTATCAATAGTGGAGGTCTATCTAGTAAATGACTCAGAAGGACATCAAATATCTCATCCTTAGGTGCCTCAAAGAGGTTTTCACCTTCGGATATGTCTTTTTTTTTTACTATTTTAGGTTATGAGATTGCCACATAGTGGTTTTCACCCTCAAAACTCTTTTTCTTTTTGCTTTTGTTTTTTTGACTGAGATATTTGATATCTAACTCTGTCATGCTAATGCTAGGTTCACTGATGGAAGATTTCATAGGTTCCACTACATTGTGGTAGTAGGGAAGAGCGTAGTTAGTCTGGAATGTGTGGATATCTCAGTTTGGATTGGTAGATGTTTGATCAATAAGCTCTAGTTATTGGATAGTCAACGTATGGGAGGATTGAGAAATGGTGTTCACACATATGGTGTTGTCATCATTGGTCCTAACCTAACTCTCAAATTCAAAGGTGATATTACTACTTAGAATGTTTAGTTCACGAATCATTTCAACGTCATTATTGGATTCCACTTCATTAGTAGGTGGATTAGACTCGTTAAGTTTGTTATTTCGCTCTAGACTCATGTTGGATTTAGGTGAATATTGGTGAATGACATCAATGTGTTTTTCTATGATAAGCTCATCTTCTTCTAGAATAACTCCCCATTCATAGTCATTTGATTCATCCTCTGATTCTTCTTCTAGACCTTTGGAAAATCTGAAAACATGTGTGAAGTCAGGACAAATCCCCCAAGCAGGATTACCTTTAGATTCTAAGAGGAATTCATATTGGTGGGAATCTATCTTAGAACCACTGGAATAGCCCAAATGTTTAGCTATTGTGAGAGGTTTACCTACTTCTTTTTCAGTAGTAGGTTCTTATGTATCTACCACGTTGATATTCTCCTTAGGTTTCTCTTCATCCTTAAGAAGATTCGGTATGTTTTGAGGTAAACGTTCATAAGGAACAAGATCAGTGGTATCTAAATCATCACTATTTGATTGTTGTGTTTCTTCCTTTAGCCGAGTTGTTGTTGTTGGACTTATTTGTTCTAGAACATGTGTTGAGTTATTATTTAGGTGGAAGGGTTTCTTGTGATATCCAATTCCTATTGTTTCCTTGCTTGTTCTCCCATAGTGTTTGATAGGTTGTATGATTCCTTTTCCTCTTGTTCCTAGAGGTCCTACTCTAGTATATCCCATTTAGACATGATTTTGTGACCTGGTCCATATGACTTTGAAGGAATCTTGTTTGACTTGGAGTCACATATTTGAACTGATTGAGATTGAGAATCATCTTTGTATAGCCATGCAAGCACAACTTCTTCCTCTTCAAACTCTTGTTTGGACACTTTTTCTATGACAAAACTTCCATTATAGATAGCTTGAGGTTCTTTAGATGCTTGTTTTGTCTATTTTAAGGGCTGCCCATAAGATTTTGGTGAGACTAGGAGAGACGTTAGAAATAGGACCGGTTCCATGGTATATTCTTCCATGCCTGTGTCTTTGATTTTGACCTCTTTGGCAAGGTCTGACATCTTGGATGTAGATGCTATGTCTATTTTCTTAGTGGAAGATTCCCTATTGTGAGGAACAAGTTTGTCGGCACTCTCTTTCAAGGCATTGCAAGATGTAGATATGTCAGTTGGAATTGTTACCTCTACTCCACCATAAGGAAATTTCATGCATTTATGGTACATTAATGGAATACCTTGCATCTCATGTATCCAAGGTCTCCCTAGAAGAATGTTGTAAGCCAATGGAAGATCTAGAACTTGATAGGTGATGTCTTTGATGACTGGTCTTGTTCTGATAAGTAGTACAATTATTCCCTTGGAGGATCTTTCTTGTTCATCATATGCTTTTATGGTTATCTTCTTTTTAGGATCAATAGAATCTTCTGATAATCCAAGTTGTGTGACCAATTTGTAGGAACATATATTTAAACCAACACATCCATATACCAACACACGTTTGACACAATAGTTTTGGATTAAGACTTCAATGTGGAAGGGATGGCTATGCAGATGACTCAGTAAATTATCATCTTCCTCTAAAAATGAGATATACTGGGGTGATGTCAGGTGACCAACCATAGTCTAAAATCTATCTAGATTAATATTTTCAGCAACATTGGAACCGAGCAGAGATTTATCCAGAATAGCCCTATGAGCAGGAGATATCTAAAGAAACTCAAACATGGATATTTTTGCATTGGTATACTAGAGTTTTTGGACAATTTTGTATGATGTTGCCCTGGTCTCTTTAGGGTTTGATGATTGTGAGGTAGCCCTCTATTTAGAAGCATATAAAATATTGAAAGGAACCTTAGGGGCATTTGGTGAACCCAAATTTTGTCCTGGTAGATGTACTCGAGCTTGTGATCAAGTTACTGCATTTGCTGATTGATTATCTCTATCTCTTTTTAAAATGGTGATGACATTGCAAGATTCAGATAGGCATGGTTCAACCATGTTTATGACATCATTGTTTCTAGAGTAGGCATAATTGACTTTAGCACCCATGTTAGGTCTAGAAGATGAATCTCCTTGACTATGCTTCAGAAATGGTTCTATGAATGTTGTATGATGTTTGTTGGTTTTATGGTTGTCAATTAAAAATTCTCCATCATCAATTTTTTCTTATATGAGATTCTTTACACATGCAATTATTGGTTTTATGTCCTTTGTTATGATGGAAGTCATAGAAATCGGTCTCTTTCCACCATTTAGGTTTAACTTCAAGATCATATGGTTTTATCTCAAGTAGTGCGATGATTTTGTTTACCAATAATGTTTTCATGCTAGATTCTAAGGAATCGCCCAAAGGAGTGAACTCACGCTTTGGTTTTGTAACCCATGGTTTATAGTCATTAGACTTTTTAGAAGATTTAGGTGCCTTTAGTTTGGAAGCTTTCATGGCTTGGGTTCCAATGGCGAGAATGAATGTTGGTGCCTTTGATGGAGCACCGATGTCATTGAAAACACCATCTGTTACAACATTCTTGTTCTTGTTCTAGAATTTGACTTTATCTTTGTTATTGGAACTAGAACTTGGTTCATACTTGTTGTCTTTGTTAAGTGATATATCTCCCTTACAAACAAGCACATTTTTGATCTTTATGGAATTTTCTAGCATTTTCTCAAAAGAAGTATGATTCTGCATTTGTAAGTGATAATTGATTTCCAGAATTATGTTATTGATAAAGATTTCTAATTTTTCATTTTTCGGGATCTGTCTGGCATAAAGTGAAAATTTCTTCCTCTAGCGTTTGAGGAAGGTCAGAAAGGGTTCTCCCAACTTTTTTTTAAGATTGCATATGTCGATCATAGTGACCAGATTTTGAATATTGTAGGAGTACTATTGGTAAAATAGTTTGATTAGATCCTCAAAATTCTTGATGGTTGGAGGCATTTTAGAGAACCAATGAATGGTTGCTCCTCCTAGAGATTGTGGGAAAAGATGCATTAAGTAGGTTGGTTCATGCATGAACTCCATGGATTGAGTACAAAATTCTCTGACATGATCTTGGGGGTCAGAGTTCCCATCATATTTTTAATATTTTGGTATCTCCACTCTTTTTGGGAATGGTGGCATGTACAAGTTTTTATCGAATGGAAAGGGGCATTTAGAGCCTCCATAGAGAATTCATTAGGTTCCTTCTCTTTTTCCAGCTTGTTGAGCTTAACTCACATGGCATGCATCTCTTTCATCATTGTTTTGATAGGAGTTTCTTCCTCTTGTGTGATGATATTCTCAATATTAAATTCTTGAGGAATTTTGGCTCCTTATTGAGCTAGTTGTAAGAAATAGGCCTCTTTCTCTTCTTGCAAGAAGTGTTTCAGCATTCTTCAAAATTCATCATCATTTCTATATCATTCAACTTTAGATGGTGTTGGTTTTGGATCTCTGCCATGATTAGAGTAATGACCTTGAGAGCCTTGGTATCCTCCTCCTTGAGAGATTGTGGCATTATGAGGACTCCTGGGGCTTGATTGATGTGGATTTGATTGATTACCTCCATGGGTTGATTGGGGAGGATTAGAATAACCTTTCTTTAGATGTCGATTACCTAGAGTGTCTTCTTCATACCGAGTAGTTTTGTATGGTTGATTAATGGTGTTAATAACATAAGAAGAGAAAGGTGAGAATCTGGGTTCTTCTCCAAGTTTTCTATGTGAGGAAGCTTGGGTTTCCACCATTTACCTTGGGTAAATTGAAAGAGAAAGACTAAGACAACTGATGAATGATTGGATTCAGGAAAATCGAATGATGCAACCTTGTCAAGATTGGATTGGTTTGATTGGATGTAAGTTTAGGATATTGTGCCCTAGATGTATGGGTAGACATCCAAAAGATAGCGAACATGAGCTTACAGCACTTAGCCATTTTTTAGGATTGAATTTGAAGATGATTTTGACAAGGTTTTGACACAAGATGAAATGGGATCCAAATTGATAAATTAGAAGGCTAGATCAAACTCAAGAGACCACTTTACGAAAATGAATTGGAATTTTTTGGTTTTCTGCTCTGTTCCTGACATAGTGAATATTCTGACAAAATCTAGTGATTGACTGCAATGATTGAATTTCTGACAAATTAGAAGGCTTTCTGACAATTTTGACAAAAATCTTTTATGAATTTATGTAGGCTCGTACGAGTCAGGATTGGGTTTGATATGACAATTGGAAAAAACTATATGACAATTGACTCTAGGGTTTTCTTTTGCTTAAGATTTTTGACAATACTCATACGAAAAAGTACAAGTTCCTGTATGAGTTTTTGGGGGTTCTAAAATGACAATTATAAAACTCGTATGACTTTTGATTTTCCAAGACAATAGTTGACACTAGAAAGGATTTTTGCTTCAGATTTGGTCAATTTTTCAACTGTTTTGTGTTTTCAGTATCAAGTTGATTGTAAATTTCTCTGTTCAGGTTTTGAAGATCTATGTATTGGATTTGTCTCAAGTTGTTTAACATAGCAATAGGCTCACAATCACAGAAAACAAAGGGAACTGACTCAATGAATCAATCACACCTATCTTACCCTAGCTAGGAGAAGAGATGTATTACTTTCTCATTGACTTAGGAATACACTCATGGAATCCTCACAATATGGTGATACAACAACACGTAATGGATTTTGAAGCCCATATTAGCTGGGTTCAAGCATCAAAGAGGGCTCAATATGATGAATTTCTTGGGGTGATTACTATTCACATCACACAAGCACTACAAATCCTTCAAAGGTAGATTGGTAGCAAACTAGCTTAGTCTTTTAATCAAGGCATCCATTCAAAACTGTCCCCCATAGTCCCGCAAGCATGATTAAGGTTGTTAACCCTATGAGCACTCTGACCAATGTAGTCTCGCAAGTAAGATTTAATTAGTGTCTCTGCTCTACACAAAATTAAAGTGTGTTCATGGTATGAGACCAAGGAACAAATATAGCTATGTCTTTCGAGGCTTTAACCTCAAGGAATCATCAAATTTTATAATGGGGTGGAAGAGTCAGCTTAAGACTTGTCCCCACTTGGGTCATTCCCAGGAGTTGTTTACCTCTCCAGCAAGCCCTCTAAAGGATTAATTGAAAAGTGAGGTTGGGGAACATAGGATCTAGGTTTCTGATTTTGTGAAAGAGAAGAGCATAATCCCCTAACCTTTTCCTTTTCCCTATCCAAGACACACCAAGTAGTATCAATCTGGAGATAGTAAGCAAACTGGCACCAAAGAAGACACATTTTGGGTTTCTAATTCTCCTAAGAAGGAGAAGAGCATAATCCCCTAAGTATTTTCCCCAATGGAAATAGACACACGTACCTATTAAACTAAGTGCTTATGAAAATGAAATTGAAAGTTAACCAGACACAATATTTTCTTGAATGATAGTAGGCAACCTACAAAACCACCTGTTAGAAATTTTTGTAGAGCAAGCTTTCTTTGACCGGCATTTTTTGAAGAATAAGGTTATATGCAAAAGATGGGTTTAGAAGTCAAGACAAGAAAGGCCAAAGAATGGGGTTTTATGCTTAATCTTCATCTTTCATCCTGCACAGATATCATTAGGCTGTAAAAAATGATCAGAAATAGCAAGTATCAATTGTTAGGGTTAGTCGTTAGTTAAAATCTAAAATCAAAATCTAAAAGATTGCTTCAAATTCTGATACGATAATTGAAATTCTAGTGTCAAAAATCGTACGATAATATGCTACTTCCCATATGATAATTCAGACATGATACGATAGTGGGTTAGTATGCATACGATAATTTAGCTCTCGTACAAAAATGCACATACAACCGGCATGACCCTTCAGATTATCGTCTATCGTACGACAGATAGGGGATCATGATACGACAATCTACGAAATGACATATGAAATTGTATGGACAGATAATTAAAAATCATAGTTTTAAGAAAAAATTTCACCAAAGTGAAGAATAAAAATTGGAAACCCGTTACAAGGCCCCTCAGTGGGCACTAGAAATGTGTGTGAAAATTGTACCTAGCTATGGACACAACACTTCAGTACAACATTAGAGGTTAGCAAATCAAGAAATCTGCAAATGAAAATAATATAGCTAACTAGGAGATTTAGTGCCTTCTAGTAGGTGTGAGTTTGGTATTCTCAGATTATGATCAAGATCAGTGACAATGCAACACCTAAACGAAGGATTTGAAATGATGAAAGCAATGAAAATATGAATACAGATTGATCTATATTTTTGGATTTTCTATGCAATATGATGAAAAACTGATATGAAATTGATCTAAAATGGATTGAAATGAATTTGAAAATATAATCTAATAATGCTATGGAATGCTATGAAAATGATGAAAAACAATGAATTGAAATTGCAAAAATCTCACAATATCACCAGATTGCACAAGCCAGATTCTCCAAATTTGCAGGGTGTGTTTTCAAAGGACTAAGTCTCATTTATATAGAAATCCAAGGCTTGAGGGTGCATGGAAAAAGCCATAAATCACTCCTTGATGAACTCAGCTTGATTTTTGAGTTATCAATAAATTAGAAATAGTTAACTCACAAAATCATGCAAAAGCAGCTTTTTAACTCATCATAGAGTTTAGATCACTTTTTCAACTCACAGTCACATGTTGAGTTTAGAAAGTTAACAAATTGAAATTGACAGTTGATTTAAAGTTAATTGCTTTTTCTAAATGTGCATGATTTAATATGAATTAATTCAATAATTTAAGTGATTTATTCTCAACTTAACTGATTTTTTAATTAAAATAACTAATTTATGGGTTAATCAATTATTTAATCAAACTTTATCCCAAAACTATATCATGAAATTTGACAATTTGATTTAATCAATTAAATAATAATTTAATCAATTATTTGTAGGATTTTTAAATTATTGTCAAAATTAAATAATATTAATTAGGAATAAATAGAATTAAAACTAATTAAATTAATTAAGTGGAAGAATAAATCTAATTAATTAAATATTTATCATATTCAATTAATCAACTTTAGGATAAATAAAAGAATATCATTTATCGCCAAATAATATTTAATTAGGAGAAAATTTGGATAAATTAGGAATATTTAGGAAATATTCCCCGATGCGGAATTTATGATAAAATCAATTAGGGTTTGGATAATTTGATGTGTTGATGTGCCTTAGGTTAGGACTTTAAGGTCAATCTTGATCGATTTGTTGATGTAGAAGGTCAATAGTCCTATAGCCCATTTTTGGGGTATTACAAACCAGAGTGTTGATGAAAAAAATAGAGCTTTTATTCCAATTAATCATCTATTCCGAGGCACTACAGTATTGATTCAAATCTTTCTTAATGTTTCTTTCTTCCAAAACTGTAGCCTTACCCATCATGATAGTATCATCCACAAACTGCTTGTGGGTGCAGGTAATGTTAGAAGATGATGACCTAAGACCTTCAATAATTCCCTGACTGACAAGAGACTAGATGTGTCTTCCAAAACTCGCAGCCATGATAATGAATAAAATAGGGGAGATAAGGTCTCCCAGTCTAAGTCCTTAGAAAAGTGTGTTGTTGGGTGCCTAAGGGAAAATATGTTTTCTTATTTTTACTTCATTTAAAGTTTGATTTTTTTATTTTTTCTTTCATCGAAAGAGCCCTTTCAATGTTAAAATGTTAATTTTTACACATTTATGGATTTTGCCAAAATTTGAATATTTTCTTTCTTTTAAGAATTGTGAGACTTCCTTGTGTTCTAATGAGATGAATGATGGATTCTATGGGAATATGAGCTATTGGAAAAGTGGCCAATTGAATGATTTTTTATTTGGATTATTCTTTTGTTTACTTGGTTTTTACCTTGAGTGGTTTGGAGTTGAGTTTTCCTCCTATTATTCCTTTGATTTTTTTTTTGTTTCCTATTGTGTTGGCATACTCCATGATTTAGGTTGAGCTTGCATGATATACCTGGATGTTGGGTTTCAAGACCACATCTTAGCATGTAGTTGAGCTATGCTTCTATGCCAAGGTCCAAGTGACTTGTGCTCATGGTATTGAGGTCAGTAGAGCTTACCTTGTTTTGTATTTCATGACTTGAGAGTCTTTTATGGATATTTCCTTATTGCATTATTTTCTTTGTACATCACTATTTTAATGAGATGAGCTATTTTGTGTTTGAGTAGTGGTGTAATGCCCCGCCAGGGAACCCAGAAGAACTTAACCTAAACATGAAACTAAGTTTGCAGAGCATTTTTTTTTTCAAAGTTAACAATCAATAACATCAAAGTTTACAATGCGGAAGCAAAGCATAACATAAACAACCAACATAGGTTACAACTCTCAAGGGTTTCTTGACGTAGATTACGAAAGAGTTAATTAATTAATATAAGATAATGATATGAATCCCAAGATTACATTTGAAAGATAAATACAACATCAAATGCATGATTACATAAATAAAATTGGTACCATAAGGTGACCATAATAATAAGCATCCACTGCACATGTTGCAGGGTATGTGAATACAATAACTGGAAAGAAATACAACATGATAACTCTGAATATCTAATACAATGATACAAGATCACAAGAAAAAGAAGATCAAGAAAGAACAACTACAACATGGATCATCCAGCCTTGGTACACAAATGTCAGAATCTCAAATGGTAAAAGAATCACTACCACCCGACCTCGTGAACCTAAACGGTCCACTCCCACCGTGCTAAGGAGATAACATTAGAACCCACTCAGATAACAAACAACAACAATCCAAGGAAGAGGTCCTGAAAGCTTCTAACTCAAGGATACCAAAAATTACATCAAGGCATAAACATACTCTACTAGAGGCAAACACAACACATAGGAAACCAAAGATGCATACAAGAAGTGTCATCACACATGCCAATTCTAGGGTTATCCTGGTAGTCCCTTCAAACCCCGACGCCCTAGTGACTCTATGTGGATATAGTAACCTCTCGTGTAGACAAGGTACTACCTATGCCATCTCCAGTCCATAAAGGCGGCAAGCATCATCTCAACTCCCATCCTAGTCAAACTCAATCAGGAACTCAAGCATGGGCGAGGCACAAAATATCTTTTTAGGTTCATTTTAGATTCCCAATCTTTATTAATTATCACTTATTACTCCACTTGTAATGGGATCTCTTGGTAGCCACTTCTGGGCTCTGGCACCAATTCACAAGCCACTTCCTGATATACACTTAGATGACCTACGCTAGGGTTTCACAGAATCAAGCATAATCACTGAGTTAACACAACTCAAGAATCTTCATAACTAGATTCAACATGCATGACTAGAAACCACTAGGATCAAACCCACCTAGGGTTAGAACATCGCATGCAATCTAACAACGTATGCAAGGCAACCAAACATAACAAAAAGATATCAAAAACCTACCTCTGGATTATATCCCAAAAAGATAATTACAACCCCTAAAATCATTCCAAAACAAATTGCCTGAGGGTGTCTAAAGTCTTCATGATAAACCATGTATGCTGAAGTTTGCATCACTCAATTATACAAGAAAATACAAACTAAAATAACAAAAGATTTAATCTCATTCTAATACTTTAGCCAGATACAATTGACTAAAAACAATATGAATCAATTTAGTTTTCAAATACATCCAATGATCTAAATATTTTGATTAAACATAATCTATCCAATTACATTTAAAATCAAAATAAATAAATACATTAATATCCCAAATTAAAAATAGTTTATGCATAACTAAAACCTATAGTTACAATTTCCATAACATACGTTAATAATAAAAGAATATCAATTGAAAGTAGAATAAACTAATTTAATTAAGAGTTAATTTTAATAATAATAAATAGTAATTTAAAAGGCCATTTAAAAATTACCCAAATAATAATCATTTAAGAAAAAAAATTAAATTAAAATTAAATTTACCTAAAATAATTAATCAATAAACTAAATTAAACAATTAAAAAAAAAACTATACTTAAAAAACATAACAAAACCATATAATACAAAAAAAAGCAATTAATAAGGAATCAGGGGAAGACTTGCTAGCCCCACGCCCCTATCATGAGCACAGACCCTACCCTTGCCATGTGTGCAATCCCTATGCATCAATACCTTAGGGTACTATGCACGCAGTCCCTTTGGGACTGATGTGCTTTAGTACCTTAGGGTACTGGGCAACAGTCCTTGGGAAACCAAAAAGGTGCCCAAAACAAATACTTAATTTTCTTACCTTAAAATATATTTTTTCAACAATTTTTTTTTAATATAAATATATATATTAAACATAAATAAAAGTCACCAATACAAAAGAAATACCATTATCATGATTTTTATCTCTGCTAGATTCACAGCATGATCAAAAACCTTAGTCTAATTGGGTGTCTTAGTATTTTTCAACAGATTCCTCAAAACCATCAAATTTCAAAATAGATTGGTGAAACTATTCAGATCAAATTGCAAAAATACAAAGCTTTTCAATATTCAATTCCAACACACATGATGAAGACACACTTTTCTTTTCTACAGAGATATGAAAAGGATTAACCATAACAATACAAAACCTACCTCAAATCAAAATTTAACAAATTCGATGATGACCAGAATGAAGAAAATAGAATCCAAGCCTTTCGAAGAACTCTCCCAAATCTGTCCCAATTTTGTCTCCAAAAATTCCTTCTCCAAACCCTGTGTCATCCAATAATGGCCAAAACCCCCAATACATAAAGGAATCTCCTTTCACATGCAAAAATATAAACTCAACTCCAAGAGGGCTTTGCATGAAGACAAACTTTAGTTCACAATTCAGTCTCAGTTGAACTGAAGCCTCCTTTCCACTTTGACTTTAGTTGAAAGTACATAACCAAACTTCAACTTGAATTATTAATTCAATTCCATTCAATTATGAATGTGCAACATAATGCATTCAAATAAATAATAATTAAAACATTTAATTAACATAATTAACACATGCCAAAATAACTTTCAATTTAATTAAATATATTTTAATTAAACAAAGGTTAAATTTCATGATTTAAATAAATCAAGAGTGAAGATATTCAATTAATTCACATTAATTAAATATTTCAACCACACTCAAATTAGCATATAATTAATTTCTAATTAATTTATGCATCAACTATATAATATAAATAATAATTAAACTAAATAAATACATTTATTTAATTACCATTTAAATACTATACCACAACTAAAAATAGAATAATCTAAAAATAGAAATCACATCAAACGCCACAATCCAATGAATCAGAAAGACCTAAGAACCCACATTCAAACTCAGGACATAGGTGTAAACTCTTGCCAATTGGATGAGTTTAGAAAGGGTGGAAACATAGAATCTTGTCCCCTACTTTAGGACAATAATTGGCTTCGGTTAGGATTTGGAATTGGATATTATCTCCCCTCTTTTACCATTGAGATTAGCGATAGGGCACGCTCATCCTGAAAATTCAGAGAAGTCGATGCCCGGTACCTGCAAACCTGCATAAGAGACAAGCATGTGCATATATAGAGAGATATAATAGACAATGGCAGGGATCAGTCGATCATGTGGATCTCGCAAGCAAGTAACTACAACTCCGTCCCTCAACCACATCAGGCACGTCAAACAAAAATGTAAAACAAACACCTCAACCATACACATGCAAGTATGGGGTCAGTAAAATCATAAGTTTTAATGATTCCCTAACATATATTCTATCATCATAAAGTAATCATATCATTTATAAAATTGGACCAGGGGCAAGGTACTACATCCACCCCCCCTAGAATTAGGCTTACTCCTAGAAGCCTACAACAGTTGAGGATATATTTTCCCTCCAAACACGAAGCATTTACTAAATATAAAACATGAAATTGGAAAACAAGTCATAACATAAGGACATAATATACAATCATTAAGAACATTATAATATCTAGTTTAGGAACAACTAAAAATATCATATTGATCAATAATTCATTAACAATTTGAAAAACAAATCTAAACCTTTATTCATACATCATCATAGAAAACATCTAGGATCGATCACATAAAGAACACATTCATATCTATAACAAATAATGAGTTGAGAAGTTCATGAAAAAATATCCAGTTAATGCAATACTTGTGCAATCATAAAGGATACACAATGATACTAATGTCACACATCACATATAGCACCATCTCTATGATGTCCTCCCTTATACATACTATCAGGGGTTCATGATGAACATGATAGAAACAATACTTATCACAGAATAGGGCCAACAATAGCAAACATTCAGAGTAGCCACCATAAAATTCACAAAGGTAAAAACCCAACTGGGGGAATCATAAGTCCAACATTAAATCATAAGAGCGCTCAATTGTTCAACAATAAATTAAGTGTGACTAACGTCACAAGATAGATAATGAAAAGAGAGTTAGGTGACTAATCCAATCATAAGAAAGTTCAAAAATTTCAATGCTAGCCCATAAACATCACAAACAATTTCATAAATCAACCAAAAATGAATCATCAAACATAACACACCCACATAACAAGGTGACTAGTAGTAGCCACACTCAAGGGAGTAATTGCTTCATGACATCCAAGGTATTTCACCCCAGATGCATTAGAGAAGGTAACCATACACAATAAATAGTCAAACACCTATGACCACCACTAGACCAATGATATCTCAAAGGCATTTAGGAGAAGCAGAACATAAATGTTTACATGTAGTTTAATGGTTATAAAAACACAAAAGGGTTATATGTCTATGTTTGGTTTCAAGTTTAATAGTCTAGACATCTAATGGGCACACAACTTCCCAGAGTTCCCAGTGTAGAACCCGGTGCTCTGATACCAAGTGTAATGCCCCACCAGGGAACCCAAAAGAACTTAACCTAAACATGAAACTAAGTTTGCAGAGCATTTTATTTTTAAAGTTAACAATCAGTAACATCAAAGTTTACAATGCGGAAGCAAAGCATAACATAAACAACCAACATAGGTTACAACTATCAAGGGTTTCTTGACATAGATTATGAAAGAGTTAATTAATTAATATAAGATAATGATATGAATCCAAAGATTACATCTAAAAGATAAATACAACATCAAATGCATGATTATGTAAATAAAATTGGTACCATAAGGTGACCATAATAATAAGCATCCACTGCACATGTTGCAGGGTATGTGAATACAATAACTGGAAAGAAATACAACATGATAACTCTGAATATCTGATACAATGATACAAGATCACAAGAAAAAGAAGATCAAGAAAGAACAAATGCAACATGGATCATCCAACCTCAGTGCATGAACGTCAGAATCTCAAATGGTAAAAGAATCACTACCACCCGACCTCGTGAACCTAAACGGTCCACTCCCACCATGCTGAGGAGCTAACATCATAACCCACTCAGATAACAAACAAAAACAATGCAAGAAAGAGGTCCTGAAAGCTTCTAACCCAAGGATACCAAAAAGTAAATCAAGGCATAAACATACTCTACCAGAGGCAAACATAACACGTAGGAAACCTAAGATGCATACAAGAAGTGTCATCACACATGCCAACTCTAGGGTTATCCTGGTAGTCCGTTCTGACCCCGGTGCCCTAGTGACTCTATGTGGATATAGTAACCTCTCATGTAGACAAGGTACTACCTATGCCATCTCCAGTCCATAAAGGTGGCAAGCATCATCTCAACTCCCATCCTAGTCAAACTCAATCGGGAACTCAGGCATGGGCGAGGCACAAAATATCTTTTTAGGTTCATTTTAGATTCCCAATGTTTATTAATTATCACTTATTACTCTACTTGTAATGGGATCTCCTGGTAGCCACTTCTGGGCTCTAGCACCAATTCACAAGCCACTTCCTAATATACACTTAGATGACCTACCCTAGGGTTTCACATAATCAAACCTAATCACTGAGTTAACACAACTCAAGAATCTTCATAACTAGATTCAACATGCATGACTAGAAACCACTAGGATCAAACCCACCTAGGGTTAGAACATTGCATTCAATCTAACAATGTATGCAAGGCAACCAAACATAACAAAAAGATATCAAAAACCCGCCTCTAGATTATATCCCAAAAAGATAACTACAACCCCTAAAATCATTTCAAAACAAATTGCCCAAGGGCATCTAAAGTCTTCATGATAAACCATGTATGCTGAAGTTTGCATCACTCAATTATACAAAAAAATACAAACTAAAATAACAAAAGATTTAATCTCATTCTAATACTTTAGCCAGATACAATTGACTAAAAACAATATGAATCAATTTAGTTTTCAAATACATCCAATGATCTAAATATTCTGATTAAACGTAATCTATCCAATTACATTTAAAATCAAAATAAATAAATACATTAATATCCCAAATTAAAAATAGTTTATGCATAACTAAAACCTATAGTTACAATTTCCATAACATACGTTAATAATAAAAGAATATCAATTGAAAGTAGAATAAACTAATTTAATTAAGAGTTAATTTTAATAATAATAAATAGTAATTTAAAAGGCCATTTAAAAATTACCCAAATAATAATCATTTAAGAAAAAAAATTAAATTAAAATTAAATTTAACTAAACTAATTAATCAATAAACTAAATTAAACAATTAAAAAAAAACTATCCTTAATAAACATAACAAAACCATATAATACAAAAAAAAGTAACTAATAAGGAATTGGGGGGGGGGGGACCTGTGGGCCCCACGCCCCTATCATGAGTGCAGACCCTGCCCCCGCCATGTCTGCAATCCCTGCATGTCATTACCTTAGGGTATTGTGCAACAGTCCTTGGGAAACCAAAAAGGTGCCCAAAACAAATACTTAATTTGCTTACCTTATAATATATTCTTTCAACCATTTGTTTTTAAAAGCATTTTTTTTAATATAAATATATATACTAAACATAAATAAAAGCCACCAATACAAAAGAAATACCATTATCATGATTTTTATCTCCGCTAGATTCACAGCATGATCAAAAACCTTAGTTTAATTAGGTTTCTTAGTATTTTTCAACAGATTCCTCAAAACCATCAAATTTCAAAATAGATTGGTGAAACTATTCAAATCAAATTGCAAAAATACAAAGATTTTCAATATTCAATTCCAACACGCGCGATGAAGACACACTTTTCTTTTCTACAGAGATCTGAAAAGGAATAACCATAACAATACAAAACCTACCTCAAATCAAAATTTAACAGATTCGATGATGACCAGAATGAAGAAAACATAATCCAAGCCTTTCGAAGAACTCTCCCAAATCTGTCCCAATTTTGTCTCCAAAAATTCCTCCTCCAAAACTTGTGTCATCCAATAATGGCCAAAACCCCCAATACATAAAGGAATCTCCTTTCACATGCAAAAATATAAACTCAACTCCAAGAGGGCTTTGCATGAAGACAAACTTTAGTTCACAATTCAGTCTCAGTTGAATTGAAGTCTCCTTTGCACTTTGACTTTAGTTGAAAGTACATAACCAAACTTCAACTTGAATTATTAATTCAATTCCATTCAATTATGAATGTGCAACATAATGCATTCAAATAAATAATAATTAAAACATTTAATTAACATAATTAACACATGCCAAAATAACTTTCAATTTAATTAAATATATTTTAATTAAACAAAGGTTAAATTTCATGATTTAAATAAATCAAGATTGAAGATATTCAATTAATTCACATTAATTAAATATTTCAACCACACTCAAATTAGCATATAATTAATTTCTAATTAATTTATGCATCAACTATATAATATAAATAATAATTAAACTAAATAAATACATTTATTTAATTACCATTTAAATACTATACCACAACTAAAAATAGAATAATCTAAAAATAGAAATCACATCAAATGTCACAAACCAACAAATCAGAAAGACCTAAGAACCCACATTCAAACTCAGGACATAGGTGTAAACTCTTGCCAATTGGACGAGTTTAGAAAGGGTGGAAACACATAATCTTGTCCCCTACTTTAGGACAATAATTGGCTTAGGTTAGGATTTGGAACTGAATATTATCTCCCCTCTTTTACCATTGGGATTAGCGATAGGGCACGCTCATCCTGACAATTTAGGGAAGTCGATGCCCGGTACCTGCAAACCTGCATAAGAGACAAGCATGTGCATATATATAGAGATATAACAGACAATGGCGGGGATCGGCCAATCATGTGGATCTCACAAGAAAGTAACTACGACTCCATCCCTCAACCACATCAGGCACGTCAAATAGAAATGTAAAACAAACACCTCAACCATACACATCCAAGTATGGGGTCAGTAAAATCATAAGTTTTAATGATACCCTAACATATATTCTATCATCATACAGTAATCATATCATTTATAAAATCAGACCAAGGGCAAGGTACTACAAGTGGAGTGGAGTGGCTCACCAAGGCGGGCTAGGACACAATGTATTCCTAGGGTATCCCTTACTAGAGTTCTTAATAAGTGCTACATAAATAAATGAATGAGATTAAAATATAATAACAAGATTTAATGTGACTACCTTGCTGTCATTTGAGGATGTTGATATCAAATGTATTTGCCTTACCATTGTTTGAGGACATTGATATGGAATAGTACCTTTCTATCTACAAATATTGATATGGTATAGATAACCTTGAAATTTATGAACATTTATATGGATTAGTAGATATTCCTTATTGAGAGAAGGATTTTTGGAAGCTTCATGGGCCACCATGTGCCATGTGATGCCACTCTCACTCTTGAGTATTCACACCAAACCTCTGTTAGTACTAAGTAGTGACCCTGTGTGCTATGAGTGTTTCTTTGTATTCACCTTGGATATTGGTCCAAATGTGAGTTCTCTCCATGTGTCTTTGTACTCTGCATCTTTGTGTTATGCTTGGACTACTTTATCATCCTTAATTTATGTATTTTGATTAGCATGTGTCAGACCCATTCCTTGTTTGTTTATTTTCCTTGTGTTTGTGGTTAGGTTACTATATCCACAAGTACAATGGGGTGGGTCTGCGGGTTCTACATGGTAGGGTGGTGTTGCACTATACTATTGTTGGGGATTGGTGAATAGGTGATAGGATTCCTCCAGAGTCAAAGACTTCAATAATTGAGTGCTCCATGTTATGCCCCACATGTGGCTCATGTTGTATGTATTTATATGTTCTTTATTTATGTACTTAGAGTAGACTCATTAATATATATACACTAGAACTTTATATACATATGTATGTATTTGATCATAGAGTAGTTTATTATTTTATGTTATTGATTGGATTTGAGTGGGTAATGCCTCAATTTGTGTGTATCTAGTACTCTCCAATGTGGAGGAAACCTACATTTTATCTGTATGCGGGTATCAATAAACCTCCTTAACCTTAGAACCCTAATTGACCTCTTTTTTGGGCTTCATACTTAAATTTTCTTGAAAGTGGGCTAGTACATCACTTTTAACTAATGTTCCATCACCTTTGACCCTCAGAACATTGCTTTTGATAAATTATGTAGATCACTTTTGAAATTTTTTGCATCTCTTTTGAAATGTCACTTTTAAATAGAGAGTACTTGCAAAGGGTCTATTAGAAAAGTGAATTTAGTATTGGACACCCTTTATCTTTGTTAGACCTTCTCAATCATAAAAAACCATATTCAAATACATCTAGTTATAATTCCCACTTCTTGCATGTTTGCTAGATTCTCATGTTGTATTTCCACGAGGATATTGTAGTCTCCTTGATGGGTGATTGTTGATGAATTATCTCTAACTTTCCATTTGTTGAATATCCTTTTCTTGCAAAACTACTTCTTGTTTTCTTTCACAAAATACATTCTCTATATGTAGTGTTAGAAGGTTTCACAATCTTAGGTAGATCTATGATATCATTATTGTTAGATGCCTTTACCATGTTATCAAAATTGATATGAAAAAACCTTCTATGTCATAACCAACATTCATCAATCTTTGCAACAAAACAACTGAACTCAGTGTTCAACTAAATATATTATCTTTGGTCTTAATACTAGATGTGATCAACTCTCCATTAGATCCTCTAATAGAGAAATGACCATCCTTGAATTCCAAATGGTAACCCTTATTATGCACAACCTTTCCAACACTCAACAAGTTATGCTTTAAACCATCCCTAAATAGTACATAATCAGTGTTAGTCTTTCCATCCAAATTAATTGATCCTTTACCAACAATCATTCTAGGAGTATTATCACCAAACCTTACAACTCCTCCATCAAACTTCTTTATCTGAATAAATCTATCTTTTTCACTAGTCATATGGTGTGAACATCCACTATCAATTATCCAATCTATTTTCCTATCAACATGAGAAACTAAATATTTTTCTTCATGGATAGGATCCTCTTCTTTGATATCAACACAACCTAAAACATCATTTAATTCATCATATAAATCTTTAGATCCATCACTAGCATAATAGAATTCCCTATCATTCTTGTACTTCCCATATTTAGGGTTATACTAGTTGGACATCTAGTTGCAAAATGACCAAGCTTATTGTAGTTAAAACATTTCAAAGGTAATTTCCCTTCAATCTTACCTTTACCTTTCATTTCTCCCGTAGAAATTAGGGCCATTATTTTCTCATCCACTTGGTTGTCTAGCCTTTGAATCTCTTCCCATTCTTCAACATATTATCCAAGATCTCTATTATGCTTGTTCACTTTGCTAGATCCAACACCAATAGATCTAGTTCTTTGAATAATATCCTGAAATGTTGTCTCTACCATGTTAGGAATAGTCCCAAGAGATAACTGAGAGGGGGGTGAATTAGTTATCTACAAGATTCAATTCTTTATCCAATTAAGTATAGAAGAACATTAAAGCACATACACAATAAGATAACACTTAATACAACAACACAAATTTGGTTATGGGGAAATCCAAATAGGTAAAAACCCCAATGGGAATTAACACCCACTATAAATTGCACTAGTGTATAATGATCCATGTTAGAAGATCTTACAACCCTATTAGGATTTTATATTTACAATTCATTAAGTAAAGTGACTTGGTCAAGGGTCATACCCTATTAGGTGTCTTTTATAATTAACCTTGTTAGGGGTGAGGATGCACTGTCCAAGAGCTCACTACACAAATGGTGAAGGTTGCAACCTTCTGAATAACAGATACATACTATATCTAGATCTTGGTGAACTATGAGGTAGACCTATTTTCTTGATCAATTCCAATGAATAACATGCACTCTCTTATTTTTCACATAGACCTTCTAATGATGGCACAACACTTTTCACCTTCTGCTCTGCTCTTATCTTTCAACTCATTGCCATACTTAGTGATCACAACTTGATCGGCTATAAGTATCTTTATCTAAATGATATAATCAAGTCAGCCTATTAGAAATTCCTTGAAATCATATTAGAGAAACAATATAACCCTCCAAAAACATCTCCAATGGCTATACTAAGCACAAAACACAAATTAGGACCGTGCAACTCCATATGAGTAGACATGTTGCTTCACAATGTTAGCTCCACCAAATTAACTAAATATTTCTTCTCATGCTAAAACATGTCATGCACTCTTAACCAAACATTCTTAACTCTCATCCAAACACAATACAAAGAAAGCATATCATAATGATAGGTGCAACTACTACAACAATATAAACAATGTTGACTCTGTGAGATAAACTGAAGAAACTATAACTGGCAATCTAGAAACATCATAACTCAACTTGTATTATACCACTAACTCTATGTCCATGAACATAGCTTTACTAAAATGTCTCCTACATAAATATAAATGTGCAAGGCTCCATCATAACTGTACTGCAAATCACATACAAAACTTTTCCAGGGAAAAGTTTAGGAACACTACTGAAACAAACAACTGTGTAAATGTCTTCACTTAGAATCAACCTATGTGCTCATGATATCATGTTGATAATATGTCTAGGTAACATATGCTCAAGGATCTCTCCATAATTCTTCCACACACACTACTTACATATTTTTTCATCAATGACAAACATATAGTCAACACTGGCCTACTAGCAAATCTCCAACAATCTCCCCCTTTGGCATTGATGGCAACATTGTTAGAAATAGGGAATACTAAGAGGGGGGGGGGGTTAATCAGTATTCTACAAACTTTATCTTTTTCCCAATTATGGATATAACAAATTATCTTTACACATGCATAACAATAAAGTACTCATAACACATTATTTATTCTCGAGGAAACCCTGGCCAAGGGAAAACCCCGGTGGGGATGGTACCCACAAAGATCCACTAATAAAAATTATCATGTTAAGGATGTTGACCCTATTAGGATTCTATTACAAACATATAGTGTATCAATCCTAAGTAAGGGATAATAGGCCTTGTTAGAAGCCTCAACCCTGTTAGGAGTTGGTAGTACAAAATGTGATTACCAGCTAAGCCCACTACCCAAAAAAGTAATGTAATATACATTGATTACACAAATAGGCCAAGTTACATAACCTTATACTACTTGCATTGATATCTCTTCACTAATCTTTCACTATCGCTATTACATATGCTTCATATACTTCGCATCATACTTCCACAAATACTTGTTGCTTATTACAATTACTGCTTTTACTACACTTTACAATTACAATTACAATTACATATATACCAATAGCTTTAACCAAGAGTAAACATCTAAGATTTCATCCCTTTATATTGTTAAGTCATTATTTTGATAAACAAAATAATCCCTTAACTCTTTACTAGTTCTGTCTTCATATTTTGTCCTGTCGGCTTCACACTGTCTTCGGTAAAACTAACATAACATCTTCCGTACATGTCGTGCTAACTTTCACTTTGAGATGGGTCATCATTAGTCACCATAGAGTCTATGTTCAAGTGCACAAGCATTGAACTCACTCCAGTCAACATCACAAACAAAAACTATGTCCGAGTATACTGGTAAAAATACTGTCTCACACTTAGACAAATATGCAATGCGCTATGTCATACATGCTCTCTTACTTGTGCGATCTTCATGTGGATCATATGTTGCCATAATGACAAAAAATATGCAATCAACTCAGCCAAATTTCCAACAAACATATGGAATGAAAAATACCACCAATCCAAAAGTATAATTATTTTATAACATTATCCATTTCCTCAATATAATTCCCCCAATGATGAACCCTCCAACTACTGCATCTTCTTACTGTATGCTCCCCCTTTCTTCATGCTCCTCCTACTTGTTTTCTTGTTTTCTATAAATTCCTCCTTTCTTCTTGTTTTCTTATTTTTCATGACTATATACTCACTCCCCCTTTAACATCAATGGAAAAGGGTGCCAAAACAAATAAGCATCGGTACTACTCCTGAAGTAGAGTAGTCAACCATTCATTAGTCACTAAGGACTTATGCACTCCTACAAACTCTAATCAAATTCAGGGAAGGGAATTATCCTAGCTTCTCCATGAGATACTCAAAAGTATCCTTTGGAAAAGGCTTTGTGAATATGTCTGCTAACTGCTCTTTTGTACTCACATGGTCCAACTTTACTTCTTTCTTTGCAACTTTATTTATTAGGAAGTGATATTTTATCTCAATGTGTTTTGTCTTTGCATGAATCACAGGGTTCTCTGACATATTGATAGTGCTATTGTTATCACAATGGACAACAATAGGAAAATCAATTTGAATTCCAAAATCCTTTATCATCCTCTTGATCCACATAATTTTAGAATAATTTAATGTTGCTACCACATACTCTGCTTCTGCTGTGGATTGAGAAATACAATTTTTCTTCTTGTTTGTCCAAGTAACAAGTCTCTCCAATAAATACTACTCCTCCTGATGTGGTCTTTCTATCATCAACACAACCTACCCAATCTGCATCAATATACACATGAAGTTCTACATTCTCTGAGTTAGGATACCATAAACCATAGTCTATAGTTCCCTTCAAATATTTGAATATCCTTTTTACTGCCATAAGATGAATTTGTTTACATTCTATAGAAAATCTTCCAACTATACCAACTGCATTAGAAATGTCTAGTCTAGATTGAGTAAGATACATGAGTTTACCAATCATAGACTTATACAAGTTTATGTCTATTGTTGTAGAATCATCTTCTTTTGAAAGCTTGCATCCTGTTATCATAGGGGTACTTACTATCTTGCAATCATCCATATGAATTTCTTCAATATTTATTTCACATACTTAGACTAATTAATGAAAATACCTTTCTTTGTATGCTGCACATTCAGTCCCACAAAGTACTTGATAGGTCTAGTCATGCTCATCTCAAATTCGCTCTGCATTTCTTTAGCAAATTTTACACTAAGCTTGTGATTACCTCCAAAAATAATGTCATCAACAAAGATAGAAACTAACAATAATCCATCAGATGTTTCTCTTATAAATAAGTTACAATCTGCTACTCCTTTCTTGAATCCAATCTTAGTCAAGTAACCATCTAGTCTCTCCTACCATGCTCTAGGGGCTTGCTTGAGTCCATAGAGGGATTTCTTCAATCTACATACCAAACAGGCTTGTCTAATAAGTTGAATCCTTTAGACTGCTCTATGTATACTTCTTCCTTCAACTCTCCATTCAAGAATGCTAACTTGACATCCATCTAATATACCTTAAAATCCTTGAATGTAACATATGCTAGAAATAACTTTATGGCTTCCAATCTGCTTACAGGGAAAATGTATCAAAATAATCAATTCCTTCTCTTTGTGCATACCCTTTACATACTAGTATTGCATTGTTTCTTACCACTGTACCATCTTCATTCATCTTGTTTCTAAATATCCACTTGGTTCCAATCACATTCTTGTCACTAGATCTAGGGACCAGTTCCCATGTATCATTCTTAATTATTTGATCTAGCTCTTCTTTCATTGCTTCATGCCAACCTTAATCATTACATGCAGCTTCAACACTTAAGGGTTCAAATTGTAAAAGTAAACATACTGGTTCATCACCTGTTGAACTCTTTTCTTTTGATATTTTCATGAATTTGATGTTCTGATCTCCAATGATGTCTTCTTTTGAATGATATCTAGATGTGAATTTCAGAACATTAGGTGTGATCTCTCATCTCCCTTTTGTGTTTCTTCTTCACTTGTTTGAAGTTTATTGAATAGAACATTAGTGCTATCAAATATTTCTTCAAAAACTGCTTCACTGCTAGTAGGTTTAGGTTCCTCTTCAATCGTAGGTGCATAATCATGATATCTCTCTTGAATCATAAACTTTTCATCAATCTTTACATGTGCACTTTCAATGATCTTCTTCAATCTCAAATTAAAACATCTATAGGCTTTGCTTTTAGTAGAGTAACCAAGAAAAATACCTTCATCACTTCTTGCATCAAAATTGCCAGTGGCTTCATCTCTCCTAATGTAGCACTTAGTTCCAAATATTTTGAAGTATTTCACTATAGGTACATTACCAAACCATAGCTCATAAGGTGTCTTGTCTGTGACTAGCCTCAATTGAATTCTATTGATAGTATAGATTGTTGTATTGACTGCATCTCTCCAATAGGTGTGTGCCACCTTTCCTAAAATTGTAATAGTGCACGTTGTGTCAAGAATGATCATATTCCTCCTTTCTGCAATTCCATTTTTGGGGTTCTAGGTGCACTTAGTTGTCTCTTTATCCCATTTTCTTCACAATACTCATAAAATTTGTCAAAGGTGAATTATCCTCCTCTATCTGATCTTAGACACTTTATTTTTAATCCAGTCTCATTTTCAACTTCAGTTTTGAATAATTTGAACTTCTCAAATGCTTTGGATTTATCCTTTAAGAACACAACCCACGTCATTCTAGAATAATCATCAACAAACAATATAAAGTGCCTTTCACCATAGTATGATCTTGTTTGAGTTGGTCCACATAGGTTTGTATGCACTAGATCCAATTTTTTCTCTGCTACATTCTGCTTCCTTCTAAATGAATTCCTTACATACTTTCCCATCGCACATTCCTTGCATATTGTATCAATCGGTTTTTCAATACTAGGGAGGTCTCTTACTGCCTTTACATTTCTTATCTTAACTATATTGTCAAAATTGATGTGACATAGTCTTTTATGCCATAACCAACTGTCATCTACTTTAGCAACAAAACAACTTGCTTCTGAATTAAGATGAAAAACATTACCTTTAGTCTTAGATCCTGATGCAATTATTTCACCTTCTTTGTTATTAATTATGCACTTATTGTATTTGAATTCCAACTAATATCCTTTGTCAAGAAACTGTCCAACACTAAGTAAGTTATGCTGCAAACCATCAACATATAAGACATCATCAATGTTATTATTTCCATCCAAAGTGATAGCTCCTCTACCTAGGATAGGTTTAGGAGTGTTGTCTCTGAAACTAACCATGCCACCTTTGTATCTATCCAAATGAACAAATCTATCTTTGTCTCCTTTCATGTGATGTGAACAACCCTTGTCAATAATCCAATCTGTCTTGATGTCTACTTGTGAAATCAAGGGTAGTTCTTGTTCTTTCCTCTCATCTTCCTTATCCATTTCATCAAAAATTATTTCCATCTCTTCAATATCAATAAATCCAATTTCATCTTCTACTAAATCTTCATCTGATACTCCATCTTCAACATAGTAACATTCCTTATACTTAGGTTTTTAATCTTTGTACTTCTTGACTCTTGTAGGACATTTAGATGCAAAATGACCAATCTTGTTACATGAGAAACATTTGGATGGTAGCTGACCTTCATATTTACCTTTTCCTTTTCTTTCCTTCTTAACAATCATAGCAATTAAATTATCTAGTTCTCTATCATCGTCTTCATCATCAAAATTACCAGAGATGTTCAAAGATTTGTTACCATGGACTGAGGCTTTGAATGTTGTCTCACTCTTAGGCTCTTTCTTCAATCTTGATAACTCAAATGATGAAATATTTTTTATTAAGGTCTCTCTTTTGAAGTCTTTTGTGGATTTTATAGTATCATCTAGGATTTCTATCTTTCTTTCATAATCTGGTGTCAAAGTAGTCATCAACTTATCCATTATGTCTTCTTCTAAAATTTATCCACCATTGCTTTTGATTCCTGCAACTACTTCATTAATCCTTTGATTGTAAGAACTAATGTTCTCTTTAGGTAGCATCTCCAATGTATTGTATCTTTTCTTCCATGTCTTTCTGCGTGCATTCTTGGCCTAGATATCTCCTTCAAACATGTCTTCTAGATACTTCAATATCTTGTAGGCTTTATCTACTTTCTTGATCTCTAAAAACTCACTGTCAGATAAGGCACTGATAAGGGCTTCTTTGGCAATAGAATTTGAAGTGAACATCTCCTTTTTCTTCAAGGTTGCATTATATTTTGCAAGATCTGATAAAGAAGGAATCTAAACTTGTTTAGTAGTGACTTCAAAAATCTCAAAGGTAATGCACTGCAAATGTGTCTTTATTTTGTTCTTCCAGTCTAGATAATTCTCTCCATCAAACTTAGGACTTTCTTTTCTAAAGAATTCCATCTGGTCAACCTTAAGATGTTAAACTTCTCTCTGAGGCACTTGGCTCTGATGCCAATTATTAGGGATAGTCCCAAGAGATAATTGAGAGGGGGGGTGAATCAGTTATCTACAAGATTCAATTCTTTATCCAATTAAGTATAGAAGAGCATTAATAACATACACAATAAGATAACACTTAACACAACAACACAATTTTAGTTACAGGGAAACCTAAATAGGTAAAAACTTAGGTGGGAATTAACACCCACTATAAACTGCACTAGTGTATAATGATCCATGTTAGAATATCTTACTGTATGCACCCTAAAATGGTCACCTAGACTTTGGGCCCCATTCTTGCAATTTATCAAATCCCTGAATCAATATTTCTAAAAATCAACATTTTATCAATTATATCAATTTCCTTGATCAAATCCTATTTTATCATTTTTTTATTATTTTCCTTGGGCTAACCATTTTATCTTAAAGTCTTTATTTATTTAAAAGGAATATTTCCTCCCCTTTTATTAAATAAAAATCCCCCACGTTTCCTCTAATCCTAAGTTGCACAAATAAAGCATTACTCTTAAAAGAAGAAAAACACTTTTTGTCTCATATGGACACAAAAGTCAACTCTTATTTTCTCATTGGAAGATATTTGTGCACATGGATTGCTCCTCTTTGATGCTCCACCCTTGATTAAATCTTTTTCCTCTTAATCTCCATGGTCCATTCTTTCTCATTTCCTATAAAAGAAGAGCTCTCTTCCTCATTTGCACATCAATCTTTTATGCTAATGTTATGCTGCAGGTTTTCTAGGTCACTTTGGAGCTTTTGAAGATTTGGAGAATTCTTGGCTTTTGCATCTACATTCCATTCTTAGTTTCATTCATGCATAGTAGCTTCATGTTTATGCTTTCATAGTTTAGATTTCCTTTCAAGCTTTAGAGTAACTCATCTAGTTTAACTAGGAAGGCTTGGTAATACTTGTACTTTCCTTTTCATAGCATAGCTTGTACTTTCATTTCCATAGATTAGCTTGCATCTCTAATTTCTAGCTTGCATATTCATCTTAATCTAGCTTGCATTTGCATTTCATAGTGATTCTTGGAGATATTGGCATTCTTTCCCTTGTCTTCATTTGAATCTCTCATTGTTTGGTTGAATAGCAAGGTCATTAGCTTAATAGCTCTAGCTGAGAGCAAACTTCAAATAATCTTGCAACTCCATACATAGAGAGCTCTAGGTCACTTTCTAAGGTATCCCATTCATGGATTCCCTTCGATATAATGACTTAGAGAAGTATCACATGGTGATACTTGTAAAGTATCACGCACTTTTCACCTAAGTGTAAAATTTAAAAATTTAAAAATTTAAAAAACATGTTTAATTGACATTAAATGCTCATAATGACTCAACCAGGGGCAAGTTTTTCTGAAAACATACCGGGGCACCATACTGCGGAGAATGGTTGTGCAATCAGGAGTGCTCAAATTGATGCCTGTGAAATAGAACTACTATTGGCTAGGCCTTTTTCTCTCTCTAAGCTCTCAAAATTCTCAAATCACTAAAAGACAAATGATTTTGAAAATGACCTTTTTACCCCTTTTATAGCATTTTGACTTTTTGACCTAATTTTCAAAACACCTCAGAATTGTGAGAAAATTGCACCCCTAGCTAATTTCAACATCCTGGATCCATTTTCAGACTCGAAATCAAAATCCAAGTTAATCTTGATAGTCAAAATCACATTTCAAAATTTCTCCCTCTTCTATGTAGTTGGTTGACCATTTGAGGCCTCATCCTTTGATCTTTGTTGGGGCACCTTCATTTCTTCACCCCCATCTCTTCCAAACTCCTAGTCTATCATTCATCTTCATTCAATCCATCTCTTTGAGGTTTGACTTTATCTTTATCCTATATCTTTCACAGTCAAACTGGGGCATATCTTCACTGCTTGATGGTTATCCTATCATCTTTCATCTTCGATTATGATTTCTAGTGCTTTGATCAAGTTTATCAATTTACTATTTCTCCTCTACCTGATTTTGATTTTGATTCCAAGGGGGCAGTACCTATCAGCTTTAATCCTTGATTTATCTTATCAATCAGGTTTGCTTGAGATTCTTATCTCTTATTTCAGACTTGACAAATTACTTATATACAATGTTGATTGGCCTTGTCTTTTAGCTTATGCTTATGCTTGTCCTGATATGTTCCCATCCGTCGAACACATGTTTGGATTGTTTTGTGATCCCAAATCGATCTCACACTTCAATTCCATTCTTTGACTACATGTGATCTCAAATCAATCTCACATTAGTCAAAGAGGGGCAAATGTATGCACCCTAAAATGGTCACCTAGACTTTGGGCCCCATTCTTGCAATTTATCAAATCCCTGAATCAATATTTCTAAAAATCAACATTTTATCAATTATATCAATTTCCTTGATCAAATCCTATTTTATCATTTTCGATTATTTGCCTTGGGCTAACCATTTTATCCTAAAGTCTTTATTTATTTAAAAGGAATATTTCCTCCCCTTTTATTAAATAAAAAGCCCCCACTTTACCTCTCATCCTATGTTGCATAAATAAACCATTATTCTTAAAAGAAGAAAAACACTTTTGGTCTCATATGGACACAAAAATCAACTCTTATTTTCTCATTGGAGGATATTTGTGCACATGGATTGCTCCTCTTTGATGCTCCACCCTTGATTAAATCTTTTGCCTCTTAATCTCCATGGTCCATTCTTTCTCATTTCCTATAAAAGAAGAGCTCTCTTCCTCATTTGCACATCAATCTTTTATGCTAATGTTATGCTGCAAGTTTTCTAGGTCACTTTGGAGCTTTTGAAGATTTGGAGCATTTTTGTCTTTTGCATCTACATTCTATTCATAGTTTCATTCATGCATAGTAGCTTCATGTTTATGCTTTCATAGTTTAGATTTGCTTTCAAGCTTTAGAGTAACTCATCTAATTTAACTAGGAAGGCTTGGTAATACTTGTACTTTCCTTTTCATTGCATAGCTTGTACTTTCATTTCCATAGATTAGCTTGCATCTCTCATTTCTAGCTTGCATATTCATCTTAATCTAGCTTGCATTTGCATTTCATAGTGATTCTTGGAGATATTGGCATTCTTTCCCTTGTCTTCATTTGAATCTCTCATTTTGTGGTTGACCAGCAAGGTCATTAGCTTAATAGCTCTAGCTGAGAGAAAACTTCAAATAATCTTGCAACTCCATACATAGAGAGCTCTAGGTCACTTTCTAAGGTATCCTATTCATGGATTCTCTTGGATATAATGACTTAGAGAAGTGCACCATTTGAGTGTGTACACTTACAACCTTGTTAGGATTTGATCTTTACAATGCATTAAGTATAGTGACTTGGTCAAGGGTCAGACCCTGTTAGGAATCTTTTATAATTAGCCCTGTTAGGGGTGAGGATGCACTATCTAAGAGCTCACTCCTTAAATGGTGAAGGATGCAACCTTCTGAATAATAGATACACACTATATCTAGATCTTGGTGAACTATGAGGTAGACCTATTGTCTCGATTATTTCTAGTGAATAGAATACACTCTCTTCTTTGTCACATAGACCTTCTACTGATGGCACAACACTTTGCACCTTCTTCTCTACTCTTATCTTTCAACTCATTGCCATACTTAGCGATCACAACTTGACCGACTATAAGTATCTTTCTCTAAATGATATAATCAAATCAGCATGTTAGAAATTCCTTAAAATAATATTATAGAAACAATATAACTCTACAAAAACATCTCCAATGGCTATACTAAGCATGCAACACAAATTAGGACAGTGCAACTCCATATGAGTAGACGCATCACTTCACACTGTCAGCTCCACCAAATTAACTAAATCTTTCTTCTCATACTGGAACACATCATGCACTCTTAACCAAACATTATTAACTCTTATCCGAGCACAATACCAAGAATGCATATCATAATGATAGGTGCAACTACTACAACAATATAAACAACGTCAACTCTGTCAGATAAACTCAGGAAACTGTAACTAGCAATCTGGAAACATCATAACTCAACTTGTAATGTACCACTGACTCTGTGTCCATGAACATAGCTTCACTAAAATGTCTCCTACATAAATATAAACGTGCAAGGCTCCATCATAACCATACTACAAATCACATATAGAACTATTCCTGGGACCTGTTCAGGAACACTACTGAAACAAATAATTGTATAACTATCTTCACTCAGAATCAACCTCTGCACTCATGATATCATGTTGATAACATGTCTATGAAACATATGCTCAAGGCTCTCTCCATAAGTCTTCCATGCATGCTGCTTACCATATGTTGTCATCAATGAAAAATATATAGTCAACACTGGCCTACTGGAAAATCTCCAACATACCCTAGTTAGTGCATCCTTTAGCTCTACGGTCTCAAATGTAGTCAGCTTAGCCATGAACATTTCTCTGGTGAAATCCTTGTATTTTGGAATTGTATCCTCCAAAGAATGAACTTTGGTTTTATAGGTAGGAGTTGCAGATCTCAAAATATTTTCTATGACTTCATCTTATGTGTAAGTACCTCCATTATTTCTAATTTAAATTGAACATTTCATTTAAATTAATGTATTAACACAGTTAGTATCCAACATTTAAATCATAAAGAAGTGAAATCCTCAAATCATATATCCATTAGCACAAAGAAATAATATAATAGGAAATCAATGATAATCATCATAATAACATAATCCATTATTTTCAAATACAACATGACTAGATATTATCATAAAGCATCATGTCTCTTCCTGAAAGCATCATCATGTAGATATGATCAAAATGATAAGCAAGATCATAATCTAATATCTAAGTCATCTATGATACTAGTAAAGCCAAAATGATGTACTATAACTAAATATATCAGTCATCACAATGTATCATCACATCATATGAAAAATCCAAAGAATAAAACATAATCCAAATCAGATAGAAAATAACATGGAAAAAAAATCCAACCATAGGAAGAACTAAAAATACACCACAATACTAAGAGGGGAGTTGAATCAGTCTCAAACAAAACTTACACTTTTTTTTTCACAAACACTTAAGGATAATCTCTATCCTACTAATCATTAATAAAAGATAATGCAATGAACTCATAAACACATGAAGACCATATTTGTATATGGAAAACCCAATGTGTGAAAAAACTACTATGAGAATATGTAGTGCCCTTTCATATGTTACTGTTTATTTCTCATTTAGGACCTTGATGGATTACTATGTGGGTGTGTGATGTGCTATAAGAAGCTTAGTTATGTTTTCTAATGATATTATGTTTCAATTTAAGACAATATATGTTGACATATTTTCTATATGAAATGATGGAGATGTTTATGATATGAAATCCATTTATATGCTTTCATGTTGATATATGATGTTAGTCATGTATATGTTTATGATTAATGATGTACTAACCAATGTTATGTTACTATTTTTATCATTCCTATTTGACATGTCTATGTGACATGGCATGGATTCATAGTTATTCATACATGAAATCCATACAATGTCTTGATACGTGAGATCTGTGTGTGTGTGTGTGTGTGGTTTTGTGATGTGGGATTGCAGGTACCAGGCATCGACTTCACCTAAAATAGAAAGTTTGAGTGTGCCCTCATATCCTTTATAGATTTGAAAAGGGAGATGGCATTGAGGCCAAAATACTTGACCTAACCATATCCACCATCATACATAATATGTACATGTATGTATGTATGTATGTATATACACATGTGTGGTTTTGTGATGCTTGATTATAGGTACCATGCATCAACTTCACTTGAATTAGTAGTGTTAGGAATGAATGCTCAATATATCCTATGGGGGAGTATTCAGAGTCATTATGTAGTAGTTGTATGTTTCATTCATGACTGTGGTTGTCATTGATGTCAACACAGTGTATGCACCCTAAAATGGTCACCTAGACTTAGGGCCCCCATTCAGCAATTTATCAAATCCCTGAATCAATATTTTTAAAAATCAACATTTTATCAATTATATCAATTTCTTTGATCAAATCCTATTTTATCATTTTCGATTATTTGCCTTGGGCTAACCATTTTATCCTAAAGTCTTTATTTATTCAAAAGGAATATTTCCTCCCCTTTTAATAAATAAAAGCCCCCACTTTTCCTCTTATCCTCAGTTGCACAAATAAAGTACTATTCTTATTTTATACAAAGAGAAAAGTACTTTTTGTATCATATGGACACAAAAGTCAACTCTTATTTTCTCATTGGAGGATACTTGTGCACATGGATTGCTCCTCTTTCAAGCTCCACCCTTGATTAAATCTTTTGCCTCATAATCTCCATGGTCCATTCTTTCTCATTTCCTATAAAAGAAGAGCTCTCTTCCTCATTTACATATCAATCTTTTATGCTAATGTTATGCTGCAAGTTTTCTAGGTCACTTTGGAGCTTTTGAAGATTTGGAGCATTCTTGGCTTTTGCATCTACATTCCATTCTTAGTTTCATTCATGCATAGTAGCTTCATGTTTATACTTTCATAGTTTAGATTTCCTTTCAAACTTTAGATTAACTCATCTAGTTTAACTAGGAAGGCTTGGTAATACTTGTACTTTCCTTTTCATAGCATAGCTTGTACTTTCATTTCCATAGCTTAGCTTGCATCTCTCATTTCTAGCTTGCATTTGCATTTCATAGTGATTCTTGGGGATACTGGCATTCTTTCCCTTGTCTTTATTTGAATCTCTCATTGTTTGGTTGACTAGCAAGGTCATTAGCTTAATAGCTCTAGGTGAGAGCAAACTTCAAATAATCTTGCAACTCCATGCATAGAGAGCTCTAGGTCACTTTCTAAGGTTTCCTATTCATGGATTCTCTTGGATATAATGACTTAGAGAAGTGCACCATTTGACTGTGTACATTTTTGGCACCCACCGTGGGGCAAAGCATTATTGTTTTGTCCTTAATTTTCTGCATTTTTGTCAAAATTTTCATCAATTTTTAGTTTCATTTTCGGCCCTCGGGTTTTTCAATCTCAGATTATCGCATGATAGTTTTCCAGTATTGCACGATAGTTCCCCTATGGTCACGTGATACTTTACCACTTAAAAGTATCACCCCGCTTGAGACATACTGTCACCCCATTTGAGACATTATGTCAGCTGCAATAAAGCGAAGTATCACTCAAAAATATATTATCGCCCCCGTATATTGTAAAGTGTTGCATGATATTTTTGGTGACTGTATTGTTGCTTGTACCCGGTAGTGAGTTGTTTCTTGGTTCTTTTTTGCCGAATTTGGATCTAGTTAGCTTGCTAGTCTAGTTTGTTGTGGTTAGATAGATTTAATTTGCAGATTTCATTTGGATTTTGGTTTTTCTAACCTTGTGGAGCTAACAAGTTGTGCTTGTAGGTACTCTCATTGCTTGAAATATTTTTCCAAAAGAACACATGTCAAAGCTTCAAATGCACAAAGGCTACTAATGGTTTTTGTAGGGCTGCCCAAAGCATAAAAACCCAATCAAGTGCTTGTTGTTTATTTCATTTTTCAAGTGTGGAAATTACTATTTGTTTCATTTCATAGGAACATAATATCTTGTTGTAGGAATTCTTGGGTGGTAGGAGAAGTATGCTCTTCACCCTTGTGGTGAACCATAAAATCTTGACCCATCTTTGGATTTTGAAAGCAAGAGGGTAATTGAACATTTGCTTGGGGTGTTTGGGAGAAAGCTTTGAGATAGGGGAGTATGCTCTTCACCCTTGTGGTGAAACAAAATCCTTGAATCTCATAAGTTGATCCATTCTTTGTTTAGATCTTTAGAATCCTTTAGCTGGCCTACTCTTGAGCAATCAAGAGGAACGACCCAAGTGGGGACAAGCTTATTGCTGGCTATTTTGACCCACTATAAACTCAAGTCTATCAAGGACACAAAACCTTGGTAGATGTAGTACTTGTCTTCACTTAATGTGAGTACTTGTGGGATTGTGACCATGAGGAAAATGTTGAGCAAGAATGCTTAAGGTACTCTTGTGGCTGCGAGGTTCGTTACTTGCTGCAAGGTAAGGGTCCCTTTGGGGAGCAAGAGGGGTATTACGAACGGAAGCCCTTATTAAGAACCATAGATAGAGGTCACCCTATTTTTCCACTTAGCTTCTTGGTGCAAGGATTGATCCAAGTGGACTAACCCAAATCACCCCAAGATTACTCACCATCTGTGCTCCTTTGTTTGTGTCATTGGCACTTCCATGACAAAGCCAATATCTATTGTGGGCAACCACTTTGTGTGAGGAAATGGAGCATCAAGTGTGGGCCAAGTTGTTAAGTATTGAACCATTGTCCTTTTAGGCTAAAAAGTGCTTGAAGTGTTCTCATTGTGATATACCCATGTAAACGTTCTTTCATATTCAACATCTCGGTAGTGCTCATAGAAGTTTTTCAATTTTGATATCACAATTGCTTGTCTTGGAAAAGTTGTTTTTTCTCTTGTTTCAAGTGTTTGAAGACATGTTTGATCACCTACTATTTGAAAACCTATCAATTTACTACTTTCACTATGATTGAGATCAAAAAAACCAACCCTCAAACTAAAATTTGGACCAAAATTGCCTTAAAAACTGAGATTTTGACACTCACTAGTCAAGACTCACGCAACACTAGAACAGTATCGCTCTCTGTCCTGGAAAATATTGCACAATAGTTCACCCCTAGAGAACTGTCACCCCACTTGCCTGGAAAGTATCACCTGGGCTGCCTGGAAAGTATCGCCCTGCTTAACGCAAACTATTGCCTGGTCTGAAACTGTCACCCTGTTAGCCTGGAAACTATCACCCATAATCTTTTTTATGTCTGCCTAATTCATGCAATTTTAAATCTCCTCTTAGTTGACCTAATTTTAGTAAGTTTCATACCCTGCAACTGAAAGCTTCTTTGTGCCTTAGGTTTTTGGCTCTAGACATCTTGAGTTAGTAATCTTTGACTTCACCAAAAAAAAATTGCTTGTCTTTGGTAAGTTAGGAACCATCCTTATTGACAAGATTCACCTCTAGATTCTTTGATTGCACACTTGGAGAGTTTGAGTACTCTTTTGTCCAAATCCACTTTCATATAAATTCAATTTCAATATATTTTGGTTAAATCATCCTCCTAATCCATATGTGCTAGGATACTTGAATCCTTTTGTTATGCACCACTGTGCCAGTGTTGATTTATACCTTTTGTTGGCTTTCTATCTCACCATATCTCTTTTTGGACAATTGAATATTTTCACTATCCTAGTTTGACAATTAGTGATTCATAAGATAATTTTCTCACTAAGGGTCTTTTCTTTCATGCTGATTACAAAAAAATACCAAGTGGGTCAAGGAAAACAACCTCAAGTAGTTTTTGAACAATTACCTTTAGTCCAAACTTGTCAAAGGTGAAAGGGGAAGGAACCCATCTTTGATCAATCTCCTAGGAGTGCTTCAGAAGTTTGGTTTGAGCCTAAGAGTAGCCTTAGTCAGTTGAGTACTTCTCTACCATCCTCTCAATCAAATATGGACATGAGCTACACTTTGAATAGGAGACAAAGAGAAGCAATAGATCAAACTCTTGACAACATTTTTCAGAGACATAGGAGTAACATGTCATTCAATGATGATAATCAACCTAAATCACCTCCTATTAATTCAAGATATCTAGATGCTCATCAATGAGCTGAAAGACACTATGCACAAGCTCATCAAGATGCATGGTCACAACATGAAGACCAAAATAACCAATCTTGTGATGCTCATGTGAACACAGCTAACTTGTTCAATCATTCAAGGCCAAGCTCTCCACTAAAAACAACCACAAGATATACAAGTGAGAGGCTAAAAAGTATTGAGTGAGAAAAACAAGCTTTCTTAAATGAACAAGCTACAAAAGAAGAAAGATTTAGGCTCCTAAAGGAGGAACAATGAGCCTTGTTGGACATAGAGAGAAGGGCCGCACAAGAAGAACAAGATAGGCTCCTAGCCCAACAACATAATGCATAATTCAACAATAGGGGTACCAACAGTGGGACCAACTCCCCACCATCTACTCCCTTAGGCACCCCATGAGGCAGAAAATATTCAAGGTCACCATCAAGATCTCCTAGTCCTAGAGGGAGGACTTTACAACATGCTCACTATAGGAGAAATAAACCTCCTAGGAACTCAAGACAACCCTCCCAATGAGCTCATCATGGCTCTCAACATGGAGGAACTAGTGCAAATTATGAAGCTCAAGACTTTATGAGAATGCAACAAGAACCACTTTTCCAACAATATGTGGAGAAATATGTTGAGAAAAATAAAGATAAGTTCCTAGAGAACCTAATCAACAAGGGTGTGAGGTTCCCTTATAACTTTGATGTGGATAGGAAAATAAAGAAATAGAGTCCCTCACAAGAAGAGGAGATTAAGAAAATCAAGAAGATGATGGAGAAGATGATGGCTCCCAAGAGTTCCTTCAACCTTGATTCTATTTGTCCTAATCCTTTTGATAAGAGTGTGAGCATGATGGATTTTCCTAGGAAAATTGAATTTCCCCAATATGACAAATATGATGGTAATGGTGACCCACATGATCATGTGCGTCAGTTTTATACCATGAGTTTTGAATTTCACCATGAAGATTCCTATCTGATGAGATTATTTCCAAGGAGTCTAAAAGGTCAAGCTATGGAGTGGTTTACCAACATAACCCCTCTCATCAAATCTTTTAAAGAACTGGTCCACATATTTGTGCAACATTTTGCCTACAACTTATCAAGATCAGTCACCATGCTTGATTTGTGCAATTTAAAATAGAATCAAGGGGAATCCTTTGTTACATTTTTACAAAGGTGGAGATGATTATGCTCCTGATATTCTAGGATGATTCCTAAATAGGAGAGAATTGATATCATTGTGAGCAATTTAATACTTGAGATGCGGTATGAGGTTTGGAAGATGGTCTTTGATTCATTTGACACCATGGTCAAAACCACATGTAGAATAGAGGATGTCTTAAAAGAGCAAGGTATTTTGACTAAACAACATAATAACAACAATAGTCAAAATAATAACAACAACCATAAGGACAAAGGAAAGAACTCACACTGGAATAAAAATAAGCAAGTAGTCAATGATGGAATTGTTGACTCTAACCAACCGAAGGATCAAGGTGTCCTTCATTTATCTAGTGCAGTTCAAGCTATGAAGCTTAACACATCCTCTAACCAACAAGAGCATAAAAAAAGATATCAAGAAAGACCTAAAAAGGAGAAGCAACAGTTCTCTAAGCTTGGGGATTCTTATGAAGATGTTTTCAAAATGCTGATTGATAACAATCTTGCACAACCACAAGATCCAGCAAAATTTCACATACCTGACATTAAGCCATATTGGTGGAATGAAAAATCTTACTGCATATTTCATAATGGCATTGGACATGACATAGAACACTGCTAGAAACTTAAACATCTCATTCAAGATCTTATTGAAAATGGCAAGCTTGAGATTGATGGGTTGAAAACCAATGCAGATCATAAAGTGTTTAAGGAACCTTTGCCTAAATATGATAACGAGGAAACCTCTGAACCCAAAGATGGAAAAGCTACAATCAACTACACCTATATGTCTATAGAGAATGTTATCAATATGCTTGAAGTTGTAGATGAAAATGTTGACATGATGCAAAACAAAGATTCATATAATCATGATGTGGACTCTCCTATATTTGATCACGAACCCGTGGTGGTGCTTACAGGTCCTCACTTTTGAAGGTCATCTCAAGCTCTTAATGTTGTCACTAGAAGCCAAGGTCAAGGTCCTATAGTCATTAGAGGTCCTAATTCTAACCAATCTAGCAAACCAAAGCAAGTGACATCCAAGAATGTCACCACCAAGTCAGCAGTTAATCTAGAAATGAGCTACAATCTTGTTGATCAGTTACAAAGAACACCAGCTCAAATCTTAATTTTTGAGCTCCTAGAGTTGTCTCCAAGACATAAGCGTGTACTTGAAGATGCTTTGTGTATAGCCAATGTCCCTAACAACATAGATATTGATCAATTCCAAAACATGGTAAATCACCTTGCCAGCCCACATTACCTCACATTCTCAGAAGAAGATGACAAAGCCTTGAGCCATCTACATAATCTTGCCCTCCACATTGAAGTCATGATTCACAAGACCCATGTCAGGCATGTGTTGATTGATGGGGGTGTTGGGCTCAATATTTGTTCCTTGAGTTTGTTAAAATATTGGGTTACTCAAAGAAAGTTATTGATACTCACAAGAAAATAACCATCAAAGCCTATGATGAGGCAGAGAGAAGCTCCAAAGGCTTGGCCATCCTTCCTATCAGGATTGGCCCCATTGAAAAGGACATCTTGTTCCAGATTTTTGATGCTGGTCCTTTAGCCTACAATATTTTGCTTGGTAGATCATGGATCCATGACATGCACATGGTGTCATCCACCTACCACCAATGTGTCAAGTTCCCCTATAATGGAGTAGAGGTTTGTATACCCAAGGATAGCACATTATCTATTAATGCAATTTTAGTAGGGACCCATGTTCCTCTAAATCGGGAAGCAAAAAATTTTGAAGCAACTTTGGCACAATGTCAGAATAAGTTCAAAGCCATAGACCTTGGTATGGGTGGTTATCACATTGACTCCTTCACAAAACTACCAATCTCACCTAGGTCCTATGGTAAACCTTCATAAGAAATGCATCCCTTGTCCTCAGCAATGACTCTGTTTGATACATTTGTAGAGTCTTCAATACCCATTAAGGATGAAAAAGAGGAAGTAGCTATTAGAGACTGGATTTACAAAGAGGAAAAATAAAAGCACAATGAGAATTTTTCTCCATCTCCTAAGACTTATGGGAGAGGATATACTTTGGTCAAAAATATGGGTTACCCAAGTCATGGTCCTCTTGCTCATAGACTAGATGCTAAGGATGAACTGCTAAATCATGCTCTTTTTGGGTGCAGATCTAAGACTACAATTGGCCTAGGTTTTGAAAGTCAAAACAAGAAAGTTACCCCTATCCTAGCTGTGATGGATAGTGATGATGAATACATACCCAATATGAAAAATCAGCAAGATAGGTGTGAAGATTGGTTCCCTTCCACCAATCTCCCTTGGGGAGATTTGGATACTACAGTTGATAATCCAATAGTTTTAGAATTAGAATAAGAACAATCCACTATTGAAGATCATGTTGAGGATCCTATCCAACACACAAATGGCATTCAAGAGGGTGTTACCCTTGGTGACATCAAAGCTTCTACGTCAAGGCCTAAAAAATATGATTGGTGTAAGCATCCTAGCCAAGATTCAGATATAGACTCACATGAGTATGAGTGGGAGACTCTTTCTGATTGTTCTACAGTTGACATGGACATTTTTATTGTCCATACATATGGTTTCCAATCTGAGGTAGCTAACGAGTCTAGTGTAGGACTAGAGGATTGGAATCCACAAGTCACCTTAGTGGATGATGCTTTGCTTAGTAGGATAAGTCCTGATTTGGGTACCTTAGAGGGATACTTGATAGATCCTAACTCTGCATGGGGAACCTATTGCTGGAACATCATACCATTTGGATTAAAAAATGTCAAAGCTACATATCAAAGAGCTATGAATACTATTTTCCATGACATGATGCATAAGAACATGGAAGACTATGTGGATGACACCTTGGCAAAATCCAAGAAAAAGGATACACACCTTGGTGATTTGGAAGTAATTCTAGATCATATGGAACAGTTTCAACTCAGATTAAATCCAAAAAAGTGTGCATTTGGAGTTACCTCTAGTAAACTCTTAGGATTTATCATTTCAGTTAAAGGAATAGAGGTGGATCTAGAAAAAGTTCAAGCAATAATGGATATGCCACCTCCTAAAAACATCAGTCAAATGAGGAGTCTTCAAGGATGCCTTCAATCTATAAGGAGGTTTATTTCACAACTAGCTGATAGGGCTCAACCCTTTAATAAGACTTTTCATAAAGGGGATAAATGTGTCTGGAATGGGGAATGTCAGAAAAGCATGGATCAAATCAAATAGTACTTGGCTAATCCTCCAATCTTAATGCCTCCTATCCTAGGAAAACCACTTATATTATATGTCTCAGTAATAGAATCTTCCCTAGGGGCATTATTGGCTCAACTTGATGATACTAGAAAAGAAAGAGCCATATATTATATCAGTCGAACACTTGTTTCATATGAGGTCAACTACACTAGTATTGAAAAATCTTGCCTAGTGGTGGTGTTTGCTTCCCAAAAGTTGTGACATTACATTCTTGCACATACAATACACCTCATTGCAAAAATTGATCCTCTAAAATACTTGCTTGGTAAGGCTACTCTCATGAGTAGACTTGCTAAATGGATGATGATTCTTTCATAATTTGACATAGAGTATGTTGAGCATAAGGCTATAGGAGGACAAGCCATTGCAAACCAATTGGCTGATTTTCCAATTCCAAACAAAGTACCCATTCAAGTTGAATTTCTAGATGAGCACATCATGTATATGACTACAAGGACCTAAAAGATGTTCTTTTATGGTTCTTTCATGCAAAATGGTTCAAGCGTTGGAGTGTTGTTTGTCTCTCCTCATGGATATACTATTCCTAAGTCCTATAAGTTATTGTTCCCATGCACAAACATGATTGCTGAGTATGAAGCCTTGAAAAATGGATTGAAAATGGCTATAGAATGGGGAATTACAGAGATGCACATTTATGGGGATTCACAATTGATTATCAACCAAGTTAATGAAGAATATCAAACAAAGGATGACAAACTGATACCCTATAAAAAGATGGTTGATTCATTGCATCGATACTTTACCTTTGTTACATTTCAGAAAATCCCTAGGGCAAAGAATAAAGTAACTGATGCTATGGCTACATTAGCTTCACTTCTTTATCAAAAATAGCATGAGTCTAGATTTGAATTCCTGGTGGAAGAGCTACGTTACCCTATTTTTGACTCCTCAGAAAGCCATGTCATTTGTACCTTGGTTAGCCATGAATCATCCCGCTATGGTTCCATTTATTCATATCTCTATGATGGTACTATTCCTAAAACCTTCAATCATTCTAAAAGAAGAAACCTTGTTTGTAATGCCTCTCTCCATACCCTTATCTCTGGTGATCTGTATAGGAGGGGTTTAGATGGGACACTTCTTAGGTGTTTAGAAAAGGATAAGTCCAACCAAGCATTAGTTGACATTCATGAGGGCATTTGTGGAGGACATTCTAATGGTCTTGCCATGGCCCGAAGGTTGCTTAGGGTAGGGTACTATTGGCCTACCATGCAGACAGATGTAGTAGCTTTTGCTAAATCTTGTGAAAAGTGTCAGAAACATGGAAACCTGATACATGCTCCAGGCAGGGAGCTTATTCCTTCTATTTCTCATTGGCATTTCAATGTTGGGCCTTTGATCTTTTTGGGCAGATTCATTCCAACTCATCTGGCAGACACAAATTCATTATTACTACTACTGATTACTTTACCAAATGGGTAGAAGCTGTCCCACTTTCTGTTGCCTCAAGCAAGATAGTTTCTTTATTTATTTTGAATCATATCATCTGTCGGTATGGAGTGCCCTCTAAGATAATCACTAACAATGGGGGTCAGTTTAAAAATAAGGACCTTAAACATCTCTACAAGAAATTCAAGATAAAATAGCATTGGTCCTCCATTTACTTCCCGCAAGGAAATGGACAAGCAGAGGCTTCAAATAAGACCATTCTCAAGATTCTCCATAGAACATTTCACAAGAATGGTAGAGATTGGCACCTATAGATAAATCTAGCCTTGTGGGCCTACAGAATGAGTATTTGTACTCCAATAGGGGCTACATCTTTTTCCCTCACTTATGGTGTTGAAGCAGTGTTACCTTTAGAGGTATAGATCCCTTCACTTAGAGTCTCTCTCAAAGGTTTAGTGATAGATGAAGACTACCATGCCATGAGGTTGCAGGAACTAGAACTTCTAGATGAAAAGTGAAAAGCATCTTTTGATCACATGAGAGTCTACCAAAAGTGTATGTCCAAAGCATTCAATAAGAAGGTTCACCCTAGAGAATTTCAAGTGGGGGATCTTGTCTTACGATAAAACCCTAAGAACAAAATAGAGAACAAAAAGGGAAGTTTGAACCTAATTGGCTTGGACCATACATTATTACTATAGCTTTTGGTATAGGTGCTTATTTATTATTTGATCCAGAGGGGGAACAACTCCCTGACCCTATCAATGTTTTTCACCTCAAGAAGCTTTATCCATGATGCCTATTCTGTCTGGGGGCATCCTTTGTACATATTCTTATTGATCCTAAAAAAATTCCAAAAAAATTCATATATGAGCTGAAAAAATCCTAAAAAAGCATATAAAGTCCTGAAAAAATAAAAAAATAAAAAAAGTGCCTTGGTGAAAACTTGGAAATAGGCGCCTTGATAGCAAAAATACAAAAAAAATCAAAAAATAAAAAAATCTCCAAGTGGTGAAAACCTGGAAACATATGCTACTTGAGGCCTTTGCACCCTTGTCTTTTAGCATGCGCTCTTGACACTTTTCCTTTCTCCATCATGCCTTGACCTTGTTGCCTTGGTTTGGAATTGGTCCTTGTCTTTTTCTAGGGGACATAACTGTGCTAGCTTTGGTCTCTAAGATGCGTTGGTCTTTAGGACATCTTGCAAATAGTGTTTCTCACCACTCCCCAATAGTGTTTTTCAACACTACCCTAGCATCAAGTGTTTCTCAACACTTATCAAATATCCTACCCTACAGTTTAGCATGATATGATATTTCCACTAGCAAATGCGATACTAAAAGATTTATTATATGACCTACACACACGCACTTAAATACTTGACTCCTTGAGACTTGTTTGACTTTGTTTTCTTTGTGTGCTATCTATGATGATTTCTTTGATGAGTGTTCTTTCCCTATGATAGTTTTCAATGATGCATAGCTAGAAGATTGAGGGCATGCAAACATGTTTTATTGCTTTTTCTTCTTGTGGGTATATTTTGTTGGTCCTAATTATCATTAGCATTTATGCTTGATCCACTTGACACCTAGGATCTACAAAGTATTATCCTTGACTATATGTGAGTGCATGCTTATAGCCATCTTGACCTTCTTATGTCCTAATGCCAGCATAATCTCACTATATCAAATTTAGGTAATCTCACTACACTAGTCATCTTGACCTACATGTCTTTGGTGCCTAGGTGAGATTCCCACATATCTATTTGATATAGATCATATTCATATACCCATAGTCATACTAGTGTGTATTGTATGATCTTATGACGCTACCAATAAAGCTCGATGATGATTATTAGATGTCTATTGGTGTTGTGACCTTGCAAGTCAACCACTTTCATAGTAGCTTGCATTTCTAGGTTCATGTTAGATTAGTTTTGCATCTTGCACATGGAGAGAGCTCTCCTTTTATCTTTCATGGACTAGTTGGTCAACTGCACTCACCTTTCCTATTCTCGATCATGTCTTTCACTCCTTGTCTTTTACATCACATCATTTTCCTATCATCACAAGGGGTTAATCTTATCATCATATCTATATCAAAAAGAGATCATTTTTGGAAACATGAGTCTACATCATACACATGAGAATTAAACATACATCTATGAGAGAGAATATACATGAGCATATAAACATACATTTTGAGCAATATGACAAGACAATATCAAAATTGAAACATCCATCACAAGTGAGACAAATAACACAAGATACATCACAAATCCAGTAATCTCATATATAAATGTCATAGTACAATATACAAAATATGGAATCCCAAAATCTAGATCAAAGTCTCATGATATGTGTCAAACATCTAAAACCTAAGCCCTAAACCTAGGACTCGCTAGCACCATCATGTGGAGCTGGTGGAGGAGGAGGTGGTGCTGCTTCCCTATCTGGTACCATATCTAACATCCCTACCCTCTGAGAGTATGTCGGTGCTCTCTGACCCTTTGGGATAGCTTGAAGATAGAGTCCATGATAGTACACTACTCTCACTGCCTCCCATCGAATCTCTAGTGCATCTACCTATGCTAATCTCTCCCGATGTGCTATCTCTACCTTGAGATCAGATAGCTATTGATCTCTCTCCACTCTCAGATCTGTCAACTACTACTCTCTAACAACTATAGTGATCATGAGTTGCTGCATCTCTATCTCTAAACCCTGTATCCTAGCTCTTAGGTCCTCACCTCCTGCAAGCTGATCCTACCTAGCCTCTACCTCTTGGAAAACTGATCTTGCCACATCCTCTCTCTCATTAGTAGAGCTCTGACCCCATGACCATTTTTAGCCACCTAATCATGAACCCTCCCCAGTATCCCTCACTCTCCCACTCCCTCTCCCACCACCATCTCCTTTGTCTTCGTCATCATCACCATCATCCCCCTGAGCTGCTAGCTGCACATCAGGAACTATGAATTGAGGGAATGGAACCTTCCACCACTCTTCTCTATAGGCTACATCAGCCCTTGCATTCACCATGTTTGGGAGGTACTCCCAAGGCTCTCTCTTAATCATGGTTGTGTCCTGTACTACTTGCTGGTAATCCAACATCGGTAGCCAACCCTGACCCTCCTCATCCCTAGCTCAAGCGTATGTAGTAGTCTCAGTGGATACTCGTTGATGCCACCCAAACTACCACCATACCTGAGTGATAAAAAATCTCTTGACGATCTCTGTATGCTGACCTACCAGTGGCCGGCTGCATAACATATAACTAAGCTCATCCTCTGCATCCCCCCATACCTCCACAACCCTATATGGCCTCCACTGGAATGAGGTAAGCTCATCCAGTATCCTCCTATAGTACATCACATCCCTACTATGAGAATGTGATAAGAATCCTGCATACCTATATATAAAGGGATGTCTCCTCTCCCTTGGTTGTACTTTGGAGCACACCACAGTGATGTGCTCCCATGCCCACACCTATGCTAGGATAGCACCACATGCCCATGTCCTACTATCACGATAGATGATCTCATGTAACTCATGGTACATATCTGCTAGTATGGCCAGACCCTGTGCCATCCGATGTGGGTGCGCTACTAGATTCGCTAATAATCTACCCCATCCCAATGGAAAACCCTTCTGACTCCTATTAGTGATAAGGGCCTGTGCAATAATGGAAGCAACAATGCAAGGTACAGGGAAGTCTCTGCCAAAATCATCCATCAATCGATCCCAGTTGATGTGTCTATCTATAATCGTAACATCCTGGAACATGGCCTGGATGGCCTGACATCCCTTGATAGCATCCTAATCATAGTATACTTGAAACATCAAACAATCATGTCAATTTCTATTATATGGAAACTTTACATTTATGACTATTTATAAACATGATTATACTTATAGGATCACCATGGCTCGGTACTCGAAGTATCTGATACACATCCTCTAGTGTGATCAATGCCTCTCCAGCAAGTAGATGGAAGGTGTTGTGCTCGCTATGCCATCTCTTGGAAAGCGTAGTCAACAACCCATGATCAGCTCTAATATAGGGTAACTGTAGCAAGTACCCAAAGCCCATAGCCCTCAAATCTACCTTGCTCGGATTATCTAGATCATGGACAAATCGTAGCCCTGTCACCTTCAGTGCTCTAATGTGTAGCACTAAAAAGTTCTCCTACAAACCATTAACCCCAACCAGATGTCAGCACATATCATGATGGATGTCTAAAAATCAATACAAAGCATCTTAAAAAGTAAACATTGTCTAGACCCATGTCATTTTTGCTCAAAAACACTAAAAAAATGTCAAATTTTTACTAGGCGATACTATTTTTTGCTAAAGTATCATGTGATACTTTCTCTAATAATAGGGTGATAATATCTTCTCAGGTGATACTTTGCATAGGATTGCATGATAGTTCACCAGTTATCATGCGATACTAGTTTATATACTCACGCGATACTATATGGACCCACAAAGTATCACGTGATAGATATTCTCGAAGGAGGTGATACTTGTAAAGTATCGCATGACTTTTCACCTACATGTAAAATTTCAAATTTTCAAAATTTCAAAAACATGTTTAAAATGTATTAAATGCTCATAATGACTCAACCAGGGGCAAGTTTTTCTGAAAACATACCGAGACACCATACTGCGGAGGCCGGTTGTGCAACCGGGAGTGCTCAAATTGATGCCTGTGAATCGAAACTATTGCTGGCTGGGCCATTTTCTCTCTCTAAGCTCTTGAAATTCTCAAATCACTAAAAGACAAATGATCTTGAAAATGACCTTTTCACCCCTTATATAGCATTTTTTCTTTTTGACCTAATTTTCAAAACACCTCAGAATTGCAGGAAAATTGCACCCCTAGCTAATTTCGATATCCTGGATCCCTTTTCGGACTCGAAATCAAAATTTGAGTTAATCTTGCTAGTCAAAATCATATTTCAAATTTTTTTCCTCTTCTACACAATTGGCTGACCATTTGAGGCTTGATTCTTTGATCTTTGTTGGGGCACCTTCATTTCTTCATCCCCATCTCTTTCAAACTCCTAGTCTATCATTTATTTTCACTCACTTCATTTCTCTGAGGTTTGACTTCATCTTTATCCTATATCTTTCTCAGTCAAACTAGGGCATATCTTCATTGTTCAATGGTTATCCTATTATCATTCATCTTTGATTGTGATTTCTAGTGATTTGATCAAGTCTATCTATTTGTTGCTTCTCCTCTACCTAATTTCAATTTCAATTTATTAGGGGGCAGTACCTATCAGTTTTAATCTTTGATTCAGCTTTATCATTCAGCTCAGCTTGAGATTCTTATTTTGAGACTTGATTATCACTTAACAACAATGGTGTTGGTCTTGTCTTTCGATTCTTAATCTCTTATTTTGAGACTTGACTATCACTTAACAAAAACGGTGTTGGTCTTATTTTTCAGCTGGTTTATTTTTGTCCTGGCGTGTTCCTAGAATGATCACACGTCTGGATTGTTTTGTGATCCAAAATTGATCTCACATTTCAATTCTTCTTTGACCACATGTGATCCCAAATCAATCTCACATTAGTCAAAGAGGGGCACCTAAAATGGTCACCTAGACTTTGGGCCCCCATTCAGCAATTTATCAAATCCCTGAATCAATATTTTCAAAAATCAACATTTTATCAATTTTATCAATTTCCTTGATCAAATCCTATTTTATCATTTTTGATTGTTTGCCTTGGGATAACCATTTTATCCTAAAGTCTTTATTTATTCAAAAGGAATATTTTCTCCCCTTTTAATAAATGAAAAGCCCCCACTTTTCCTCTTTTCCTAAGTTGCACAAATAAAGTACTATTCTTATTTTATAAAAAGAGAAAAGCACTTTTTGTCTCATATGGACACAAAAGTCAGCTCTTATTTTCTCATTGGAGGATACCTATACACATGGATTGCTCCTCTTTCAAGCTCCAGCCTTGATTAAATCTTTTGCCTCTTAATCTCCATGGTCCATTCTTTCTCATTTCCTATAAAAGAAGAGCTCTCTTCCTCATTTGCATATCAATATTTTATGCTAATGTTATGCTATAGGTTTTCTAGGTCACTTTGGACCTTTTGAAGATTTGGAGCATTCTTGGCTTTTGCATCTACATTCCATTCTTAGTTTCATTCATGCATAGTAGCTACATGTTTATGCTTTCATAGTTTAGATTTCATTTCAAGCTTTAGAGTAACTCATCTAGTTTAACTAGGAAGGCTTGGTAATACTTGTACTTTCCTTTTCATAGCATAGCTTGTACTTTCATTTCCATAGCTTAGCTTGCATCTCTCATTTTTAGCTTGCATATTCATCTTAATCTAGCTTGCATTTGCATTTCATAGTGATTCTTGGGGATATTGGCATTCTTGCCCTTGTCTTTATTTGAATCTCTCATTGTGTGGTTGACTAGCAAGGTCATTAGCTTAATAGCTCTAGCTGAGAGAAAAATTCAAATAATCTTGCAACTCCATGCATAGAGAGATCTAGGTCACTTTCTAAGGTTTCCTATTCATGGATTCTCTTGGATATAATGACTTAGAGAAGTGCACTATTTGACTATGTACATGATCTACTAGAGAATAGCAGAGAAGAAGACAATGTTTGAATTAGCACATGTGGAGTATTAAAGATCAAGCTACGAGAAGTTGAGGATTTACTCTATACTATTTCCTAAGATTGTGGTCAAGAGTGCATATGAAAATTCAATTATTCATGACAATTATGTGTAATTTAGTGGAAGTAGTATTCAGGCAGTGTTCCTGAGAAGCGACTTGAGGTAACTGGATGATATCTCCTAATCGAGATAGATTCTAGGCATGCAAATTTGTACAGTTGATGAAGACATTTTTGTGGTGACTTGGATGAGACAGCATGGTCTGAGGTCACACGTGTGAATAATTATTTTGTTTTGAAGCCAACAATTTTTATGTAATTGTGGATAATTATGTGACGTGTGAAGGTTTATATTTTTTAATTGGTTAAACCATGATGGCTGACTCATTTGTAATTATTTGAGTGTGGTATAAAGGAATAATGGTTTTCCTTTATTGTAAGAAGAAAAGATATAGATGTGAATTGCAGAATTGAGAAATATATGTTGTAAGAGGATATGTGAATTATAGAGATCTAATATTGAGATCTGGAGAAGCAACTAGTGTGGTTTGGCACAAACAAAGGAGAAAAGATAAGTTGTTGAGATCATTATTTATTGGTATTAGTCTATTTGTATAATACAAAGATCAGTTGGACAGTGTGTCCAGTGATCTTGCCCTTGAAGTTGTTTGGACAGTGGGTTCTTTTGTCTTCCATAACTCTTAACTGGATTAGAATCTTTTAATAGGGACTCAAAGTCTCCTAACAGGGACTCATATGTACTGAATGTATTTCATAAGGATCTTAATAGAGTCCATCCTCTCACAAGGAATTTTCATATTAGTGCATCTTTTATGGACATCATTCTCATCGGGGTTTACTCTCTGATTAAGAAGTTCCCTAGTCAACATATCTTGTGTTATTGTGTATGTTTATCTTTCTATGGTTGTTTCTTATATTGATTACATGGTTGAAATCTATTAATGATGATAAAATTGTATTTATTTGATAACTAATTCACCCCCCTCTCTCAGTTACCTTGGTAGACTTTACTTTCTAATAATTGGTAAGAGTAGCAGGTCCTTGAAAGAAAAGTTTAAAAACTTAAGGAGATCCATGTCGACTCATTTCAAGAAAGAAATCCCTTAGTTTGATGGAGTAAACTATGACAGATGGAAAGAGAAGATGAAGACACATTTGTTATGTTTAGGACCAGGATACTAGTTAATCACAAAGAATGAAAAGACTATCATTGAAGAAGACAAAATTGAAGAATGTAATGATATGGAGAGAGATCTATTCATGTGTAATATACTTTCTAGAGAAGCACTTTTGTCAGCACTTCCAGAAAATGAATACAGTCAGGTAAAAACTCTGAGGAAATCTCATGAAATTTGGTTAGATTTACAATCTACTTTTGAATGTGATGTACATACAAAAAGAGTCAAATTACAGAATTAGATATATTAATTTGAAGATATAAAAATGATTGAAGATCAATCTATTAGAAGTTATATTGGTAGGATATCAGAGATTGTTTCAGGTATCAAAGCTTGTGAAGGAAACAAGACTGAGGATGAAGTGATATGGAAGATCTTAAATACATTGACCCATGTATTTAAGTAGCCAGTGCAGATGATTGAACAAGTTATACCTTGTACTAAGAAATTTACCAGAGAAACTCTTCTTGGAAGATTAGAAGCAGTAGAGATAGGCTTGAGACAGACAGGAGATCTACCTAGAATTAAGACAACATTCAACACACTTATGTTCAACCTACCTTGTCAAGAATCATTAGTGTAAGTGGAGATTATGGTAGTTACATCAGATCTAAGATCAAAGAAGATAGAAATATTGAGGAAGGAATTGCCTTGCTTGTGAAAAGAGAACCAAAAGGTAAGAAAATCTTTAAATATTGGACTTGTCAAGAATATGGTCATTTTGCATCTAAATGCCCTAAAAAAGTAAAGAAGTGTAAGAAGAAATTTAAACCTAGAAGATCTAAAGAGTGTTACAATGCTAACGATGAAGAACTTGAAGCTAGTGTTGAGAAATTCTTAAGTGAAAGTGATAATGAGAATGATGATATAGGATTTGTAGCAATAAAAGAAGAAATTTATGAAACTGAAGTTAGAGAAGAAAAAGCTTTAATTTCCCAAGTAGAAAAGAAAACTAATTGGATCATAGATAGTGGTTGTTCACATCATATGACTGGAGATATGAAGAAATTTATAAATTTTAACAACTATGATGGAGGAGTTGTTAGAGTTGGAAATAATGCACCTTGTTTGATAAAAGGAATAGGATCTATTACTCTTGATGGAAAGACTAACACTGATGATGTTTATTTTATGGATGGATTGAAACATAACCTTTTGAGTGTTGGATAGTTAGTTGATAAGGGATATCAAGTTTGGTTTACTAAGAAAACTTGTGTGATCAAGGATAAGGATGGTAATTTGATTGGAACTAGATCAAGAACCAGAGGTAATGTATTTCAGTTGAAGCCTGCAGAGATGACATGTTTGATTACTAAAATTGATGACAGTTGGTTATGGCACAAAAGGTTTTGTCATATAAAATTTGATAACATTGTGAAAGTAAGTACTACACTTGCAGTAAGATATTTTCCTAAGATTATGAAACCTACTAACATGATTTGCAAAGAATGTATTATGGCTAAGCAAATGAGAAGTTCATTTCCTAGTAAGAAGTTTACTACAACAAAAAAGTTGGAAATTGTTCATATAGATTTAAGTGGTCCCACAAGGACTAGAGGATTCTATGGTGAAAGGTACTTTATGATTCTTATTGACGATTTTACAAGAATGATGTGGATTGCATTTCTTAAAGAAAATTCTAAAGCATTTGATAAGTTTAAATTAATTAAGAACAAATTTGAGAATGAAGATTAAATGTTTAAGGTTTGATAGAGGTGGAGAGTTTACTTCGAAGGAATTTAATTTATCAAAGGATTTTACATCATATAGTAATTTATATTTGAAAGAGATTGAGAATGGTTTGTTGATTGTAGTTATCTTTGTTGATGATATTATTTTTGGTGGAGAAGATGAAGCTAGTGATAAATTTGCAGATGAAATAAAGACTCAATTTGAAATGAGCATGATTGGTGAGATGAAATATTTTTTAGGATTACAGATATCATAGAATAGTGATGGTATTTTATTATGTCAATAAAAGTATCTGAAAGACTTGTTGAAGAGATTTGGAATGGAAAATTGTAAGTCGGTTGGTACACCTATGGTAACTAGTCATAAGTCATCTAGCACAGATGAGACTCCTAAAGTTGAACAAAAGAACTATAGATCTATGATTGGAGGATTGAAGTATTTAACTCATACAAGACTAGATATATCACATGCAGTTGGAATTGTAGCAAGATTTCAAGATGATCCTAAAGAGTCACATTATGCAGTAGTAAAAAGAATACTAAGATATTTGAAAGGAACAATTGACTATGGATTATGGTATGAAAAATATGATGAATTGACCCTATGTGCATATACAGATGCAGATTGGGGAGGTAGTGTTGATGACAAAAAGAGTACAAGTGCTAGAGCATTTTTTCTTGGAGGAAGATTGGTTTCTTGGTTAAGTAAGAAACAAAACTACATTTCATAGAGCACATCAGAAGTAGAATATGTAGCACCAACTAACAATAATAATTAGATAATATGGATGAAAAAAATTTGAAGGATATTGGAATTAAATTTGATGAGCTTGTTGCTATACACTATGATAACACTAGTACAGTATGTCAAAGAATCCTGTGTTGCACTCTAAGATAAAGCATATAAAAATCAAGTATCATGTTGTAAGAGAGAAAGTTGCAGAGAAAGAAGTCAGACTTGAATATATAAGTACAAAAGAGAAGATTGCAAATATATTTACAAATCCCTTACCAAAAGATACATTTGAGTATTTGAGAGGTATGCTTGGAATTTTTTCCCAGCCTACTTTTGAGAAGTGATGAAGATTGTTGCATCAGTCCAATGGTATATGAGCTCTATCTTTTCTAGACTAGATGTTGGTACTTCCTCTATGGGGGAGTGTTAGCCCATTTTCCTGTAAAATGAAAAATACTATGAAAATGGTCTTATCCTGTGAAAACCCTAAGAATGTTTCCATGTCCTGTTGCAACACATTTCTGATCAGGGAAGAAAATCTATAATGTTTTGTGGCTTGCAAACAAAGCCAGGGATAGTTTATGGTGTTTTCAAGCTCCAGTTAAGAGTGTATGTACTTAAATGAAAAAACTACAGAGATATGGTTATTTGAAGGTCTCAAAAATAGGGTCTTTTCCATGAATAAGGGTTTCAAAATTTGTCTAAGTCTAGAATAAACCCTACCCTTTCTATTTATTCATTAAACTTTTCAGGCCACTTAAGTTCTCTTTCTACATGTGCCTTTTACTTTTCCCTTGTTCGCTTGATCTCTTAATTTCTAGCAGTTAGTGGTTTTTGTTCAATGATTCGATGACTAAGGTGTTCTCTTAATCTCCAAGTTCTTGGGTGGTTTGTCATTTCATCTAGTGACTTGGTGAATGCAGTGGTCTCATATTCTCCTGATCTTGGTGGTTATGTGCTTAACATCAAGCGATCCAGCATGTGGTCTTAGTTTCCTTCAATCATTGAATCTCTAATTCAAGTGGTCAAGTATGCTAACATTCAGAGATTGAACAAGGATCTTCGATGTTGATCTTGATCGGCAACTAGCATGTGTCCTCTGAATGTAACCCTAGTCAAGACAATTATCTAGTGACTTTTAGTTTTTTCAGTCACTTATTTTCCAGATGGGCTTGGGTTAGATCAAAGTTAATGTGAGGTCTAGGCGCAGTGATTAAGTCAAAAATTTAGTGATTATGTGACTGAGTGTTCATGTTATCTCCTAATTCTTGTGGTTAGTGCCTTAACATTCAACAATCTCTTGACATAGTTATCTCCTGATCTCTTGATAAAGTGGTTAAGTCATGAGATATCTAGTGAATCAGTGAGGACCGTAAGATGATGGCAAGATCAATAGTTGGTGCTTGATCTCTTAATGGAACTAAGGGTTAAGAAAAGATTGAGCGACCTAGAAAATGCATTGTTCACATGATCTCTAAACCAAGCACCAGTTAAGTCAAACCTTTAGCAAATCAGAGATGTCTTTAGTCATCTTCTCGCCAGGTCAAAGTTGAGTTAAAGATGAAGGCTTGGAGTTTGAATATGAGTCCTTGATGCAAATGAGATCGAACAGTTGTCGCTTGATCTCCGAATGAAACCATAAGTTAAAGAAAAATTTAGAGATTATGTGAATACTTTGTTTGTGTGATCCCCAAACTAGACCATAGTTAAGATAAATGTGTCGTGACATAGCGAATGCCTTTAGTCACCAGTTCGCTAGATGACTTAAGGTTAAGGGACTTGTCATGGTTAGAGATGGGTCCATTGACAGGTGTTGTTGATACGCTTAGTTTCAATTGGTTTCCAAATGATGATGATGTGGCTGGATAATTTTTAAAGGTTTAAGTGACTTTTGTCAATTTTTGAAAACCATCTGATGTGCTGGGAAAGGATAGAGATCGACAACCATGTTTTAAACTTAATTGATTGACCATTACAGCTAGTAATTTGAATTATTTAAGGGTTTTCTATGAGAAGGGACTGGTTATTAAATGTATGGGCAGCTGATCTACTCATTTTGATCTTGTCCACTATCAGAGTATGGTCTAGAGGTGATACTTTTCTACGAAGGATGTCCATGTCGTGGAAAAATGGGTGAATCAGTCACGCCAATTATGATGCAGGTGAAGTAAACAGGGAGCTAAAATGATGCAGTTTCCTATCTCTAATCTACCAGTTTGGTTTTTTGCCATAAATGAAGATCAATTTGGACCTGATCACTCTAGATTTCCTAGCATGTCTTTTCTACAGTAATTTCTCAATTGAATCTAGTTGGTGTGGTTGTTGGGAACCCTAACCCTATCCTAGTCATTCATAGCTTGTTGCATCTTGATTTTCAGGGATCCAAAGATGACTAGTGACTACATATAGAAACTTCTTGTATTTTTTAAAGGATAGTGAAATTGGTAACTGAATAGAGAGAGCTTGGATCTAGGGTTTTGTTCTAGCATTTGGCCATTTTCAATGTGTTGAAACTAAAAATTTTAATGAGAATACACTTGAATTCCATCTCAAATTTGTGAATGTCTTCTTGTTTTGATCTTGAATTCTTATATGTTAGTGTTGCAAAGCAAGTTAATAAATGGTTTACAAAGTAAATTCTGAAGTTTTTCTTGAGTTCCTTCAAGGAAGGATTAAATTCTTAAGGATAGATTCAAAGAATTCATAGTTCTTATGAGAATCTGATGTTTGAATGTGAGAGTGAGAGGAATAATAGGAAAAGCACTTGTTCTAGATTTGGGTGTGTTTGAGTTAATTTTTCTATTGGTGTATGTTATATTTGACTATGTGCCCCAGGCTAAGACATTGATATGTACTCAGGAACCCATTCTTCACCATCAATCAATTTATAAATGATAAAATCTTTCAATCAATGTGTCAAGGACATCAATGCTTAATATTTACTGATTCCTTTAAGAAGTGAATCCAAGGTACACCTGCCTGAGAATTAAGGCTTAAATTTTAGGACTAATATCCTAGTCCTTGTTAATTGGCCCCTTTTCTTGTCAAATTTGGAGTGGGTTACAAGAGTCAGAGACATTTGTTTGTCAAATCGTATTGTAAGTCTACAAGTAGAAAGAAAAGGACACCAAAAAATTGGTGACTCTGTTGGGGAGAACAATAACAAAGAAATACATCTATTAGGAATCTCTAGTTAAATCACAAATTATCAATATCTTACTAACCAGACTGGTTTGGCCCATCCGAGTCACCAACAAATTGGTGACTCTGCTGGGGAAAGAATAAAGGACAATAAGTTTAAGATTTTTTTTTCCTTTCTTTTCTAAATCATCCTAGAGTCTTGGACCATTATATAGAGTCAAATTCAAAGCTTTTAAATCTTCTCACCAAGTATAGGTGGTAGCTCTAGAGTTCTTTGTTTGATTAGTGCATAATAAGATATGATGATTTTGGAGTCTCTGATAAATAGTGTATAAAATCCTAGTGAAGTTTTGGTTGGCTGGAAGGAGATACAAAAAATAAGTACAACATCTTTCTCTTCAAGGAGGTGGTGACTCTACAAGCAAAGAACTTGATGGAGCTACAAAGAAGACTCTAGATCTACCCTGCTTCCCAGTCAACAAGTTAAGTTTCACTACCATACTTCCAAGTATGTTGATTTTCATATGCATAATTTTTATGAAAATCAAGTGTAAGAAATGTATCCCTATCAAGTGTTCAGCACTAGTGTAAAGGGATGAGTGATAGTGGGCAGTTCCTTATGGAGGAATACAGGCCCTTTTGTTTTAATGGCATTGAAGGTGCCCATAATGAGTTTCCTACTGAGATTAGGGAATATTTACCAGTTTTTAGTGGTAATAGGTCATGTATAGAAAGAGAACATTTAGATGACCTTGCTGACTTAATGTGTGAATTTGTGATTAATGATGAAGATTTTTCCATGATGATTTTAGTGCAAGAATTTACTGAAAATGCAAGGGATTGGTTCTTATCCCTTCCTTCATGTTCAATCCCTTCTTGGGATGTATTAAGAGCAACATTTATTGAACATTTTGATGAAAGAGATGGTCTGGATATGTGTGAAATAAAAGATAAAGATTAGATACAAGACATTAGTGTCTTTGTTGATCCCACCACCCATGATTCTGATTATAAAAATCTACTCGTCAAAATTTCTACTCTCAAGAAGAAACTTGCAGATTCTGATGCTGAGATTTGGTAGTTAGAAGAGGACAAGAGATTGCAAGAATTGGCAGTTCTTTATTTTGAGTGAGAAGAGGCTAGTGATTCTGATGTTGATTCTCATTATGCAGAAAGTATTGATTATGATGATAACATTGATGTTAATGCATATGGGGATACTGAAGATGAATCTAAAGTTGACAATATTTCCAATTTGTCTGCAGATTTTTCTTCTTATTAGCATGAGAAGGAAACCTTCTTGTCCCAATTTGAGGATGTTTTGTGTGAAAGGAAAGAAACTGATTATGATGAAGATGATGATTCTTGCACTAATTTCTTTGCAAAAGATGATTTGAGGCCAGAGATGTCAGTCCTTGTTTTAGATAGGGATGATGTTTGCAGCATCAAGGGTGAGGCTAGTAAAAATGAAGATAAGGTCCAAAGTCCATTGAGCAATGAAAATATCTCAACACTCTTGGCTGATGAATTCTAAAGGTATGCACCTATTTTGGACTATCCTTTGCAACTCCCCATTGATATATCCTTTGACATTGATAAAATGTGACTCTTACACTTTCCCTTAAATTATGCTTCATGACCTCCTATTAATTAGCCTTCACATTTCTTACATCTTTCCCTATCCCGTTTTCCACTAATTTGGCCTCCAAATTGCCTACTAATTAGCCTCATCACTTTTCCTTGATTTTTGAATTGATTTAATCATTCCAAATTGTGAATTCAATTTGTCATAATTATAACAATCTTCTAATTTACACTCTTATTTCCAAAACTTCATTTTGGTCTTCAATTCCTATAAATTGAGATCAAATTTCTGAATTCAAACTAGCCATCTTCTTATCACCATTATAGTCCTATTATCAACATCTCAATTTCATTCTATCAACATGGGAGCTACATCCATCCTTTTGGAGAAGGAAGAAAGGGCACAATTGTCAAATTGAGGGAGTCTTGTTGATTATTTACATTTCTTTGTCACAATTTCTTATGTGTTTTGATAGATTGATTGTGAATACTTTAGAGTTTGATGGTTCCTCTTATGTGCATGTTTTTATCATTTTCCTATCTTACATTTGATGAACCTGATGTAACTACCTCTAATTTTGATAAAATTTTATGTTTTTGTGCATTTTCAAGGTCCTAGAAGGTTTTTTAGGACCTCAGGAGTGAAATTGTGTAGTTGGTAGCCAGAGTTGTGTAGTTGGTAGCTAGAGTTGCATAGTTGGTGGCCATAACTGTGTAGTTGGGGCCAAGAAATTGCACAATTGGTCATGGGAACTGCTTAGTTGGACTGCTAGTTCTGTATTCCCAATTTATCATGTTTTATACATTTCATATCTATTTTTTACTATTTTTAATCAAATGTAAGGGCTTAAAATGAAATCCAATTGCTTCAATTTTAGTATTTAAAGGCTTAAAGAATCCTCACACTTTTTTTTGAAGCACTTAAAATGAACTTCACACTTCAATTGGTTTAATGAAATGAACTACATCTAGTTAGGTTCTAATCAAACAATCAGTTTCAGAAGGTCTATCACATGTCCCTAATGGTTTCAAAATTTGCAAATTAGTCTAATTAGGGGTAAATTGATCAAATACTTTCCCTAATTTGAAAATTGAAGGATTCATAAACCCTAATTCTGCACATTTACATGTTTTTAGGGTTAGTTTTCAGTTCACAATTAATCAAGAGGTCCTAAACTACAATTTTCCTTTTCAATTTGTAGAGTTGCGTAGTTGGGGCCCAGAGCTGCGTAGTTGGAGCCTGAAGCTACGTAGTTGGTTGAACTATGTAGTTGGGGCTTGAAGCTGTGTAGTTAGTTAAACTACACAGTTGGGGCCTTAAGCTACGTCGTTGGTTAAACTACGTCGTTGGGAAGAGAAACTGTGTAGTTGGTTAAACTATGTAGTTGGTTTAACAACATTTCAGTTAAACAACATTGTCGGTTAAACTGTATAGTTGGTTCACTGAACTACATAGTTGGTAAGTTCCCTTCTTTTCACATTCAAATATTTTTTATTTGGTGTCAAAGCTATATTTCTTCATTTTAGGGTAGCAGGTTTTCTGTTACTAATCATCTATTTCAACTTGTGGAAATTGTGGGATGAAGATTCAATCCTAAACTACTAACACATTTGATGTAGAATGTGTGACAAAGACCTTGTGTGACTTCTAAAACAATCATTTGTGTATTTTGTAGTTACCAAACACTTTTTTTGGTGCTCTAAAATGAACTTTTTATTTTAAGTGTTTGGTGTGTCTACTTATTTGCAATCCCAAAGAAATGTATGGACGTATCCTCTCCCCTCACCTTCATGGATCTTGGGCGAAGAGAAATCTATGCAATTCTTTTAGAGAGGCCTACCTTGGAACAAGGTGTTTACTTTGAACACCCCAAGGGATGACCTCAAGCGGTAATAGGCCAAATCCAGGTCTCTATCCAAACCACTATATAAACATGTGATTGTGACTAATTATCCAATTGACAGTGTGGTTGGGTGATAGCTCTCCTCTAGTACCCTAGTGGTGTATAAAACCTTGGCTCTCAAGGATGGGAGACCTCCTGAGGGAGTTTATCACACACCCATTGAACTAGATGTCCCAAACTAAAAACTTTGTTGTAGTTGGCCAAAAACCTTCTCTTCACTAACACAAGGGGTCACCCATGCTTGTGAAGACATCCAACACTTTGTGCAGCTCTTGGTAGAGACAATTGTTCCTTGGGAAGTGATGACCCTTTGAATTTGAAGCTTGGTGTGCCTGAAAAGTGAGTGCACTGTAAGGGGGAGCTTGTGCCTCTAATATTCTAAGTTCTCCACCCTAACTAGGCATGGTTGAACTTTATTCAAGTGGGAATTAAGTGGATATTTCCCTTCAAGCCTAGTTTGTGGTGTTCTTGTTTAATTTTTTTTAAACCATTCTTCTTGATTTGTCTTATGTGAGTGTTCAAACATTGCAATAAATTTTCCAAAAAATAATTTCAAAACACTCATAACACCCTTCAAAACATTCCAAAACATTTGCAAAACCTTTCAAAAATTTCCTAAAAATTCATTTGGTCACAAATATCTTGATTCAAAACCCTTGTGAACATGAAATTTCAAAAAAATTTCCTTGGAGCCTTGTTGCAAACCTAGGGTAACCTTTTGCATGAATAATCCTCATTTTGCATCTCCATATCATATTCCTTGCATACATTGCATTATCTTCCCTTTCTTTGCATTTCCATTTTTCAAGTCCTTGCATTAAGTTGTCCTGATTATAGTCCCTTTGCATAAGTCCTCATTTTGTGCTTAGAACCTTTAAAATATTTTGCAAGATCCCATAAAAATCCAAATTTTAGAGTCTCTCCTTATGTTGTTGAAAACAAGATCTTGACTTAGTCCCAATATCCCTTTTATCAAAAATTGTCCTTTTGTCAAACTCCATCTTTTTCATGTTAGATTTTTCCCTATCCCTTCTATCAAGTTATTCTTTATCCTTTTGATCCTTTCAATTCAAGATCCCTATTCAATCTCCTAAGGTTATGCCCTTTGATTTGTATTTTCCAAAGGTTTTGTCAAGGTCCAAAATTCCAAAAAACATAGTTTACAGAACTTGCATTTTCAAAGTCCAAATTCCAATGTCCAAATCCTAAGTTGCATTTTCATATTATTTTAAAAAACCTTTCAAATAAAAAATCAAGTTTCATTTTGCACAATCCTAAGTTGCATTTTCATATCATTTCAAAATCCAAAAACATAGTGGCATTTTGCATAATTATTCAAAATTCTAAAAATCCAAAAAACTTTGCATTTTGATATCTTCCTAAGTTGCATTTGCACATCATTTAAAAAAATCTTTGCATACCCTAGGTTGCATTCCCAAGTTTTTAAAACCCTAAAATTTGAAAAAAGTTTTGCATTTTCATATCTCCTAAGTTGCATTTAGCATATAGTCATCATGTCAATTGTGACAAGGCAACAAGTAGATTTTCCACAAATAAGCACAAGTTCAAGCATACCAAGCATAATAAATAGTCAACTTTTTGTGCGACATGTTTCATCAATAGATTATTCACAACATAATAACCTTAATGAGATATCACCAATAAAATTACCCAACAAACAAAAATTCAAATCTAAAACTTCAAAGAGTTTGTTTCAAAAATTGGATTGTATATATGAAGAGGATAAAATAAATAATGCACCCATGTCTAGCAATGGCTCATTCCAAAATAATCACATGGATGACACACCCATTTCCCCTCAAGACATTTACCTTCAAGAAACATCCATGTCACCTTCCATCCCCTTATACCCTAAACATTCACAAGAGAAATTCCCTCCATCACCTTCAAGTCACACTTACAATGATGAAAAATTTCAAGGCAATGATGAAAACTTCCAAGGGCTATCCATAGAACAATTTAAAGCTAGTCTCATTCATGATGAAAATCCCTCTCATACTTCCCAAATTCTAGATCCAATTCCACCATGTCCCCCATCTCCAATAAATCCTATTCCAAAGAGTCACATGCAAAGTCCATCACCCCATGTCAAAACATTGATCCTTTTCCAATGTCTCCCATACATATCCCAATTCAAACCCCATGCCAAGATGATGATCCAAAACAAAAAGATATGAGTCCTAAAATAAATCAAGATCAAGATATCACAAATGACCAATCTAATCCAATTATTGACCAAGATTCCACTTCCCTTGAACTTTATGATGATCCCATTATCCCTAATCCTCCTATCCAAGATCACCCCCTTCCATTTGAAGAACAAAATGTCCTTCCAAGTCCCATTGACCTTCCCCTTACTAAGAAAGATCATGATCCCACTTCCAATTTTCATAATGATTCAATTCAAAACCAAGAGAAAGACACCTTTAATATGTAGTCCCATGATCCCATTCCAAGTCAAGATCAAAGTGTTCCCTTTCCTTCATTTCCTCCACATGATCCAATCATACCTCCATATTCCCCACAAGATCTCATCATCCCTTTGGATCCTCCACAAGATCCCTCCATTCCTTCATGTCCTTTCCCTTATCTTCCATATCCTTTGCAAGATCCTATCATCCTAGATGACCCTATCACTATGCCTATTCCATCATAGGATCCCCATATTCCTCCTCATCCCCCTAATGATGAAAACACATTTGTGCAAGATGTTCATGATCCCATTACATTTAAAATGGGTTCCCCTAGTTATATCAAGTCTAGTCCACATCATAATCTAATCAGTCCTTACATACCATGCATATCTCAAAATAAGCTCGCATCTTGTAGAAAATATCCTATTGTTCAAAATAAATATCAAGTCAAAGGGTTAAACATTCATAAGAAAGGTATATTAGAACCCTTCTATGTCAAAGAAAAGTCTAAAGGTCATGACCTTAGTCCTTAAGATCACTCTCAAGGTGTTGGTATCCTTCCAAATACAAGTTCAAACATATACCTCCTCCTTCACCCCTTCCATCCATTTTAGGCCCATATATTCCTCCATCAACTAGTTCACAATCCACTTACCCTTTCCCATATGCAATTCAACAAAGGCACACATCTTCAAGAACCTTCCACCCATCCAAAAAGTATCCATACAATTCCTATCCATCCATGAATCCCCTTCATTTGCTAAGAAATTTGGATACCAAGCATGAAGTCCATAATTCAAGCAGTCCACATACATTCAAGGATCACATGTCCAATCTAATCAATGTGTGAAATCAAAGAAAAATATGATCCAAAAATAAAAAATAAAAAAGAAATATCAAAAAGGCCACAAAGGCCCATCAGTAAAAAAGAAAAGTCAAAAGCAATATGGGTTCCTAAATCTCTTTTGCAAATAATGTAATCAAAGGACCCACAAAAGAATGAAAAGACAAAATGCATGTGGATTCCTAAGAAGCTTCTTAAAGCACAAAGTCCTAAAGAAAAATCCAAGTTGGCATCAAAAGTTGTTATCAAGAAGAATTAGAGTATAGTTTTACACTCTCAAGGTGTTATGAATTGCTAAAACATTAGGATAGAGCCAATTCTATGTATTTTCAATATGCATTCTGATTTTTTGAATTAAGAGTAATATGCTAGTCTATAATGTTCGCTATTATTTTTTTAAATATGTTAATGTTACATAAGGTTTACCCACCTAGGCTTCGCATAGCCAAAAGTGAGGGAGATAATATTTATTTTTAGGATTTCTCAAACAATTGACCACTAAATTGGGATAGTTAATTATAAGTGAAGGATAATCCTTAGTCTTATCCCAGACATCAATTGATGACACCAACACCTTTGAGAAGGCTCCAAATGGGGAAGAAGCATATGAAGATGTAGGTGGAAATTATGAGGATTGGAATGATGGTGATCTAGTCAGTAGTGATGTAGTGGGAATTTTTGGGGCATTTGGTTTCCATGTCTCTAATAAGAGGGGGTTTCGGGCTATCCCTGACCCTCTTTATCTATAGGTTTTTTACCTTATCATTTGTGGGTTATATAGGGTTTTTGTGCATCCTATGCTATCTAGATCTTTAGCACCAGTTGGACAATGCTTTGTTTCCTCTTCCATTGAATTTATTTTCTACATTTCCCTTATCTTCACTCTCTTGATTGGTGACGGGTGTGGAGGCCTTTTTGGGGATTTTTCTTGACTTTGTGGCATGTCTTTGGTGATTGGTCATCTTTGGCTAGGATAGGTTGGTATTTTCCTATTTATATACATTAAGAGATTTTGGTTGTAGACTATTTGTGGGAGATTCTTTTTTGCCTCTTTTTGGGTTTGGTATTTTCTTCACCTTCTTATGCCATTACCTTTTCCCTGTGTGGGCATGTGGTTTGGATTGAGGGAGTGACTAGTTTTTTTATTGATATGGTGTTTGATTTGGATCTTCTCATGTCCCTTCAGGCCTTTTTTGGAGGTTTTTTTGGACTCTATCCTAGTTTTGGAAACCTTCTTGATGATGGCTATTCTATGGTCCCTCTTCAAAATTTGTAACCTTATTGCCAATACTCAACTTGTTGATAGGATTTATATGAAGGTTGTTATGGATCTTGTGAGTTTAATAGGTTTTTGTGGCAAGTGGTAGGTCTCTCCTCTCTTTGGTCTAGTCTCTATGATGGGGCTTTGTTTTTCTTTGGTAGATTTGGCTAGTGTTAGGATTAATAAGACAGAAATAACAATTACATGTAAATATAACCAATATCAGAACAACAATAAACCATACAAAAGAGAACAGAAGACACAAATATTTAACGTGGTTCATTCAATCCCTGGGCTATGTCCACCAATAGTAAGTCCAATATTTTATTATCTGATGATTACAATCTGTAATCCCTTACAACTCAATTTTGTCACAAGTACAAAAAACATACATTATGAAAACCCTAACCCTAAGCCATATTATACAATATTTTTCCACTTTAGGGTTATAATGAGTTATAACATGTCGGCCCAAAATTAGCCTAAAATATGTTGGCCCCAAAAAAATTTGCCTCGGGGGCTGTGCCCCCAAACCCCCGCTCAGGGCCTGGCCTGGCCCGACCCTAAACCTCAGTGAGGGTAGGAGGAAAAGTGTACAATACTTTCCTGATCAGTCACCACAAGCTAACAATCTCCCACTTGGTGACTAATCAAGATCCACACTAAGAAACCTCCCACTTGGAGACTAATCCTATAGCAATACTACTACCATATGAGGCTCCCATTGGATTGAACCACCCTAGACTCAGTTGTTCCTTTATTTTGTTTAGTCTAGAAGACCAACTGAAGTTGAACATGAGTTCAACTTCTCCCTTGTTACTACCTTTGTAAACATATCTGTTGGAATGTCATTTGTATGTATCTTTTCTAGCTTTAACTACCCATCATCCAAAATTGACCACATGAAATGGTACCGTAACTGTATGTGTTTTGTCTTTGAGTGCAAAGTAGAATTATTCACAAGATGAATGGCACTTTGGCTATCTGTGTACAGAAAATTATCTTTCTTTGGATATCCCAATTCTTCCATGAAGAATTGAAGCCATATCTTCTCCTTGGCTGCCTTTGTACCAGCATACTCTGCCTCTGTAGTGGATAAAGAAACCACCTTTTGTTGTTGATAAATCCAACTCACTATTGTCCCACCAATAGTAAATACATAGCCTTTAGTACACCTACTATCTATATCTCCTACCAAATTTGAGTCAACATAGCCTTGTACAGTAGTAGTAGATCCCCCAAAGTGTAAACACTTACTGGATGTACCTCTCAAATATCTGAGAATCCATTTGACTGCATTCCAATGCTCAATACCAGGGTGACTCATATATTAGCTAACAACTCCCACTGCATGGGCAATATCTGGCCTAATACATACCATAGTATACATTAATCTCCCTACAGCTGAAGCATAAGGTACCTTAGACATGTTAGCCTCCTCTTTTGATGTCTTAGGACACATCTCCTTCATCAATTTCAAATGACTAGGCAAAGGTGTGCTGACAGCTTTTGCATTCTCCATAGAGAAACATTGCAACACCTTCTCAATATAATTAGCCTGAGATAAAGTCAACTTCCTATTTTTCCTATCTCTATAAATTTTCATACCAAGGATTTGTTTTGATGCCCCCAAATCCTTCATATAAAATGAATGTGCCAACTATTGTTTTGACCCCTTAATGTGATCCATGTTAGACCCAGCTACAAACATATCATCAACATATAAACATAAAATAATGTAGCTATCATCATCCAACCTCTTAAAGTAAACACAATGGTCAGAATGACACCGAGTGTATCCATGCTCATTCATAAAAGTGTCAAATTTAATATACCATTACTGAGGTGCTTGCTTCAAGCCATATAAACTTTTCTGCAATCTACATACCAAACTATCCTTACCCTTGACATCAAATCCTTCTCATTGTACCATATATATTTATTCATCCAAATCACCATGAAGAAAATTTGTTTTAACATCAAGCTTCTCTAAATGCAAATCTTCAATAGCCACAATACTTAAAACAGTATGAATAGAATTCATTTTAACAAATGGAGAAAATATCTCATCAAAATCAATGCCCTTTTTCTGTGCAAATCCTTTTACAACTAACCTGACTTTAAACCTTTTCTTACCTCCATCCTCTTCTTTCAGCCTATAAACCCATTTGTTCTGTAAAGCCCATTTACCTACAAGTAACTTTCATAAATCCCAACTATGATTTTTTAGCAAGGAGTCCATTTCATCTGTCATTGCAGACTCCCATTGAAGCTTTGTATCCACCTGTACAGCTTCATTATAACATTCAGGTTCACTGGCATCTGTTAACAAAATAGAATACAAAGAGGGAGAGAATCTTTTTGGAGGTCTACTTAGCCTTGTTGACCATCTAACATTCACTGGGGTGTGTGGTATTTTTTGTTATTGTTGTTGTGGAGCATAAGGGTCTACTGGAACATCATCTTTTGGAGTATCATCTAGTACTACATAATCATTTTCTTTCTTCTCATGTTGTTGCAATAGATCTTTGTACAATAATTTCTCATTGAATATGACATCCTTGCTTCTTACAATTTTATGATTTTCAAAATCCCAAATCCTATAACCAAATTCATCAATGCCATATATAACAAATACAAATTTCTTTGACTTAGCTTCCATCTTGGTTCTATTTTCAAAATCTACATGTGCAAAAGCTTCACAACTGAAGGTTTTGAGAAAAGAATAACTCACCTTCTTACCACTCCATGCTTCCTCTGGAATACCATAGTCCAAAGGAGTAGAGGGGCCTCTGTTAATTAAATAAATAGTAGTGTTTATGGCCTCTACCCACATGTTTAAGGGAAGCCTAGCATGCAACCTCATACTCCTTGCATGCTCCATTATTGTCCTATTCATGCGTTCAGCCACTCCATTTTCTTGTGGAGTCCTTGGTACAATTTTCTACCTACGAATACCATTTGAGGAACAATAATCTTCAAATTCTATGCTGCAATACTCACCACCATTATCAGATCTGTGACATTTTAGCTTTTTACTAGTCTCATTGTCAACCAAGTATTTCCATTTCTTAAAAGTTTGAAATACATCAGATTTCTATCTAAGAAAATAAATCCATACTTTTCTTATTGCATCATCTATAAATGTAACATAATATAGAGAGCCACCAAGGGAAGATACTTGAGCTAGTCCCCATACATCTATATGCACAAGCTCTAATCTCTCATTTTTCTTTTCCCTTCCACTCTTTACAAAACTAACTCTCTTTTGTTTTCCATAAACACAACTTTCACAAAAATCCATATTGACACATTTCAGACCAGGTAAAGCTTTCTTTGAATGTAGTAATTTCATTCCTTTTTCACTCATGTGCCTGATTCTATTAAACAAAAGTGTTATGTCAAAATCTACAATAACAGTTTGATGTTCTTCCTGCTCAACTGCAGCCACTATTCCTAAAAATTCATTATCTTCTTAAACAATTAAAGTAGAAGGAACAGTATGACCTGTACAAAGATATAAGGTGCCTACTTTCACACCTTTTTCTACTACTAAGGAATCTTTTGAAACCATCCAATTTCTATCATTAAAAGTAACTGTGCAACCCTCATCACCTAGTTGCCCTGCTGAAATTAAATTCCTACTCAGCCTTGGAACATGTCTTACCTCTTGTAGTAGACAATGATTCCCATTCTACAACTTAATCTTAATTTTTTTCTTTCCAACTATTTGACAGGGTTCATTATTTCCAAAATAAACTAGCCCAAAATTCCCTTGGACATAATCAAGAAAATAACCTCTATGGGGTGTGGCATGAAATGAAGCCCCAGAATCTAAAACCCATGAATCATCAATAATTTCTAAAGAAAGAAGCAAGGCATCCTCTTCGGGTTTATTACTTACCACATTTGCCTCCTTGTTACCTTCTTATTTGTCTCCTTCATTATTCTTCTAAGACCAGAAATTTGTCTTCTTATGACCTAGTTTTCCACAATACCAGCAATCATTTGGCCCTTTGGACTCAGACCTCTTTCCCTTTGATTTTCCTCTTGATTTCCCATGATTTCCAGAATCATTTCCTCTCATCGGTTCTACCTCTGCTTTGTGCATTTAAGACACTACCTGATGTGGATCCACTTGAGTTTTTCCTATGAATTTCCTCACTCAGAATAACACTAATAACATCATCAAATTTTAGGGTATTAGAACTAGAAACACGGTTACTAACAACCATTACCAAGCCATTCTAGCTTTCAGGCAAAGAACACAAAATCAAGAGAGGCCTAACTTCTTCATCAAAAATAACATTGACATAAGTTAATTGACTGGTAACTATATTAGACTCATTTAAATGATTATCAACTGACCCACCTTCCACCATTTTCATAGTAAACAAATGCTTCATGAGAAATACCTTATTTGAAGCAGAGGGCTTTACATACAACTTCGCTAGGGTTTTCATCAAACCTTCAGTCGTCATTTCTTGTGTAATATTGAATGCCACCGATTGTGCCAGGCATAATCGAATACTACCAAGGGCCTTTCTATCAATAATAGCCCACTTTTAATCAAAAGTGTTTGCCAATTTCTTGGCTTTTCCTTCCAATAGCCGCCATAGATCATTCTGATAGAGATAGTCCTCCATTTGCATTTTCCATAACTAAAAGTTCTACCCATTAAACTTGTCAACCTTTAGCCTACCCTCATCTGTCATTGCTCCCATTCAACCATGATACTCCCACTAAACCATGAGATCTTCCTATAGAGGATAACTAAAAAACAACCTCGCTCTAATACCACTTCTTAGGATTAATAAGATAGAAATAACAATTACATGCAAATATAACCAATATCAGAACAACCATAAACCACACAGAAGAGAACAGAAGACACAAAGATTTAACATGGTTCACCCAATCCCTGGGCTACATCCACCAACAATGAGTCCAATATTTTATTATCCAGTTATTACAACTTGATTACAATATGTAATCCCTTACAGCTCAATTTTTTTGCAAGTACAAAAAACATACATTATGAAAACCCTAACCCTAAGCCATATTATACAATATTTTGATGCTTTAGTGTTAGAATGAGTTACAACATGTCGGCCTAGAATTAGCCAAAAATATGTCAGCCCCAACAAAATTTGCTTGGGGGCTGCCACCCCCGAAACCCCGTTTAGTGCCTGGCACGACCCTAAACCCAAGTGAGGGAAGGAGGAAAAGTGTATAGTACTTTCCTGATCAATCACCACAAGCTAACAACTAGTTGGATGTTGAAAATTTTCAAGGGCCCATTCTAGCCTCTTATTATTTTCAGTTAAGGTGGATTTCTAATTTTGGGGTTGTTCATACCCTAGTTGGATCTTGGTGATTCTCTTTTCCTATATTTTTATGGGCACTCTTTTGTCTCTTCCCTTTGAGGTTTCTATTGAGATGGAGTTTTTTCTCTTTCTTTTGACATGTCTTCTCTCTATTAGGTGGTGGGTGTGGATTTTTTTTTTTTGTCTTTGTTATCCTCATCTCCTATTGAGGCAGTTCCATCATTTATGGAGGGGGTAATGTGTATTATGGGTAAGGTTGATAATAATTTTAGGTGTTTTTCCCACTTTGTTGGTTGTTCAAAGGTGGGGTGGTTTTAGAAGTGGTTTTCTAGTAGGATTACTTTCTTTTTTATCTTCTCCTATGGAGGTGGTATCCCTTCCTATTTACATGGAGGGGGATTATTCTATAGGGAAGTTGTTCTACTTGGAAATATATTTTTCTCATAGCTGGATGGTTTTGAATTCCCTTTTAAAACCCAATAAAATTTTGAGAGCTATTAACTCTGATGTTTGGCTACCTTATGGTATATGCCTTTGTTTTGGTTATGGGATCCATGCAAAACCCATGTTTTAGGTTAGGGATGAAGGAAAAGAAAATGAGGAAAACATGCACACAAGAGGAACCATAAAACTCTAAAAGTAGACACAATCAACCTATCTAAACACAAAAGAATTTGAGACAAAGAAATGCAAAATATAAACAAAACTCCCTCAATTTGACAATTGTGCCCTTTCTTGCTTCTCCAAAAGAGTTGATGTAGCTCTCATGTTACCACAATGCACTAATCATATGAAATAAAATTTGACTATAGTGATGGTGAGAAGACTCAAAAAATGATGGTTAGTTTGATTTAGAAATTGATCTCCATTTATAGGATGAGAGACCAAAAATGAAAATTTGGCAACTTGAATGTGCAAATGGAAGATTGTCATAATTATGAAAAATTAAATGCACAAATGGAAGTGAGAAATAAAATGCACAAATTGAGGGCATTTGGAAGAGAAGGATGGAGACAAATTAATAGGAAATTCATAAGCACAATTAGTGGAAAAAGGTGAAGGAAAAAATGTAAGAAATCTTGAAGCATGATTTTAGGGATGGAAGCACAATTAGAGGGAAGGAATTATTGAATTTAAAAACTCATTAATTACCACCAAGTGGAAAATATGAATTTAGGACATTATATGTTGGAAAATTAGTTAATTAATTAATTATGGAGACATGGGAAAGAGGGAATAAATAAAGTTAATTTATTTGATTCAAAACTAAGGATAAAGCTTGGGTTATTTATCCATAAGGGACAAATTAGTTGATTGTTGTCTAAATTGATGACTTTGATGCAAAGTTGATTTTGTTTTGATGATTTTTAAAAGGTTTATGAATGACATTGATGAACTTAGACAATGTGTTAGGTTGATCTAAAATGGCATCGATGAACTTTGAAAATGCCTTGGATTGATGATGATGATGATGATGATGATGATGATGATGAATGAAGCATCAATGAACTTTGATAATGCCTTGGAATAATGATGATGAGGCATCTATGAACTTTGATAATACCTTGGACTAATTTGAAAAACATTGAGATGAAAGAGATTTGATTGATTTGATAAGATTTGAAATGATGTTGATAAGGATAAAATGATGATGAGGCATTGATGAAATTTGACAATTCCTTGGGATGATTTGATGAGGCATCAATGAAATTTGACAATGCCATGGATTTATTTGAAAATTATGAGGCATCAATGAACTTTGGCAATGCCTTGAATTGATTTGATAATGATGAGATTGATAAGACATGGAATGAACTGATATGGATAAGATTCACAAGGATTCAACAAGATTGGATTGATTTGAAAGTGATTTGATCAGGCATCGCTGAACTTTGACAATGCCATAGAATTATCTTGAGGATGATTGAATGCACTTTAAATTATCTTGGACCGATTAGAAAAGGATTCAAACTGATTTATGAAGGTTTGACATGGTTTGGGAATGTTTAGGAATGATTTAGGAATATTATGATGGTGATTCAAACTTGATCGATTCAGCCAAAGAGATCAAGGTTGCGAGGCAAGATGAGAGAAATGTTAATAATGGATCAAATGAGAAATGACACAAGATAGAAGACATGTTAAAAATGAGGCACATAGGTGTGAACCACTTTTAGGTGTCTACATTTTTTCCCTCTTTGAGACAATATAATTATGAGTGTTAGTTTGAAGAAAAATAAAGGACCATGCCCCAATGGATTGAGAGAAGGGAGGTAGGATGCCCCCTCAAAAAATTGGGTAGAAACTGACTTGAAAAATTTTTTTTGAAAAGAATATGATTAGGACTAATAGAAGAAGAGTTAGTAAAAAGCCAAAATTTAGAAAGAGAAAAATTAGTAATAATGAACTTTTCTTTCTTAAGTGCATGTTATGTCATAAGAGCTTTGTTTGATATGGAAAAATGGATGTCGCACCATGGCATAGAAAGCTAGAATGATAAAGCAATCCCTTTGCATAAAAACAAACACATAGTAGACAAGGAATGTTTCCATTCATCCTGAAGCATATGACATACGCGCCTCAAAACTTCATGAAAAACACCACACATGCAGATGACAAAATAAAAAATGCATGACCATGGACCATCCTAGATACTCTCATCACTCAATGATATCCTAGAGTAGCATACGTGTTATCTCTATTTGAGCACTAAAATTTTTCATTAGTATCAAAGACATTGGTTGGTTACCTATGCTACTCTAGTCGGTAACTACAAGCTCTAACAAGCCAGTCAGTTAAGTCTTCACACTAAGCACCAGGGCAATTCTATCAAGCATTAGTGTACACCGATACCGAGCACAGTAAACACTGAGCAAACTAGACACTGAGCACCAGTGTATTTACCGAGCAGTACATACAGTGTTTATCAAGGATCATAGGAAATGGCATAGGAATTAGAAATGGCACATCTATCTATGCAAATGGTTACAACACAATCACAAAACATTTTACCAAGATCGAGGATCATTTATTGTAAGATTCCATCATTAATTGTGATGATGATCTTTTGTATTTGTTAGATCTAGGTTATTTTTGTACATCGTAGATCTCAGGGTTTTCTCTAAGATATTGTAACCTAATTTTGTTAAGCAGCATAAAGTAGTATGCTATATAATTGTATCTTTGCATCATTTTTTATGTGAACTAATGTATGAACAAAGAAGCACTTGAAGCATTAGCCAACTTCAAGATTATCAATTGACAGATAGAGTAGAATAGTATTCAGAGGTAATCAGATTAAAGCATTATTAGAATTAGGCTAACCGAGTAGTACAGAGCAGAGATCTACATGGTATAAGGTGATATATATTCAGTGCTTTATTAATCTGTATCAGACAAGCTGAGTTGTCATTAGTAGATAGATACCTATTGCTTTCTAATCATTGTAATAGAGTTTTTGGTAAAATCTCTTAATAGAGTAGACCTAACAGTCTTTTTATAAATATCTTAACCGAGTGCACACTCAAGTAGTGTTGCTAAAATCCTATCACTAGGTAGATCTAGCTTATCTAACATGTTACTCCTAACAGGTTAAGATCACCAGAAGTGATCACCACTTGTAGCCCTAATAGGCAAACCTTTTCTATCTGCAGTAGTAAATAATTTGCGGGTGTCATCCCCACTGCATTTTTTACCTTCTAACAAGGGTTTCTGCGTTACCAAAATACTTGTGATATGGGATTGTTATATTCTTAATTTCATGTTATTTACTTTTACAAGTTGAATGGATGAATGATACATGCATTGGATACAATTTATTTTGCAAGGTTATTACTATTAGCTATTTTAAATCTAAAAGGTTTATGAGTTAAAGTTTTTGTGGGCACTGATTCACCCCTCCCCTCTCAGTACCCTATCTCTCCTAATCCAATAATTGGTATCAAAGTGAAGTTCTCTTATTGGAAAATTTAACCACTGAAGGGTAAAGATCTATCCATGGAGAGGTATAAGTTAGATAAAATCATAGATAATCAAAAGATTCAAATGCAGATGTTTGTTGAGTAGTATAAGAAAACTAAGGATGGACTGAAGAAACTACTAATTGAAAGAAAGAACCTAGCTATTTTGTAAAATGAGATTGGTTACCATGAAGAAGTGATTGATGATGTATTTGATCATATTGGATCTAGTTTAGGAAGTATTTCTGATGGATCTAAAAGTATAGTCTCTAACTTGTCTAAAAAGAATCTTCACTTAACCAAACAAGTGAAAGCACTACAAATCCGTCAGGAATCTCAGATGGTAAGAATGGTAGAAGTAATGAACAATGCTAGATAGGATGAGCAAGAAAGGAATCTAGCTATTGAAGATCGAAGACTGATAACTGAACAACTTCAAGAAAAAGAAAGTGAGATACACAGACTCATCAAGCATCATTTCAAAATCTCAAATCAGATGGTGATTATGAATTAGGAGGTCAACCGAGTTAATGGAGAATTGTCAAGAAAACTTGAAGATATAGGTGTTCTCAGAGAAGAGAATGAAAAGCTAAGAAATGTAGTGAAAACTCAACAACAACATCATGAAATGAAGAAATTGGCTGGGGATAGTTCTAAAAGGATTGATGATTTTCTAATTAATCAAAGAAGATTTGGAAGCAAAGCTGGATTAGGCTATACTAGCAAAGGAGAATCATCACAACAAGCTGAACAAGTCAACAACAATAAAAAATCAAAGACCTAAAGTGTTGACATGTTATCACTATGGCAAACCAAGACATACTTCTAATGTGTGTAGAAGCAAATCACAAGATAAACCTCTAGTCACTCCTAATTTTAATGGATATTGTTACTATTGTGGAAAATATGGTCATCAAGCTTATGAGTGTAGAGCTAAACTGAATAAGAATGCTAACAATCCTACTATTGAGAAATTATGTTACACTTGTAATGAACATGGACACACTGCATGAGATTGTAAGGCAAAAATGAAGCAAGTATGGACTCCAAAGCAGAAGACACAATGCAAACCTTATCAACTAAAGAGACAAGGTAATTCTTATGTTTGGGATTACAACACATGGACTAATTGTATTGCATGTGGTAGATATGGGCACATTGCAAAAAACTGCAATAGGAAAAGATGGGCTAGACAATCACGAAGCTAGACAAGTATTGGAATGGCATGTTTGCATTGTCATAAGGTTGGTCACTTAAAAAAGGACTGCACAAACCAAGCACTAGAAGAAAATCATGTATTTGGGAGTGGAAACACTATTGCAAATATCATGAGAATAAGGAATGACATGTGGAAGGAAGCATCAAATGAGAATGTTGAGTCAAGTAATACTATCGGTGAAACCTTGTCCATTGGATTGGGTGACATCGGTACTTCCACCTAAGGTGATATAGGTATGTATGGGACTGAAATTTTAAAATGATCATATTTTACATAAAGTTCCTTATATATCATGAGCAAATTCCAAATCTGCATGAATAAAGATGTATTATGGTTTATATGTTATCAGCTAACAAAGTCACATAGTCAGTAAAAGTTAGACCGAGCAAAAGGTTACCCATTGGTAATCACTATTCAAGGTTAACCGAGTATCAGTGTCAACCGAGCAAAGAAATTATGTGTTAACTGAGATGATGAAATTTTGTAGTCATTGCCAAGCTGACAGTTGTCACGAACAGGAAGTAGGTCAAGCATTTATTGCATAAAGTTTTGAGTGGGAATGTAGAAAATTCTATAAATACACGGAAGACTAAGTTCATTTTTTGTCACATTGTGATTTCGGAGAGAGAAAATTTAATAGAGCAAGTTTGAGCATAGAATCTTTCAAGATAATCCAAAGCAATTGTAGATCAAACCAAGCACATTCTTCAAAATATTTTGAGTAAGTTGAAACCCTACCAAGAATATTCTTTGTACTTACCAAAAACCTAGTTTATTGAAATGGAATCTATTGCGAGTTCTTCTAAAGTTGTGGAAGAGGAAGTTAATCTTATAGTTTCAGCAAACTATAATAAATCGAACTATAAAATACACCCTGAAGTAGCATCTAAACCAGATTCAGTGGGCACTTTTTCAAGCATCCCACCTAGGGTTTTATTATTTGAAGACATATGATCATACATTCACTATAAAATTGGGGAAATAGGAGACTTTGACATGTATGTTTCATATCAGGCACATTGTGATGAAGAAGCAAAGCTAAAACCAGAACACATACAGGTAGAAACACTTGGACTCGCCAATGCCCTAAATTTTCCAAAGAATTTTAAGAATGAATGGATTGGGTTTGTGTTAAGCCATTATCATGAGGGCACATTCTAGTTAGAGAGACCTATCAAAGTGACAAAGAGAATGATTAGAAGGTTTACTGGTTACCCTACTACCAATAAAGCCAAGGCATTCAAAAGTTCATTATGAGCCGATGTTGAGAAAAATAATGGTGTAGCATGGGACAGTAGAGCACTGAAAATTGCATCCATTGTGGATCCTGAAGTTAAGTTTGCAGCGCACGTAATTGGCTATAATTTTTTCCAATCAAGCAGAGTAAATAGTGTACCGTGTAGTGCAGTAGACATGGCTTACAAAATCATAAAGAAGGGTCATCAAATAGACCTCACTGAGCTATCTGAGACAAGTTGAAGAAAACATGAAAACAATCAGGTCACAAAAGTACAATACATGTAAGTTTGGATCATTGCTAGTATGTTTGTTTTTCTATCTCCAAAAATTCTTTCCTTCTACCGGTCACACTAATTGGTCTACTGACAAATCGATCACTTCACAAATTTTTGATATTATGAAAGGTATGGGAGATAATAAAGAAAATGTTATAGATGAATATTTTGAGGATTTTAAAGAAAAAATGAATCTGAGAAGTAGAATTCTGAATTCACTAGTAGAGAAGTATGAGATGGATATATGTTTCCTAGTGAACACCAACCACACATTGATTAAAGTTGTAGAGCCAAGGATAAAATGGCTATTACCAATGGGATATGAGATGGATCATGATATTGGTCTAAAATCTATTGAAGCATTATTGGCTTTACCGAAGGACAAAAAGGCTAAAAGATTTGGAACCTATGAGGAGGCAAAATCAAGAATTAAAATAGGCCTTGTCATCGGTAAAATGATGAGAAAAGAAAAGAAAATGAAGAAATTTTTATGTAAGAAGTTTGAGACTATATCTGACTCATCTAAGGAGTCACCAGTTGAACCCACAACCGAAGGTCAGTTAATGTTGGCTAAAAAACCATTTGATAGTGAGGAAACCAATTCTGAAGAAAAACAAGACCCTATATCATTTTCACCTACTCCAACTCCAAACAAGAGGTAGTTGCCAGTGCAAACAGGTGCATGCACAAGGTCATCAACTACAGCTTCACCACCACCAAAGAAGATAGCTATCAAGGTAGCAAAATGTAAGGTTGTTACACCGACAAAGACTTATGTAAAGAAGGGACCCAAGGTGGTAGAAAAAGCACTGAAGAAAAGAAGATGGTTAATAAAGAATAAAGAAGACCTTGAGGATGAAGAAAATGAGAATGATCAAAGTCAATTCAAGGTGGTCAGCAACAAAGAAAGATCAATTGATGAGGTTGCTTCAGAACTAATTGAGAATGGAGATCTTTCTGATCCGGAACTTAAATGATTTGACAGCATGTCAAATGAAGATCAAAATGAAATTGAGGAAGTAGTCATTCAAATGATGATACACTTTAGAAAAGTTCCATTAGAATTCACTATATAACTCCTAGTGGCACTTGAAGAGAGAATAAACTAGAAATGATCATATGCACTGGATACCGAGAAAAAGATGAGAGAACAACTTCTAGTATTGGTAGTACCAAACTTATCACTTGAAGAAATAAAAGAGCTTATGGACACTTATCCTCAAAGATTAAAAATAAAGAGCTGAGCTATGCAAATTTTAGATGAGAATCTGGCAGATCTTGATGAGTCTGGTCAACTCATCTGGAGTTCAATTTTAGCAATTAGAGAGAAAATTGAGAAAAATGCATTTCAAAATTTGTCTAAAAAGAGATAGAATTCCAAAGGTAAAGGTATATTCATTGAAGATGATGTAGGAAAGAAGACTAAAGAATCAAAGGTATCATTTACCAAGGTAATTGATACAACACTTGTACAAGAAATTAAGGATAATTCACAGGATGCACCAGATCCAGCAGAGATCCAAGTTAAGGAGAAAAATGACAATGATGTACTCATTGAGGATATCACAAATAGTGATCCTGATGATAGGGATGATGATGATGATGTGAATAATGCACCAGACATCACACGGGATGAAGCACAAGTTACCGAGTGTGTATTTTCATCATTACCAGGTGAGCTTCCTATTCTTCTCGAAGCAATTAAAATTCTTTCACAAGAATAACCTGATGGCTCAGACCCTGAGCAACCACAAGATACAATAGGGGAACAAAGCACTGAGACACTTGTAGAAGCAAATAAGTCTGAAGAGAAAGAGGCTACTGAAATAGAAATAAAGGCACAAGAAGAGCCCAAAGCAACTGAGGTCACCCCACCTGACACAACATCAGAGGCTCCATCTCAGTCAACTGATGCATAGGTTACCAAGGACTAGAAAAGGAAGATAATGTGTCAATCGAGTAGAACACACCGAGAGCAAAAGAAAAAGTTATTGTTCTAGTTGCCAAAAATTCACCACAAGAACCAAAGAAGAAGAAGAAGAAGAAGAAGAAAAAGAAAGGAAAAGGGATGGTTACATTAGATGAAGTTGTTGTGATACCTGAGTGTGATCCAAGGACCCTTAGCCCCAAAGAACTAAGAAAATATGGGGAATTATGTACAAGGAAGGTAGCATAGGAAAATTTCAAACAAGAGAAAAAAAGCAAGGAGATATTAGAAAATGTAAGAGATATCTTACAATAGGTTGTACCAAAGGTACATGTAGATGAGGATACTCCAATAATGGACCAACTTGCTACACTTGCTGAAAAAATCAATGCCCCAAATGTTGATGCTAACAAGAGAATAGAAGAAAGGGAAGAATCAAAGATTTAGGATAAACTTGCAGAAAGAATCAGCCAAGAAGTGGAAATTAACAAGGTTAAGTTATCCGAGGTAATAACTAAAATTTAGGGTATTACTACTTTTATTTGTCAAATCTTGTTGAAGCTATGCACTGTGGAAACCTTCACTACTAAGATCAGCGAAAAGATCAAACAGTTTTAAAATGAAATCACAGCCAGTGCACATGTAGCTACAACCGAACCACAAGCTTTTGCAAAGCATATTTTAAGATTTCAAGAAATTAGGCGGTTGATAGAAAATCTCAAGAAGCAAGAAGAAAGGACAAGTGATCAGGTCACTGAGTTACAAATTGATCTCCTACCCTACCTGAATTTTTTTTAGAAACACATTGTCAGGGCACAAACACTTGTTGCAACACCAAAAATTTCTGTGTTGGACAACATCTTTGACATGCATGCACAAGTCGGTCTTGAGCACATTGCTCTCACCAACTTGAAAGACGAATGGGAAAACCTCTTGGAATCATTAGAGAAAACCCATCAGCACATTTTTGACAAGCTGTAAGTATACATTTTTGTATTTGGCATTAATGTCAAAAAGGGGGATAATAATGTATATACCAAATATGTAAATAGATGCTAATTATACTACACATTACCAGAGCATGCACCGAGGGGGAGTATCTAGAAAATTTTTGATAAGTATATATGTATATGGTGAAGATATAAGTTTTGAGACATAAGGTCTATATACATTAAGGTTTTGATACTAATGCCAAAGGGGGAGATTGTTATCTCTATTTGAGCATTAAAGGTTGTCATTAGTATCAAAGACATCGGTTGGTTACCTATGCTACTCTAGTCAGTAACTGCAAGCTCTAACAAGCCAATCAATTAAGTCTTCACACCGAGCACCAGGGAAATTCTACCGAGCATCAGTGTACACTGATACCAAGCACAGTAAACACTAAGAAAACCGGACACCAAGCACCAGTGTATTTACCGAGTAGTACATACAGTGTTTACCGTGGATCATAGGAAATAGCATAGGAATCAGAAATGGCACATCTATCTATGCAAATGGTTACAACACAATCACAAAATGTCTTACCAAGATCAAGGATCATTTATTGTAATATTCCATCATTAATTGCGATGATGATCTTTTATATTTGTTAGATCTAGGTTATTTTTGTACACCATAGATCTTAGGGTTTTCTCTAAGATATTGTAACCTAATTTTGTTAAGCGGCATAAAGCAGTATGCTATATAATTGTATCTTTGCATCATTTTTTATGTGAACTGATGTATGAACAAAGAAGCACTTGAAGCATTATCCAACTTCAATATTATCAGTTGACAGACAGAGTAGAATAGTATTCAGAGGTAATTAGATTAAAGAAGAATTAGAATCAAGCTAACCGAGCAGTACAAAGAAGAGATCTACATAGTATAAGGTGATATCTATTCATTACTTTATTGATCTATATCAAACAAGCTGAGTTGTCATTAGTAGATAGATACCTATTGCTTTCTAATCATTGTAATAGATTTTTTGGTAAAATCTCTTAACAGAGTAGACCTAACAGTCTTTTTATAAATTTCTTAACCGAGTGCACACTCAAGTAGTGTTGCTAAAATCCTATCACTAGGTAGATCTAGTTGATCTAACATGTCACCCCTAACAAGGTAAGATCACCATAAGTGATCACCACTTGTATCCCTAACATGCAAAGCTTTTCTATCTACAGTAGTAAAGAATTTGTGGGTGTCATCCCCACCGTAGTTTTTACCTTCTAACAAGGGTTTCTGCATTACCAAAATACTTGTGTTATGGGACTATTATATTGTTAATTTCATGTTATTTACTTTTACAAGTTGAATGGATGAATGATACATGCATTGGATACAAGTTATTTTGCAAGGTTATTACTATTTGTTGTTTTAGATCTGAAAGGTTTATGAGTTAAAGTTTTTGTGGGCACTGATTCACCCCTCCCCTTTTAGTACCCTATCTCTCCTAATCCAACAATATGAACATTATCAAAGATGAACCAATAAAAGATAAGACTTGTTGAGCCAAGAAAGTCAACAAACAATCTTATATTGTTGTCACTATTTAGAGTTTTGTTTGATTGATGATGATAGTGTCTAGTGTCAAACATGAAGTACTCCGTCTAAGAATAATAGCATCTAGTTTCAAGTATATAGCACCTTGTATAAGACAAATAGCAGGTTGATAAAAGGATTAATTGATGTTGATTGATTGATAGGACAAGTTTGGTCTGATTTATTGTTGACTTGATTGGATAGTTTGTCTATTAATGCATGATTTTGTTAAGTGCAATATTTGACAAGTCTTCAGATTATGTCTACTGAGATGTTTGTCTTGTCACAAGGGAAAAATTATTGATGAACCAGGAAATTGATTATGTACTTATTTTTTGCATAGTTTTGAGGATTTTATTGTTAGGATTTTGAAAAATATTTGAATTTTTTATGCTTTTTTAGAATATTTTGCAATTTTTAGGGATTTTTCACGACATTTTATGATTTTTTTAAATTTTTTTCAAGACGTACAATTTTTAGGATTTTTTCAAGATGTTTTATGATTTTTACTAAATTTTTCAGCATTGTATATGATTTTTTAGTGATTTTTTCATGATCATATTTGTATTTTTTAAATTTTTTTAACATTATGTAATTTTTTTTAAAAAAAAATCAGACATTTAATATTGACATAAGGAAGAATTACCCCTAGTATCTAGAAAGATAGGGACATTATGAATAAATAAATGGACAAGTAGATGGAGGAAGAACAAGAGTCACCTAGTATGTCTTGAAGTTGTTGGATTGCCAAGGACTATCCACAAAATGGGAGGACATGTTTGCAAAGCTGTGGGACTGGACATGACAATGTTAGGATAATGAAACTTTTTGGCATTGGATAGAAAGTGATGCATAGGAATGGACATGTCAAGAGGTTTTTGAAAATGTGTTTTTCATTTCACGTCCTTATTTTATATCAAGATCAAGATATGGATTAGGAAATGCTAGGATATAAGCAAGATCAAGATAGGGATTAGGATTAGGAAAATGCTAGGATATAAGAAAGATAAAGATAGGGATTAAGAATAGGAAAATGCAAGGATATAAGAAAGATCAATAATGGATAATGGTAAGGGATATGAATTGAAGGTTGCAATAGTGTAGGCAATGGACCAAAGGGACATGAGGAACGTAAAGAGAATAGGACATGTGATACTTCTAGGAAAATTTGTAACCTTTTCAATATCAAAGTTAGTAAAAAGGGAATATGGAAGCTAGTAGGATAAGGTATATGAGGGACAAAGGATAATAGGGAAATGACAGGGGTATGAAGGATAACATGGGTGAAACTTGCCCCCAAGTATGGAATGAAAGAAGTTCATGAATTATGCATGACATCTATTTGCCAGGTTTTCACTATTGGATGAAATTATTTCTCTTTATTCTTTTTTTGTGTTACCAAGATGCTTGTTTGCAAGTTTTCATCAAGGCAGTGATTTTTTTATATATCTCTTTTTTTTCTCTATTTTTTTGACTTTTTGACTTTTTTACTTTGGATGATTGGATATGTTGGATGAAAGGTTGGAAAATAGGTGCTAGATAATGGAGGAATTTTAAGAAGGCTTTTTGTTGAATGGATGGAAATAAGAACAACATTGACACACACTTTGAGGGGTGATGGAGTGATGGAGGAAAAGGAGATATTAGATTTGATGGACAAATGATATGAATTATGGGACACAAGGACCCAAAATGGATTTGGAAGATGGTAGATATTTAGATGGAGGGATATAAATGTTGGATTCAAAATTGGATTTTTCTTTGGGACTCTCTATGCTTCAAAAATATTCTTTGGAATCCAAATGCATTTTTCCTTTTCATTTTTTTGTCGATCCTTTGAATGCATTGTTTACAGAAGGGATTTAGGAACCCATATTGCTTTTGATTTTTCTTTCTACTTAATGGGCCTTTGCAGCCTTTTGGAAAAAAAAAATCCTTTGTCGTGCCCAAAATCTAGGGAAAAAAATACCAAATTTTTTTTAAGTCATAAATAACTAGCATTGCAGTTACAAGGTTCGATAGTTTACTAGGTTTACCAAGTTTTCAATATGTTTTCATCATCGAAGGATTTGATACGATCCTTCAACATTGTCATTTTTCTAATATCGGTGTCAAGGGAATCATGACAACGATCAACGTCCCTCGAGCAGGTTACTTAAATATACACAAATAGGTTTAATAACTAACCCATGATTAATTATTTTAAAATAAATTAAATAATAATTAAAAAATTAAGAAGGTTTAATATTCAATTTTAATTCCTTTCCCAAAGTTCACTTATGTCCAAAATGACATTAATATTTATTTTAGCTTTAAATAATACAAATAAATAATTTCGGTCTTAATTCCTAGTTTGAATTAAATAATAATTTTAATCCTTCAGTTCTAACCTAGTAAGCTTTAATTATAATAATGGTGGAAGTTTAATTCTAGTTAAATTCACTAATAAGTTAATCAAAAGTATATCTATCTAATTGCACCATTGAAATTCCATACATTAAGTTAAGGATAAATATACTAAAGTTATGATTAAATCAATAATTAATCTGACTTAATTAATTTAATAAATGCAAAATTCCTCTAATTAAAGTTGACCAAAAGATCAAATAAAATATTTAACTTACCCATAATTTAATTTTTTTTTAGTTTCCAATGAAGAGAGACAAAAAAAATTTTAAAATAGAAGAAAAAGAAAGTAGGAAATAACATTTCCCACCTAAAAGACTTTTCCATTTGAAATTTTCAAATCCCACTAAAATAATGTTAAAATAAACTTTAGGTGACTAATAACAAGTTTAAAATAAAAACATATGTTAATGACTCACATGGTTGACCAAAAAGGCTAGCCCTAACCCTAATTCAAAACTAGGGTTAGGGTTGAAATTTTAACTTTCAAAATATTAACTCATTTTCTCTCTCAAGCCTCCCCTTTTCTTCTCTTTCATTTTCTCAAACCCTAGCCTCTTTTTTTGTTGTTTTACAGGTTGAATGAAGATCTTCAATGGAAGGTGGGATTTGATTTATGCAAGAATGGGATGGACTGTCTCTCCCAATCCCCATCTCTATCTTCCTCATTTTCCTCCTCTTGCATTTCTTTGTTTTCTTGCAGGTTGAATGGAGGTGATCCTTTTTCTCTTTTTTTATTTATTTAGATTTAGATTTAGATTTAACAATAGATTTTTATTTATTTATTTGTTTGTTTGAAGACTAGTTATTTTATTTTTTTTTAAATAACATCATGGGAGTGGGGGGCCTTTGTCCAAAACCCCTCCCCCCTCTAATCCTAGCCCTAAAAGCCTCATGGATACTTGCAACATAGGGTGTCCATGGCAACAGCCCCTTTTTGGGTACTACACTGGTTGACTAGTCATGTCCCCAATGATGGGGAAACCATGGTGGTTGGGCTAGCTGCAGCCCCTCTGGGGAACCTGTGATGGCTTCACCAATCGTGGCTCCTTTGGGGAGCCTAGGGTAGTGTGGCCATGCGTAGACCCATTGGGGGTCCACAGTGGTAGCCACCTTCAGCCCCCAAAATAATGGATTTTCAAAACCTATTTTTTATCATTTAAAAAAAATTGTATAGTTTTTTTTTTCTAATAAGTTTGTAAAATATATATATGTGTGTGTGTGTGTGTGTGTGTGTGTATTAGAATAATTTTAGAATAACTGAGAGGGTGGTGAATCAGTTATCCTAAGGTCAAATGTACCAATTGGATTTTTAAACACTTCAACTAACTTAGATCTATTCAACAATCCACTCAGTCACTATAGAATATAATCAGTGCCATAAACTTGCAGTCCACTATCCAAAAGTAATCAACTTGCAGAATATAAAATATAACACATCAAATAACATTCACACAAGTATGACACCAGGATTTAATGTGGAAACCCAATTTGGTAAAAACCACCAGTAACATGCTACCAAATTTTCACTCTTCTGAAGTGAGCTTTGTGAGGATCGAACCATGTTAAAGGTTACAATACACACTACTAGGTGTGATCCTCTTAAAGGATTTAATCACCCTGTTAGGAGTGGCCTTGTTAGAGGGCTTAAGAACATCCCATTAGAATGTCACCTTGATTGAAGGATTTACAAATGATTGTTAAGTCAACCTTGATTAAAGGATTTAAATTGGTACAATGGTTAGAAAGTAACAGTAGGTTTTGATCTAAAATATATAACTCATTTTGCAAATATAGATCCACTATAGCTCATATGTTGATTTACTAACTGGCCTTCATTGTCATCTCCATCTGTGATCTACTCGAAAATCCCTTCAAGCAATCACCACAACTCTGTTCAGCTCTTCTCAGCCTTCTACTTATGTTTTTCAATCAACAAAATTAACATCTTCCCCTCTCTCTGCATAACCTAAAACTAGGTCATCATTATACCTCCTTGATTAGGTAGCTTAATCTTTTGCCTCTTAACCATCTCCATAGATCTTAGGTTTAGGTCAGATTCATCGAATCCTTCCAACATTTTTTTCTCCTCCTCCTTCTAGATACTTCTCAAAACCTCTCCTTGAATACATAAGAAAATGGTCTACCATGCATTAAATGCTCCAGTTCATTCATCCTTATCTTCAACATGTTTTACATATCCCAAGAATTCAACTATGTCAACCAGGAATCTCAATTCCCTCACAAACTATAAATTACTAACACTCAGCCAATACTAAGTTCATATGCTCGGTCATCACTGGATTTCTCAGTCATCGCTAAAACTGTTCTTCTTAGTAGTCATTATCGTTGCTTGGTTAATTGTCTGATACTCAAGAATTATTGATGCTCAGTCGACACTAAAATTTTCTTGACTTATGTTGGCATTCGGTCAACACTAGGATCACTTGGCTTACACTAAAGTTTTTTTATCTTCTTCTCTTTTTCTTAGTTAAGCCTATGCTTTCAAAATTTCTTTCCTCATCTCTTCTAAGCTTCAAAACAACTGACTTCTTCACTTAGTGTTATAGATAAAAAAACACATTACCTTTCCAGTGTGCCAACTAATCAAGTACCCATTGTAGTTTGTCATATCTCAACCTTTCCACTAGGTCTTCTTGTTATCTCCTCTCTTCAAATCCTCTTCATCAAACAAAAGATATGGTACTTTACTAGATAGAAATTGCCTCACTAGTTAAGGTTTAACATCAATGGAAACATAACAATTGTTTCAATTGTAGTTTCCAACAATCTCCCTCTTTGGAATTAATGGAAACACCACATGCAACACCATAAACTCCATATGCATAGTTACCATACAATCCAAAAAGTATGTAATGAAGCAACTTCTGTAAACTCTCTCTATGATGATCTTCATTAATATCCTTAGCTTCATTATGATTCTTATCTAAATATCATGTCCCTCTTGGATAGATTTCTCCCTTTATCTGTGCATCCATTTTATTGAATCTCTCATCTTATTCCTCAAGTTACTAAATCTTTCTTTGAATCTATTTCTATATCTCTCCCTCAAGTTACTAAATCTCTCCCTCTTTGACAACAATGCCAAAGACACTTTAGTATTTCTCATGCATCTTCACCATGTAGATATCTTCATGTCATCTCTCTAAACTATATACTCCCTCTGTCATCTTGATTATGACTTATCAACATCTTTTTCTTTACTCATCTCAACTTTAGGCATCTCCTAAAGTGTGACCTCCTTTGCATCAATTTGTCAAATATTCTAAGTAATACATTTTATGCAATGCTTCTACATGATTCTAGGTAGCCTCAATTAGGAGAATCACCCCTAATTTACCGCTTAGATACTCATGAGAATTATTAGGTAATTTTTTAGTGAATATATCTGCTAATCATTCCTTTGTATTCACATACTCCAGTCTCACTTCCTTGTCTTGAACTAGCTCTCTCAATTAATGATACTTGATAGCAATATGCTTAGTCTTATTGTGCATCATAGGTTTCTTTGATATATTGATAGCACTTGTGTTATCATAGTAAATAACAACTGGCTCAATGATTTCTTCCTTCATATCTTTCAACTATTGCTTGATCCACACCAAGTTTAAACAATTAATTTTTGATGCTACATATTCAGCCTCTGTTGTAGATTGGGAAATGTAATTTTGTCTCTTTCTTGTCCAAGAGACTAATCTCTTTCCTAGAAAGAATGCGCCACCACTTGTAATCTTTCTATCATCCACATTTCCTACCCAATCTGCATCAGTATAAACTTTCAGTTCAAACTTTTCATTATTCTTATAGTACAGTCCATAGTCCTCTATTTCTTTTAGATATCTCAGTAGCCTTTTCACTTCCATCATGTGATTGTCTTTAGGATTGGTAGAAAATCTTGCAAAATTCCCAACTGTTAATGTAATATTTGGTCTATTGTGAACAACATATTGTAGTTTTCCAATTATTGACTTGTACATGGTTTGATTTACTTCAGTTGTATCATCATTCTTTGATATTTTTTGTCTAGTAGCCATGGGTATGATTATTGGTCTAGAGTCCTCTATGCCAAAGATTTTCAATATCTCCTTGATAAAGTTAGATTAAGTAATATATATACCTTTCTCCATCTGATAAAATGTCAAACAAACAAAGAATTTGATCTCTCCAAACATAGACATCTCAAATTCAGTTTGCATCTCATTTTCAAATGTTTGGCATAGGGCATCTTGTCCTCCAAATATGATATCATCAAAAAATATTTCAACTAACAATATCCCTTTACCTTTTTCAGTCTACAAGTAGAGATTTGTGTTGTCATTAGTTCTTGCAAATCCAATATTTACCATGTAATTATGCAATCTCTCATACCATGTTCTAGGGCCTTGTTTCAATCCATACAGTTCATTATGTATTTTACAAACCATGTTCTTCTTGCTTGGATCAAAAAATCCTTCTGGTTGTTCAATATATACTTCTTCTTCTAGTATCCCATTTAGAAATGCATATCTGACATCCATTTGATACACTTTGAATCCTTTGTAAGCTGCATATGCAAGTACAGTTCTCACTCCTTCCAATATTGCAACTGGGGCAAATGTCTTCCCATAGTCAATGCCTTCTTCTTGTGCATACCCTTTTCATACCAATCTATCTTTGTTCCTTGTGATTTATCCATGTTCATTCATCTTATTTCTAAACACCCACTTTGTTCCAATAACATTCTTATCTTTTGGTCTAGGCACTAGTGTCCAAGTTTTGTTCTTTTCTATCTGCTTAATTTCCTCATTCATGGCTTGAATCCAATCCTCATTCTCCAAAGCAGCTTTCACCCTCTTAGGCTCAAAATTACATAACAAGCATGTTTGGTCTTTCAACTTACTTCTTTTCATGACTCTAGATTCTTTAGCTCTAATGATTTGATCTAGCTTATGATCTCTTCTGACATACTATGCTAATGTAGGCTCGGGTCTTCTTTCTTCTTTCTCTTGATCTTCAGGTTCATTTTGTATATATGTTTCCTCTCCTGATTTCTTGCTAGCATCCTCCTGATACTTGACATCTTCTTCTTGTAACTAGGCAGGAGCTTGTTATTGCTTGGTAGCATTGTTTTCTAGTCAGATAAATTATTGGCATCTCCTTCTTCCATGTATACAAAATATACATAATCTTCAAGTTCCTGCTTACGTTCAATTTCATTTTTTTCTGCATATTCATCAACTCTAACATTTTCACTTTCCACAACTTTGTTAGTGTTATAACTCCAACACTTGTAAGCTTTGCTCATAGTGGAATAACCTAGGAATATGCCTTCATCACTTTTAGCATCAATTTTTCCATTCCTATTGTCCTTGGGTATATAACATTTTCTTCCAAATACTTTAAAGTATTTCACATTAGGTGCATAAACATTCCATAATTTAAAAGGTGTAGCATTTGTACCTTTCTTTATTTGTACTCAGTTCAAGGTATAAATAGATATGCTTAAAACTTCTCTCTAGTACTTTTGTGCAACATTCTTCTACATCATCAATGTTCTATCACAATCCATGATTGATCTATTTCTTCTCTTTTCTATACCATTCTATGGAGGTTTCCTTGGTGTAGACATTTTTTTCTTAATTCCTCTATCATTGCAGAATTTATTGAACTCATTAGATATGAAATCTCCTCCTCTATCAGATCTCATACATTTCAAGCTCTTACATGTTTCTTTATCAACCTTTTCCAAATACCACTTAAATAACTAAAAGGCATCAAATTTTTCCTTAAAAAATATGATGCAGGAGCATCTCAGGTCCTTGGCAATCTTGTGTCACCAAAAACATATTTGAGTTTGTTTGTGTTCCTTGGTTCCTTCTTTGACCAAGTTGGTTTGGTGTTTCTTAGTTTCCTTTGTTCATCGATGTTGGTCTATTATCTCTTTGGTGCTCGATTATTTCCCTGGCACTCAGTGATGCTTGTCTGGCGCTCAGTTGGCTTTGCTTACTGATGGGTTTCTTTTGAGTTTCTATTGAGGCCGACTTGTGAATTTAATTTGGGTTGTGGATTCAATGTTGGTATCCATTGTTGTGAAGCATGTGGACCTAGATATGGTCATCCCTTCTGTTGATTGTGGATCTGAAGGCTGACTTGATTCGGTAGCCTCTTGTATAAATATAGTTGTTTGGTTAGAGTTTAGGGAGTCAGCTTTGGTAGGAGTTTTGGCATAGAAGATAGAAGATAGATTGCAGATTATTCACAGATCCTCACATGTCTGAGGACTTATGTATTTCATTATGAGATATGGTTGTAAATGGGAAGGCCTTATAGCCCAGCATGTATGAATCAAATTGATGTTAATATATGAACAATCTTGCATTCTCCCTCTCACTATTGTGTGTTATTGCTTTTGTGTGTTGTTGAGCAAGGTGGATTAGGTTAGCGTGTTCCATTTCTTGGCCCCTCCTTAGTTCCTCTTGCATCAAGTGGTATCAGAGTGAGGTTAGAGCTGGATCTAGGTCTGCAGATCAAGATTTGTAGGTTCCTTCTTGTGAATCCCTAATTGAATTATTGTGGGGTGGCAGATTGCAATCTGACTTGCAATTGCAGAGGATTCCAAGATTGGTCGTGGGAGGCAAGATGCGGATCTAGGATTGGCAGACATGTTGAGACAACTTGCTGCTAGACTTGAAGTTGTTGAAATAGCCAGAGAAGAGGCAAACATCTTGAAGATGTTAGTGATGATGAAATTGAGATAGAACAAGGTGATGTAGAACCTGCACCTATGATGGATTAGGGTGAAGAAAGATTTTTTAAGGCTTTGACAAGTCTGAAGTCTACACCACATTTTAATCCTCCTGAGTATGGTGGAAAATTGGATTCTGATGAATTGGTGGATTGGATGACTGAGATGGAAAATTATTTTAAGTATGAGAATATACCTAAGGAAAAAAAGGTGAAAATTGCAAGCACACAGTTGAAGAGTCATGCATCCTTGTGGTGGGAGCATCTGCATTTGGATTGGAAAAGGAAAGGCAAAGACAAAATCAAGGTATGGAATAAAATGGTGAATAAATTGAAAGGAAATTTCTTACCTTGTGATTATCAGATTAACCTAGTTAGGGAAATGAAAAGTTTGAGGTAGAAAGATATCTCGGTAAAAGAATATACTGAGGAATTCTATAGACTAGATATCAGATCTAGACATGATGAAGATGATGTGGAAAGAATTTCTAGATACCTTAATAGTTTGAGAGTTTCCATCCAAGAAGAAATTAGTTTGGTTAAGTTGGAGAACATTGAAGAGGCTTATTAATTTGCATTGAAAGCTGAGGAGAAATTGAATAAGAGACACGAACAGAGATAGAGAGGTAGAGGTGGTATATTCCCTAGAGGAAGAGGTAGATATAATGGTTAAAATGGTAGATCTAAACCTAAAAAGACAAATCTGGATAAAGGCAAGACTGAGTGGAAAGGTGAAAGTTCATCTAGACGTAGAGGTAGTAGCTACCAAGGTGGTTATAGTAGAGGTGGTTTCTGAGGAACTTGTTACAATTATGGAGAAGGACATAGAACTTTTGAATGTACACATGCTAGTAAGAAGGCTAGTAGTAATAGAAATGCTTTGGTGCAAGAAAAGTCATCGAATGAACCTGAGAAGGAAAACAACTTGATGGTAAGGAGAGCACTATGGAATGAGGGTAAAAAGGAAGATTCGATAAGGAAAAGTTTGTTCAAGACCAGATGTAGAGTTTTTGAAAAATTTTGGAAGGTAATCATTAACAGTGGTAGCTCATAGAATCTGGCATTTGAGGAAATGGTTGCAAAGTTGCAGTTGAAAAGGTTGGAACATTTGAAGCCCTATCAAATTTCATGGATCAAGTATGAGCATAGACTCTTGGTAAGTGAAAAATGTTATGTGAATTTGAAAATTGGAAAGTACTATGATAAGGTGTTGTGTGATATCATGCCTATGGATGGTTGTCATATTTTTTTGGATAGACCTTGGCAATATGATAGACATGCTATATATGATGGGAGATTGCATAAGTATACTATTTGGGCTTATGGGAGAAGACAAATCTTGTTACCTTTGATTGAAGAACCTATTATTAATGTTTGCACATATGTGAAAGTTTGTTTGATGGAAGGAAGAAAGTTGGTTAAAGATTTGAAGAAGAATGATGTATGTTTTCTTGTGATTCCCAACAAACTGAGTAAGAAAATAGAGGATAGTGTTCCTGAGGGGATTGATAAGTTACTCACCAAGTATAGTGATATCATTTCTGATAATGTACCTAATGGTTTTCCATCGAAGAGAAGCATTAATCATTGCATGGATCTTATCCCTAGAGCTAGTTTACTAAACAAGGCACCTCATCGATTGACACCTACCGAGAATCAAGAATTGAACTGACAGATTTAGGAGTTGTTGGATAAAGGATTGATCAAAGAAAGTTTGAGTCCTTGTGTAGCACCTATGGTATTGGCACCAAAGAAGAATGGAGAATGGTGAATGTGTACTGATTCCAGAGCAATCAACAAGATAATAGTGAAGTATAGGTTTCCTATACCGAGAATGGATGATATAATGGATAGTTTGACTAGAGCAAAGTATTTTACCAAAATTGATTTGAAAATTGGATATCATCATATTAGAATTAGAGAAGGTGATGAGTGGAAGATTGCTTTCAAGACAAAAGAAGGTTTGTATGAGTGGTTGGTTATGCCTTTTGGTTTAACTAATGCACTGAGTACTTTCATGAGGTTGATGAATGAAGTTTTGAAGAAATTCTTAGGTAAGTTTGTGATTGTATATCTTGATGATATTTTGATATTCAGTAAGACCAGAGAAGAACATTTGTTGCATGTTAGACAAGTTTTGTAGAGATTGAAAGAAGAAAAGTTGCTGACAAATTTGAAAAAGTGTTCATTCATGAAAGAGGAGATTGTGTATTTGGGATTTTTAATTTCAGCTGATGGTTTGAAGATGGATCCTAAAAAGGTTGAAGCTATTTTGAATTGGCCTACACCTATGAATGCTAGTGAGGTAAGATCATTTCATGGTTTGGAAATTTTTTACCGAAAGTTCATAAGAAATTTTAGTTCAATTTGTAATGCTATGACTGAGACTATGAGAGGAGACAAAAGAGAATTCAAGTGTACACATGGAGCTAATAAAAGTTTTGAGACTTTGAAGCAGAAGGTTGTTGAATTTCCTATTTTGGCATTGCCTGAATTTCAATAAGGTATTTCAAGTGGAATGTGATGCAAGTGGTAGTGCAATTGGACTGTGTTGAGTCAAGAAGGTAAACCTGTTGCTTTCTTTAGTGAAAAGTTGAATGATGCTAGAAGGAAATATTTTGTGTATGATCAAGAATTATATGCTATTGTTCAAGCACCGAAGAAATGGAGACATTATTTGATGTCGAGTAAATTTATGTTTTATACTCATCATAAGGCTTTACAATACTTGAGTAGTCAGAATAAGTTGAATCAGAGACATATGAAATGGGTTGAGTATTTGCAAAGTTATACATTTGTGATAAAGCATAAGAGTGGATTCACTAACCGAGTTGTTGATGCATTGAGTAGAAGATCTTTGATGAACGAGATGAAAATTGTTCTTGGTTTTGATGAGATGAGATATTTGTAGAAAAATGATCTTGATTTTTCTGAGTCATGGAGAAAGTGCAGAGACCTATTCAAGATCAACCAACTACAAAATAGGAAAAATATTTCATTCAAGAAGGTATGTTGTTTAAAGGTATTTAGTTGTGTATACCGAGAGGACAAATGAGAACTAATTTGATAAAAGAGAAACATAGTAGTGGTTTGGCTGAAAATTTTGGTATTAATAAGACATTGAATTTTCTTAAGGAGAAATACTTTTGGCCACAATTATATAAAGATGTTCAGAAATTTGTGAAAAGTTGTCAAATTTGTCAAGTTGCAAAAGGAGTGAGTCAGAACACTAGATTGTATACACTGATTTTTGTATTTGAGAAACCTTTGATTGACATTAGTATGGATTTTATTCTTGGCTTACCGAAGATAGTAAGAGGTAATGATTCTATATTTGTTGTTGTGGATAGATTTTCAAAGATGGCACATTTTATACCTTGTAGAAAGACATCAAATGTAGTACATGTAGCAAATCTTTTCTTTAACAAAATTATCAAATTACATGGATTACTGAGGAGTATTATCTCTGACCGAGATAGTAAATTTGTTGGATACTTTTGGAAGACTCTTTGGAGAAATTTGGGTATCAAGTTGAAATATAGTTCTACATTTCACCCACAAACCAATGGACAGACAGAAGTTGTGAACAGAAGTCCAGGAAATCTTTTGATATGTTTAGTTGGAGACACACTGAGTAATTGGGATTCTATTTTGGCACAAGCAGAGTTTGCATACAATAATTCAATGAGTAGGAGTACCAGAAAGACACCTTTTGAGATTGTAAATGGCTTACAACTGAGAGGTATATCTGATTTGAGAGACATTGATGATGAGGGAAAGAGAAGTGTTGAAGGATTAAAATTTTCTAAGTACATGAAGACATTGCATGAAGATGTGAAAATCAAGCTGGAAAAGAGTAACCAGAAATACAAAGATAGGACTAATAGATCAAGAAGACATAAGAATTTTGATGTTGGTGATGAAGTGATGGTTCATTTGAAGAAAGGCAGATTTCCTATTGGAACATATGGGAAACTAAAAATGAAGAAGCTTGGCCCTTGCAAGATCTTGAAGAAATTTGACAGTGGAAATGCATATGAGATTGAGTTACCTGGTGACATGGACATATCACCAATTTTCAACATTTCTGATTTGTATGAGTATCATGAACTTGATGAAGACATGATAGTATTGATGGATTATCCTAAGAAGCAGAATGAAGAAGTTGAGCATATTTTGGAGAAAAGAATTGGTAGAAGTACAAGAGGAAAATAGTATATGGAATATTTGGTAAAGTGGAACAATAGACCGATTGAAGATAGTTCATAGATTTCACAATTTGTGTTGGATGCAGCTCAGATCATACTTACTGAATGATTCAGAGAATCATTTTCAAATAACCCTAGGTGTTTGATGCAGGATAATCTCAAGTCCTTGGCAATCCTGTGTCACCAAAAACATATTTGAGTTTGTTTGTGTTGCTTGATTCCTTCTTTGACCAAGTTGGTTCGGTGTTGTTTAGTTTCCTTTGTTCACCGGTGTTAGTTGATTATCTCTTTGGCACTCGGTTATTTCCCTGGTGCTTAGTGATGCATGTCTAGTGCTCAGTTGGATTTTCTTACTGATAGGTTTCTTTTGAGGTTTTGTTGAGGTCAACTTGTGTATTTAATTTGGGTCATGGATTCAATGCTGGTATCTATTATTGGGAAGCGTGTGGACCTAGATATGGTCATCTCTTCCATTTATTATGGATCTGAAGGCTGACTTGATTCAGTAGCCTCTTGTATAAATGTAGTTATTTGGTTAGAGTTTAGAGAGTTAGTTTTGGTAGGAGTTTTGGCATAGAAGATAGAAGATAGATTGGATATTATTCACAAATCCTCGCATGTTTGAAGACTTTTGTATTTCATTATGATATCTGGCCATAACCGGGAAGGCCTTACAACTCGACATGTATGAATCAAATTGATGTTAACATATGAAAGATCCTACATTCTCCCTCTCACTATTATGTGTTTTGGCTTCCATGTGTTGTTAAGCAAGGTAGATCAGGTTAGGGTGTGTCATTTCTTGGCCCCTCCTTGGTTCCTCTTGCGTCAAAATATTACAGTCATCATTCTAGAGTAATCATCAACAAACAGAATGAAATATTTATCACCATAGTAACTTTTCACATCAATAGGTCCACAAAGGTCAATATGAACCAATTCCAAAATATCATCAGAAGTATGTGTCTTTCTCTTGAAACTAGACTTTTTCATTTTTCCTAATTGACATTGTTTACACATCACATTATCAGGTTTATTTAATCTTGGTAAACCTCTAGCTCATTTCATCTTACTAATGCTTACCAAATTATCAAAGTTCACATGACATAACCTCTTATGCCATAACCATACATCATCAAATTGTGCAAACAAATGTATTTCTTTAGATAGGTCTAGATAGAACAAATTACCTCTTATTTGTTCTCCACTTCCAATTAGTTCAGCAGTGGCATCAAATATCTTAGCCTTTTTGTGATGAAACTCAACTCAGTAACTAGAACTGTTCAAATGTGCAACACTCAACAAATTATTATTAAGACCTTCAACCCAATAATCATTATCACATCTGATCTTATCAGTCAATCTTATTGATCATTTTCCCTTCACAAGACATGGTGCATCATTACCAAACTTAACACTACTACCTTTGTAATGATTTAAGGTTTCAAACTTACTTTTATCACCAGTCATGTGGTGTGATCAACCACTATCAATTATCCATCTGTCACCTTTACTCACATATGAAATAAGTGTAGTTTTCTCATCTTCATCAAAATCATCTTTCATAGAAACATAAATAACTTCTACATCATAATCATCAAACTCACTAGATTCACTATCAATTTCTTCTTCAACAATATAACAAGACTTCTTACCTTTATCCTTGTAGTCCTTATACCTTATGTGATCTTTGTCATCCATTTTGTTTTTGTAGTTGCTTTCCCTTCTCCCATCCTTGTCATTCCTATCGGGACATCCTGCTGCAATATGACCAACTTTGTTGCATGAAAAACATATTATAGGAAGTTTACCTTTAAATTTTCCTTTTCCTCTTGGTAGTCTTCTAGCCATCAGTGCCTCAAGATCATCAAGATCATCATCAGAAGTGTCACTATCATTGTCACTATTACTATCACTATTCACACATATTTATTTCCTTTCTTATACTTTTGAAGAGCCATTTGAGACTTGAATGCAAATTCAATATTATGAGTAGTAAAATTATCAAAATTTGACAATTCAAAAGCAATAAGTCTACCAACAAGACCTTCCAAGGTTAAGTTGTTACCAAGAGCACATCTTAGTTCTTGTATTACATAAACTCTAATAGCATAAATAGGAAGTAGATTTCTCAAAACCTTGCTAATAACAGTTTCATCATCAATATTTCCATTAGTTCCTCTAATAGAATTCACTACCTCTTTAACTCTCGCACAATAGTGAATGATAGTTTCACCTTCTAACATTCTCATTTCATCAAATTTACCTCTCAAGCTTTCAAATTTGGCTCTTAGCGCATTGTGTCTCCACCATAGATAGATGCCAGTGTACCCCACATTTGATTTGCATTGGTACAGTTCTTGATGTCTTCAAATTCAAGATAACTTGGGGCTGATGCAATCTTCAACATTGTCTGATTGTGTTCTTTCTTTTCCTTCGACATCTCCTACACTTTCATAGGTGCAACTACTAGTATATAAGGATTTTTCACATATATTTTGTTGCATCACCAATTCTATCTAGGTGTAACTTCATCAAACTTTTCCATGCACGGAAGTTCTCCTTGTTCATCTTTGGTACCTCTTTTTTGTACATCATGATCTTTAGCTTCAAGTACCTTCAAAAATTTTCCTTACAAGCACCACAAGCTCTGATACCAATTATTAGAATTATTTTAGAATAACTAAGAGGGGGGGTGAATTAGTTATCCTTAGGTTGGATATACCAATTGAACTTTTAAACACTTCAACCAACTTAGATCTATTTAGAAATCCACTTGGTCACTATAGAATATAATAAGTTAAATAAACTTGCAGTCCACTATTAAAAAGTAATCAACTTATAGAATATAAAACATAACACATCAAATAACATTCACACAAGTATGACACTAGGATTTAATGTGGAAACCCAATATGGAAAAAACCACCAGTAACATGCTACCAAATTTTCACTTGTTTGAAGTGAGCTCTGTGAGGAGCCAACCTTATTAAAGGTTACAATACACACTACTAGGTGTGAGCCTGTTAAAGGATTTAATCACCCTGTTAGGAGTGGACTTGTTAGAGGGATTAAGAACATCCCATTAGAATGTCACCTTGATTAAAGGATTTACAAATGATGGTTAGGTCAACCTTGATTAAAGGATTTAAACTGATACAATGGTTAGAAAGTAACAATAGGTTCTAATCTAAAATATACAACTCACTTTGCAAATATAGATCCATTATAGCTCATATGTTGATTTATTGAGTGGCCTTCATTTTCATCTCCATTTCTGATCTGCTCATAAATCCCTTCAAGTAATCACCACAACTCTATCATCTCTTCTCAGCCTTCTACTTAGGTTTTCCAATCAACAAAATCAACCTCTTCCCCTCTCTCTACATAACCTACAACTAGGTCATCCTTATACCTCCTTTATTAGGTAGCTTAATCTTTTATTTCTTAATCATCTCTGTAGATCTTAGGTTTAGGTTAGATTCATCGAAACCTTCCAACATTTCATTCTCCTCCTCCTTCTAAGTACTTCTCAAAAATTCTCCTTGAATCCATAAGAAAATGATTTACCATGCATTAAATTCTCTAAGTCATTCATCCTTATCTTCAACACATTTTTCATATCCCAAGAATTCAACTATGTCGGCTGGGAATCTCAATTCCTTCACAAACTATAAATTATTGACACTTGGCCAATATTGTGTTCATTTGCTCGGTCATCACTAGATAGCTCGGCCATCGCTAAAAATGTTCTTCTTGGAAATCACTATCTTTATTTGGTTAATTCTTTGATACTCTGTCATGCCCCGCAAGGGAACCAGGGAAGAGAACAAAGATTCTCTTAACAAAAGAAAACCTAAGTAAAAATTTATGAAAAATTTTGAACTTTGAAAAGAGTTATGTAATCAAAACTTAAACTTAGATTCCTCCCAAGGTTCCCTTTTCATTTAAATGCATGATTCATTCAAATCCATTAACTAAACTAACAACAAGATTTATTTCTCAAAGCAAACTGCATCATATCTTTAAGAAATACAAAATATTTTCATTTCAACTTTCCATTTAAAAACCATCTATATTCCTAAGTATCCTTTATGAACAATGTAACTTATAAAATTTATCCAACTCATTTGATACATTAAAAATATACTACATTTGGTTTTTCAATAGCTTCACTTAAACAACAATAATGAAAGCATGTTACATAATTTGGAATGTTACAAAAATCCTTTTCTTTTCCAACATACATCTTAAACATAAAGTTCACATTTCCCTTTTCCCTTCTTCCTAAGTCTACCCATTCCAATTACATCATTTTGAAATACATTATTGATTACATTGCATTCAACTCCTCATAAGAGGTAACAAGATCTTGCATCATGAAATACAATCACAAGGCCTTCATTCTTCAAAACTGGTACATAAGCAAGCATGAATCTTCAAGCACTGTATCTCCAAAAGATACCTTGATAAAAATTTTTACCACCCAACCACGTGGATGCCTATAAGGCCCACTCCCCCATGCTAGGAGATAAACACCAAGGTCCACAAAGAAGAAATAGCTAGGCCAAACCTAGGGTTGGGTAATCTTTCCCAAAATAGAAAATGAAAAGAGAGTCAAAGTATAGATCTTTCCCAAAAGGTTCTAAGGCTCGGGTAGAAACTCTAAGCAACAACCTAAGTGAGTGTCATCGCATAGCCCTCACTCCTTGGGTTGTCCTGGTACTAGCCACTTCAGGCCCCGGCCCCCAAGTAGGCACATGCGGGATCGAATGCCTTTCGTATAGACAAGTGCCATTTGATCGTACCAACGCATAGGTACCTTCTCCCACTCCCATCCATAGCCTTTACTAGCACTAATGGCATGGGTGAGGAACATTTAATCTTTTTAATGTTTTAACCCATTCCCATCAGTTTAATTAAATTTTCACTTGTTAAATAACTCTTCAATCGGTTATCCTGGTTCTAGCCACTTTAGGGCCCCGGCCCCGCACTGAGAGCCACTCACTAGGTGTCGTTAGGTTTTCTACCCTCAACCCATACATCACAATTACATCATACACATAGTAGAAGCACATTGTAAACACATTTGAAAACTGCTACAAAGAATTGGAAATAATAGGATAGTTATGTATGTTTAGAGAAATTAAGTACGTTTAAGAATGTTTAAAATGTCTTGATCCTCTTGGAAGACTCTAAACCCTAAACTGCTCCTTACAAACATTCTATCTCAATAAAGGCATCTAAATGTACTAAAAATAATCTCCACTAAACAAGGAATGAACAATCTTCAGGTTTATACAAAATTTCTTTCTAAACCTAAAACCTGGCTAATCCTGAAAATTGACTAAGTCTGATTTAATTAAAAATCTAAAATTTAAAAGTTACAACTTAACTCCTAGGAACCTGAAACCTATTCCAATGGATTCAAAGGGTACCTAATCCCTTTATACAAGTATACCTTAAAGTATAAGTACGTAAACTTATACTTAAATGTTATAATTGTATAAAGTCTAAATCCTATTTTCCTCGGTTTATACTGGACTGGTCAATTGACACAGTATTGCTCGGTTGACACACTATCGACCTGGCCCGGTTAACACTAAACTGACCTGGATCGGTTAGCACACTACCGACCTAGCTCAGTTAACACACTACTGACCTAGCTTAGTTGACACAGTATTGCTCAATTGACACACTACCGACCTGGCCCGGTTAACACTAAACCGACCTGGCTCGGTTAGCACACTACCGACCTAGCTCGGTTAACACACTACTGACCTAGCTCAGTTGACACATTACCGACCTAACTCAATTGACACATTACTGACCTAACTTGATTGACACATTACTGACCTAGCTCGGTTAACACACTACCGACCTAGCTTAGTTTACACACTGAACCGACTGGAACTACAGAGAACGACTGTCAACTTTGTCTTGCGGGTAAAACTAGGCATTATGGGGACTAAGGTTGCCTAATATGAGCACGACCCATTTGAGATCTCCTAGTTTCCCTTCAAAAATGGCCCACCAATCCTCCCTATCTATCTAACAAATATATTCTAGATATGGGAAAAGAAAGGTGGTACATAAATAGACATGAAACAATAAGGTTGCAACAAAAGTTCTAAAATCTAGAAGCACTCATAATATATCCAATGATAGTAAAATACACTATCCTACAAGATCAAAACCACTTCTACCCTCCCAGGGAGGTTTCACCACAGTGAACATACAAACATTCGTAAAATAACTTTCCACAAACACATTTCAAATACATAGAAAATAAAACATATATATATAGTTTTTTATTCTAAAAAAAAAGGTAAACAATCATAATCTCATCGAGTAATAGATATTAAAATAAATTTAAGGATATTAAAATAAATATTATAATCTCAAAACAATTTATTATTATTTTTATTGCTATAGACTCTTTGTCGTTATTAGTATTATAAAATAATACCATAAATAAGGTACATTATTATTAATGTTAAACATTAGAATAACATTATTATAAACTATATTGTTTATTCATACCTTAATCCCCATTCTAAAATATATATGCATATATTAAGTAGCCACTAACATAGGTTAGAATTTTACCACTATTATTTAAAACCCTTTTTTTTTTTTAATTAATATTTCCTTAGACATTAAAATACCATAAAATTAATCCTTATCATGGGTATTAAAACCACATGATTTAATTGCACTCAAAATCACTCCTAATGAGATACGCTACTAAATCATACCTTCAAATGAACAATAATCTACATGCATGATCTACTAACAGAATTGAACATATCACGAAGGCAAGAACTAGCTACAAGATCCACAATTCCATCAACTACAAAACCACATAAGACATTCACACAAGGGACTGACTCGACACTTCCAACCTAAGGATAAAAGGATCAAAGGTGAAGTTTCTTCCTGTGGACCTGGTGATACCTCCGTAACAACAACAACGATCGAGGATTTTGAGGGATCGCTCAGACCTATGAAGCCAGGTGGAGACGATACCCGGTACCTGCAATCCTGCATCACGAAGAAGAGACACGCATATATATACATATAGAGATACAAATCAGATATATGCAAGTAGATGACCAGGATCGATACATCATGTGGACCTCAACTAAGTGAGTAACTACGACTTCATCCTGGAGTCATGAAAAACACATCAAACACATCCATGAAACATAAAACATCATGATAGTTGTTAGATTCAAATAATTGGGTTAGATCCATATAAAAATAGATAATTTTCTAATCTCATAAACATGTAATTACTAACCATAAATGAGCATATTTATCATGTCATCATCCACAAAACATAAATGTAAATGTATAGTCTTGACCATAATAATAATAAAATGTCCAAATTAGAAAAGTCTAAGTATCACCATAGGAGAGGTATTACATCCTCCCCCCCTAGAGTTAGGCTTACTCCTGGAAGCCTAGAAACAAATATGGATAAGTGTCTCTAAGTCTATCAGCATCTTCCCATGTGGTAGAAGATTCATCATTGGGGTCCCATTGGACCCTTGCCTGCTCTATGGTGTGACCCCTGAGGGTTAGTGTCCGCTGCTCCAAAATGCGTACCGGCTCTAAAGCTAGCTGCCCATCCACTACCTGTAAAGCATTCCAATCCAACACATGATTCACATCAGGAATATACTTCCTAAGTACTAAAACATGAATACGAGCAAGGATGGGTGGCAAGGCAAGCCGATAAGCTACTAGTCCTATCCTCTCCAGGGCCTCAAAAGGGCCAACAAATCGGGGTGCCAACTTAGAGCCTTTTCTATAACGGATTGGACTCTTTCATGGGCGCACCCTCAAAAAGACTCTATCACCAAGAGAGAAGTGTATATCAGTCCTATGAGCATCAGCATACTTCTTCTGCCGATCCTGGGCTGTCAAAATATAATCCTCTTTGGCCGATGCTAAAATTTTCTTGGATTATATTGGCGCTCGGTCAACAATAGCATCACTCAGCTTACACTAAAGTTTCTTTATCTTTTGCCTTTTTGCTTGATTAAGTCTATGCTTTTAGACTTTCTTTCCTCATCTCTTCTAAGCTTCAAAATAATTGACTTCTTCATTTATTGTTATATATAAACAACACATTACCTTGCCAATGTGCCAACTAATCAAGTACCCATTGTAATTTCTCATAGCTCAATCTTTCCACTAGTATTCTTTTTATCTCCTCTCTTCAAATCATCTTCATCAATCAAAAGTTATGTTACTTTACTAGATAGAAACTGTCTCACTAATTAAGGTTTGACATCAATGGCAACATAACAATTGTTTCAATTGTAGTTTCCAACAACATATAGATAGATTGATAGATAGATATAGATATATATTTTCAATGTTAAGTTTAAAAAAATTGAAAAACAAATTTATACTTATGATGCAGTCAAGGATGGAGGATCCAATTAAGGACTGTCCAAACTTGTAGCTAGACCACAACACAACGGAATTACAAAACAATAATACCAGATCTAAGAGAAAATAGGTATATGTATTCATCAAAAACTGGTTACATGCAATGTGTTGGGTTGTAAGGCCTTCCCAATTATGGCCAAGTACAAAGCAAGAACAATTCTATGAGATCACACTTGATCCAATACACCTCACAGCTAGTCCAGGTTCGTAACATGATAGGACACTAGTAGGCCCACCAAGAAAGATCTAAACTTGTGCACACAGGCCACCAAGAAATCTTCTTGTGCCTAAGCTCACAAGCTACTAACTCTGCTATATTTCTAAATCCAACTCCAAATCTCTCCTCCCACTGCCTAAACAACTACCCAAACATCCTCTTAAATACTAATTCCTAGCTACAAGTCAGCTCCCAAATATACAAATATTAAATACAAAACATGGTTGGCTCTCAAATAGCATTCCAATAATTAAATTATCCATGTCAGCCTCCAAATCCACATAGGAGAATGTAACATGCCAGATCTAGGTCCTCACATGTCCAATGATCAATCCATAACTTGAGGAACATGACCCAAATTAAATGCACCAGTCAACCAAGCCAATTCATCAAAACAACCAACTATGTCTATAAGAACACTGAGCAACAAAGAAATAACTAAGCACCAATGAACCGACCATGCCAAGCATCACTGAGCAACACAGTTATTGTTGAGCGCCAGTAAAATCGACACCTTTAATTACCGAGTGTTCTTCAGAGATTGAGCACCCTGGTAAACACTGAAACTGAGCAACCAAACTCCAAAATCAAGAGAATACTTCATCGACTAAGATCAAAACTACCAATCTTCCTTACAAAACAAACATATTTTTGGGTGATACATGATTTCCAAGAATCCTAGGATGCTCTTGCATTAGACAACCCAGGTAAAGAATATTTCCTCATAAGGAAATTAGGAACACCTTAAGGGAATTAGAACAAGTATGCCATATATGTTCTTAACCCATATCTCCTCTTGTCCTTCATTCCAAGTTGTCTTCACTTCATTCATTGTCCCCTGTAGAAATTTTTCCTACCTTTCACTTTTCTTATCTTTCCTGTCTGCAACTAATAACAACCAACTCTAAAATTCCTTCCACTATTGGCCCCATCAGTACCTCAGTGGATCCCATCCTCTCTGGACTCCTTAATCAACTCGGCATCATCTACATCTCTCTATGTCACAAATGTCATTATCTGATGTACTATTTATGTTAGAAAGACCATCTACCTCTTAATCTCAACAAAATCTTCAGATATATCATTCTCCTTCTCTTTCAAACTAGACCTTGTAGGAATAGATTCATCAATCCTCTACTCTTGAGGTTTTTCTCAGTCACATAGATGACACCTGATAACTCCACATCCCTTAGCCCCTTTCTCCTATAAAGGTAAAAACTTATGCCTAGATCCTTCATGCCTAACCACATAAGTGTTTTCTTGACCATCAAACAAAACATTTCTATCAAATTGCCAAGGCCTCCTGAGAAATAGATGACAAGCATCCATAGGCAATATATCACACAATATTGCATCGTGATAAGATCCAATCTAAAAATTAACCAAGAATTGTTCTTCAATCCTAACCTTAGATACATCTTGTATCCAACTAATCTGATAAGGATTAGAGTGTTTCCTTCTTTCCAAATTCAACTTACTAACCATCTCTTTTGAAACAAAGTTCTCAGAACTACCACCATCAACTATGACATTGCATACCTTATTCTTTCACTTACATCTGGTTCTAAACAAATTTCTTCTTTACACTAGTTCCTAGACACATGTAGCCAACCTCCTAGTGATAAGAAATTCACCCTTTTCTGCAACATTCCCAATGTCTTCCTTGGTAGTCAGTGCAACTCTTTTCTTAGGACATTGAAAACTCCTATGACCCGCTTCACCACATTGATAAAAAGTACTATTGAACTCATTATTCCACCTTCCTCTCTATCCAGTATTGAAATTATTAGTGACTTGACCACTCCTAGATCCTACATTAGTCTTCTTAGGATTCTCTACCACATTAGTTTTAGCAACTATTTCACCAGGCTTACCACCTTAGTTCCTATTATTTTGTCTTCCTTCAAACTTCTTATTTAGATTCTCTTCAATATTTAATGTCATCTGATAAGCATCTCCTATAGTTATCATCTAAACAGTAAGTAACTCTTCTTGAATACTAGGTCTCAAACCATAAAAATTGTTAATATGATTTAGAACAATAGAGGGGGGCGTGAATCAGTTGTTCTCAGGTCCTGATGTATAAAACAAACTTACAAACTTTTCCTTAAATCAAATCCAATAACCAAAACAAACTCGATCATCACTAGTTCAATAATAGAAACATATAACAATGCAGTCCACTACCCAGTTGTAACTTAACTTGTAAAACACAGAAATGTTCAAACCAAAACATTCACACAAGTATTAACACTAGGATTTATAGTGGAAACCCAATGTGGGAAAAACCACTTTGTAACATGCTACTATTATTTTCACTCTTCTAAAGTGAGCTCGATTAAAAGCCAACCCTGTCAAAGGTTACAATACACATTATTAGGTGTGACCAGGTTAAAGGATTTCAATCACCTTGTTAAAAGTGAGCCTTGTTATAGGACTTACATACACTCCATTACAATGCAACCTTGTTCAAATGATTTAACATATGATTTTTAGGTCAACCTCTGTTTAAAGGATTTTGAATGTTACAATGGTTAGAAATTAGTAGCAATATTTATCTGAAAAACATACAACTCACTTTGCAAATATCAGATCTGATTCCATACACTAATGTTGGTTTACTTACTTTGAAACTTTTCCATCTCCATCTCTGATCTACTCAGAACTTTTCTTCAAGCAACCACCATAATTCTCCCTTAGCCTTTCCTGCTTATACAGTCAATAAAACTTTACTAATCTTCCAGCATTCTCTTTTTCACCCATGTACACACATATCCAATGCTCAGGTTCCCTTTATACTTTCCTCAATTAGGTTAACTCATCTTATGCCGCTCAATCTCATTCATAGAGCTTAGGGTTAGGTCAGATTCATTGAATCTACCTGCTTCATGTTCTTCAGCTCCTTTTCTAGAATCATCTCAAATCTCTTAAAGATTTACAATAAAATGTTTTTCAGTGCATTTAATGCTTTCAAATAATCAATAAATAAAGTCAACACATTTTACATAATCCAAGAATTCAATAATGTCGGCTCCAAAACTAAATTCTCTTCAAATATAAATATGTTGATGCTCAGTCAATACTGTGATCAACTACTCGGTCTTCATGTAGAAAGCTCGGTCATTACTAAAAATGTTTCCTCGGCTTATACTGTCTTCCTTGGAAATTAAATGTCATTCGGTCGACACTAGAATTTTCCTCGGCATACACTGACTCAGTGAACACTAACGTTACTCCGCTTAAACATGATTTCTCCATTTTTGCTCGATCAAGCCTACCAGTTTAGTCTTTAGTCTTACTAGTATAAATAATACATTGTCTCATCATTGTACAACATAGTCAAGTACATGTTGTAGTATCAAGATAACTCAACCTTTCCCTAGGTTCTATTATTACCAACCTTGCCTGAATCCTTCACAACAATACAATAGATATAGTACTTTCCTAAGTAGCAATAGTCTTACCAATTAAGGTTTGACATCAATGGCAATACAACAATTGTTTCAATTGCAGTTTCCAACAATCTTCCTATTTGGCATTGATGGCAACACCATATGATATCACCTAAATAACACATGGATTACCAATCAATCCAAAAACTTATCTATTCATCAGAGAATTATTTATAATATCCTTAGCTTCATTCTGATTTAGAATCCTATAATCCTCACTTCTGTGACCGTCAGAAGTATTCAGATCTCCCTCTATCCTAATCCTTCATTTTAGTTCATCATCCTTACCTTTCAGTGTCATGTGTTATCATATCAATTCATCTCCCTCTTTGACAAAAATTCCAAAGTAGCAACTAAAACATACATCCATGAGATGTAGATAATATATGTGCAGTTCAGTGTTTCTCCCTATGTCATCTTGCTTATGACTGATTTTTTGTCTTTTCTCCTTTTCACAACTCTAGGCCAACCCTGAAGTGTGACAATCTTCTACATCAATTTGTCAAATATTCTGTTGTAGCATATTTGATGCAGTGCTCCTAGCTTGACTAGGCAGCCTCAGTTAGGGGAAGGACCCCTAATTGACTTCTCAAATACTCATGAGCTTCTCTAGGTAATTGTTAGAAATAGGGAATACTAAGGGGGGGGGTGAATCAGTATTCTACAAACTTTATCTTTTTCCCAATTATGGATATAACAGATTATCTTTATACATGCATAACATAAGAAGCTAAACAACATGCATAACAATAAAGGACTCATAACACATTATTTGTTCTTGAGGAAACCCTGGCCAAGGGAAAACCCTGGTGGGGATGGTACCCACAAAGATCCACTAATCAAAAGTATCATGTTAAGGATGTTGACCCTATTAGGAGTCTATTACAAGCATATAGTGTATCAATCCTGACTAAGGGACTATAAGCCTTGTTAGAAGCCTCAACACTGTCAGGATTTGTAGTACAAAATGTGATTACCAGATGAGCCCACTGCCCAAACAAGTAATGTACAATATACACTAATTACAAAATAGGTTAAGGTACATAACCTTATACTACTTGCATCAATATCACTTCGCTACTCTTTCACTATCACTATTACATATGCTTCATATACTTTGCATCATATTACTTGTCTTTCTTTCAATAATACTACTTACTGCTGCAATTACAATTACAATTACATTTACATTTATACCAATAGCTTTATCCAAGATTTAACATCTAGGATGTCATCCCTTTATATTTTTAAGTCATTATTTTGATAAACAAAATAATCTCTTAACTCTTTACTAGTTTTGTCTTCATATTCTGTCATGTCGACTTCATACTACCTTTGATAAAATTCTCATAACTAATTTCGTACATGTCATACTAACTTGCGCTCTGAGATGGGTGATCAATAGACATCATAGAGTCAATGTTCAAGTTCGCAAGCACTGAACTTACTCCAGTCAATGTCGCAAACAAAAACTATGTCTAGGTTCATTGGTAAAACACTATCTCACACTTAGACAAATTTGCAATGGACTCTGTCATACTTGCTCTCTGACCTGTGTAATCTTCATGTGGATCATATGTTTCCATAACGAAAACATCTATGTAATCAACTCATCCAAATTGCCAACAATCTCCCCCTTTTTCATTAGTGGCAACATATGAGAAAATTGGCTAAGTGTACAACTCAAAATCTCAAAAATGTTGAAAATTTGTGGCCATAGTATAAAATACATACTATCCTTATAAATCCTCAAAAATTATTGCTTCTAATATAGTACTCTCCCTAAGAGTAACAACCCTTATCATATACTATCAATTTTCTTCTATATATCTCTCCCCCTTTGACAACAATGACAAAATAAGGTAGGGAGGGTCACAAAATTGTATCACAAAAAGTTATACCTCAATTTATTTATTACAAAGCCGGTAGGCTTGCAACACAATCTGCAAAATCAATTTTCATGGCTTCAATCTCCTTCTCCCATGATTTCTTAATGGAATCTGCCACATTAAGTAGTGTGCTCAGTCCATAAGAAGCAATTTCACATGCTTGGAGATTTTCAAAGTTAAATTTTTGAAAAGATGTCTTTGCTGAAAGACATTCTTCCAACTGTTCTTCAATAATGCTCAACTTCATAGAAGCATGCTCTCTCAAAAGAGTGTATCTCCTCAATTTCCTATCTCTCTCATTTTTCACAACTCTGATTTCATCATAAAGTTGCCTAACTTTCTTCTCAACATTACAGACCTTCACATTGGGACTAGACAGAAAGTTTGTTTCATTTAGAATCTCTGCTTCCTTCAATTTTATCTTCTAATCTTCCTCAGCTATCAAAGTCTCTAATTTTGTACACTGTATGTACAAAGATTTACTTATTTCCAAATGCTTCCTCAAATCCTTGATACAGATATCAAGAGTATTGATATCATTTCTGATATACTGACTGATGTTCAAAAGTATTCTAGCCTCATAATCTGCTTGTGCTTTTACTTTTGTAATATCAGCTAGGTTTGTGAATTCAATATCAAAAGTGTGCATTACCTTCTTTTCTTTCTCCATAGGGTCTGCTTTTGAAATTTATGTAGTCACAATACTTTGTAACTTCTCAGTTAGTTCCTTTAGACACCCTTCAAGACTCTTCACCTTCTTATTCTTACCAATTATTTTGTTCAAGGATGTAATCAGTTCCAATTGATCATCATCATCTACTTCTTTTCCCAAATGCTCAATCATAGATCCAATTTGAGTCTTCTTTCCAGTCTCAGGAGTAAGACTAATATCTTCTTTGGTGGGAATGGGAATTTGTTCTTCTATAACTAGTGGTTCCACAATAGTGGTCTCTGTCATCTCTTCTTCTTTTGTAGCTTCAAGTTCCTCAAAGGCCAAATTGTCAACAATGTTCTCCAAATTCTTGAATACATTTTCATCAGTATCCAAGGTGATTTGTGTACCTTCTACATTCATTGTTTCATCTTCAATATTAATAGCTAGAGAAGAGGGACTGTCCTCTTGTACTTTCTCACCTGCTTGCTCTGCTGCAACTAATGATTCTCCAACACATTCTGCCATAACTTTGATAATTTCTTGTTTAGTCTTAGAATTTACTTCTTCATACCTGCCTCCCATAATCTGAATTGCTCTCCTTTTGGTTCTTAGATAGATGCTTAGGGCTTTCATGATCTGTTTGAATTGTGTTTCATCTTTTATATCACAAAGCTTCCTCACAAGCTTTTCTCTGATAGTTGTCTCTTCATCTGATGCTCTCTTCTTCCTATTCAAAAGTTTATTAGACAAGTCATTAGGTATCTATCCTTGAATAGTATCAAACTTCTTTCTAGTCAAGATTATATGCTTCACAACTACATTCTCCAAATTAAGTCTATCAGTATAATCATAAAGATCATAATATTTGTTCATTCTTGCAAAGTCACCATTCTCAATAATCTACTCATTAAGCTTTTCAACTTTTGGTTTCCAAGCTTTCTTCTTAGTAGTGACATCATCTTTAACTTCTGCAATCTTTCTTGGAATAGGTTGCACTAGAGTCTTATGTCTCTTTCCTGGTCCAGTGGCACTCTCCTTAACTCTTTTTCTTGGTGTGGAGGAAGTGGATCTAGTAGACATCTTTGTTTCTATGTCCTTCTCAGGTACTTCCACTTTCACCTTTACTTGTGGTTCTTCCTATGGCACTGCCATTGATGATAAAGGAGGGATAGACAAAACTTCCTTTTGTCCACTCTCTTTGATTGTTGTTGCTATCTACTTTACTACCAAAAACTCTCTCTCTATCATTCCTATATCTTTTAAGATTTTCTTAATAGTGCTCTCAACTCTCTTCTTAGATTGCTTTTCTTCAATTAGAATCTTTGTGGATTTGAAGTTCTCCTCAAAGGTTCCAAACCTGTTACACTGAGTGTCCAACTTACACTTTAGTAGCCTGCTAACATACTCTTCACTCTCTACCTCAAATATTTCAGAGCCAAGAGGGTATATGAACTCTGTTCTAGGCTCTACTGCTTCAATATAGGTAAATTCAATATCCACCATAAAACATATATCATCTTTATATTTTTCAACAAGAGACTTAGGGATCCTTGATCTGCTAGACACAATATTCTAAAATGTCTTAATAACAAGTACTGCACTCTCATTAACACTGTCAATAACATGCTTTCTGTATACTACATTAATCCTTTCCATTGTAGTTTGTCCATCATTCCAATCATTTCCTATGGTGTAAGGAAATATCCTCAAAAGATTAAAGAACATATATGTGATTAGGGATGAGAACCTAAATTGTGTATACTTAGTTTTCTTGATCTTCTCCAAGTTCTCAAACAATTGAGTTCTAAGAATTTCACACATATCAACTGGTACACCTGTCAACACACATAAGATAGGCTGCATGTACCATTTGTTAGGAATAAGGTGTCTCAACCTTGGATAATTCCTATTCTTATTATTTGTTTTGTAAAATGTATTTCTTGCAAATAATGTAATTAAGTGTGAGTGTACATGTCTAGTTGGCATGTTGATGTGTCACTCCACTTGATGTGTCGGCATCTTGAATTGTGTGTAAGGAGATCATGGCTAAAATGGTTATGATGGATTCCTATGACACGTAAGAGCTATGTCTGGAAGATTCAATGATAGATGAAGACATGTGGCAACTGATAAAATTGAGTACTGTACACTCTTCCCCAATCTCAAAGAATGGTAAAACCCTAATATAGCTATCTTTGGAAGTTGCCCTAAAAAGGGAAGCACATGATATACGCATTTTTTAGGGTTGCGAAGATAGGAGAAGTTAGTGTATTTTTGGAACATTTTTTGCTGCTGTGGTTTGTCTTCAAGAGCTGGAAAAATCTTCTGAAAGAACTTGCATTGCAAGTGTATTGTAAACTGTAATAGTTTTGATTAATACACTGGGCAGGTTTTGGAGTGCTGGGGTTTTTACTGAAAGATTTCCCCATGGTAAATCATTGTGTCATTCTCTATTTTCTATATGCATGGTATATGGTTGTAATATCATTGTTAAATTAGTTAAAAAATCTAAAATTGTAAGGATTTAAAAGAATTTGCACAATAATTTCCTTTAGAGATTAGTGTAGGAAGTTGTTTCTGCACCTGAGTTTCCTTACAAGTGGTATCAGAGCCTGATCAAATTTTGATCCTAGTTGTTGGGTAGGGTTTTTTGAGCTAATCTCAAGTTGAGTGGGAGTTTTGTGCAAAGCATTCTAAATCATATTTGTAGATTGAGATGGCAAGTTCCTCATATAGTAGAATGGAGGTGGAGAAATTTAATGGCACTAATTTCAAGTTGTGGAAACTCAAGATGGAAGACATGCTTGAAGATCGTGATCTATGGGAGGCTACCTCACTTGATGTGAAACCTGTAGTGATATCTCAAGTGGATTGGGAGATCAAGGATCAGAAGGCTAAGGGTCTCATCAGACTCTATTTAGCAGATGTCATTCTTCTGAATGTTCTTGATGAGACTACTACAAATTCTTTGTGGAAACAGCTTGGGTCTATGTATCAAGCCAAATCTCTAGTGAATAAGTTGTTCCTGAGAAAGAAGTTGTATTCTTTAAGAATGGAGGAAGGTGGATCTGTAACTGATCATCTCAATGCATTCAATTTATTGATTGCATAGTTGGCATCATCCAATGCCAAGATCAAGGAGGAGGATCATTGTATGACCCTACTTTGTTCCTTGCTGAATTCATGGGACCATCTTGTGATGGCTCTTGGAAGTACTCTAGTCACATTCTGTATGGATGATGTGGTGTCTTCGCTACTATCTGAGGAGATGCGAAGAAAGACTTTCGATTCGTCTAAGGAAGCCCTTGCTATTCATGGGAGATCCAATGATAGAGGAAAGTAGAATGACAAAAAATCAAAGAAGGGTAGATCCAAATCCCATGGTAGTTATAAGACTCCTAGAAATTCCAAGTGAAATGTTGGAACTGTGATAAAACTGGGCACTTCCGGAGGGACTGCAAAGAACCGAAGAAGAAGAAGAAAGGCTCAGATTCAGCTTCCAAAAAATCTCAAGAAGATGGAGATGCTTTTATTGTAGCTTTGGTAGCCCATGCATCTGATGATGTGTGGTTGGTAGACTCAGGTGCTTCTTTTCACATGACCTCTCATCGAAACTAGTTCTCAAAATATGAAGAGTTCAATGGTGGAAAGGTGTACTTGGGTGATGACTCTCACCTAAAGATAGTTGGACGTGGAAGGGTCACTATCAAATTTCTTGATGGATGAGTAAAGGGAATCAATGGAGTTATGCACATTCTAGGTTTGGCATGAAACCTATTATCTGTAAGTATGTTGAATGATGTAGGTGTGCAAGTTGTCTTTTCAAAAGAAGGATGCAAGATGATGAGAGGATCGATAGTGCTTGCGAGGGGTACTAGGAGAGGTACCTTATTTTAGCTAGATGCATGTATTCCTCTATGTAATAGTTCTTCATCCTCACCATCTAAACAAGCAGTGAAGAAGTCTATGGTTATTGGTTCTAATGGCAGTGCAAACACTTTGGAAGGTAAGCTTCCTGCAGAAAAGACAATGTTGTGGCATATGAGATTTGGCCACATTGGTGAAAAGGGTCTCAGAACCCTGAAAAATAAAAACCTCATTGAGGGGTTAAATGATTGCAATCTCAAGTTTGACTTCTATGAACATTGTGTCTATGGTAAACAAAATTGTGTTTAGTTTTACTCTAGTTCTCATAAATCTTCTAATGTTTTGGATCTTATTCATTGTGATGTATTTGGTCCTGTAAAAGTTCCTTCAATCTCCAAGTCTGTATTTTTTGTATCTTTCATAGATGATTACAATAGAAGGACTTAGATTTATTTCCTTAAAAGTAAGACACAAGTCTTTAGTCGGTCCAAAGAATTTAAATCTCTTGTAGAGAATCAGACTAGTAAGAAGATTAAGTGTGTGAGAACTAATAATGGTGGTGAGTTTTTCTCAACAGAGTTTGAATAGTTCTATAAAGAACAAGGTATTGAGAGGCATAAGACAAATCCTTATACCCCATATCAAAATGGAGTTGTAGAGAGAATGAACAGGACATTGATGGAGAAGGCTAGGAGTATGCTTAGTGGAGCTAGTTTAGAACAAAGGTTTTGGGCCGAAGCTATGGCCACTACTTTCTATCTGGTTAAAAAATCTCCTACATCAGCTCTTGTTGGTAAGACACCCATGGAGGTGTGGTCTAGTAAGAAGCCTTCAATTTGACATCTTCATGTTTTTGGTTGTGAAGCTTATGCACATGTTCCAAAGGAGAAAAGATCTAAGTTGGAAAACAAAGCTATCAAATGTATTTTCATCAGATACAGTGTTGGTGTGAAAGGATACAAGCTTTGGGATCCTTTGATAAGTAAGGTGTTGTATAGTAGAAATTTTATTTTTAGAGAGCTAACATCTTCTCCTATTGTGCTAAAACTAGATGAAAAAGAAAAGGAAAAAGATGTTCAGTTGCCTCCTACCCCTGAGAAGACTGAATAAAGAGACCATGTTGGGCCTAATGATGAGGAGAGCTCTAGTAGCTCTGATAGTTCAGAAGAAGAGGAAGAACAACCTCAACCTCAGACCTTGAGGAGATCCATGAGAGAAAGAAAGCAACAAGAAAGGTTTGGTTATTCTATGTTAGATTCTAGTTGTGCTTTTCCTTTGATTACTAACACTAATGAGCCTAGATCTATGAAAGAGGCTTTGGGCATGGAAGATGTAGGTTCTTGGATTGATGTTATGGATGATGAGATGGCTTCATTGGAGAAAAACAAAACTTGGGACCTTGTACCTTTTCCTAAAGGGAGAAAATCCATTGGTTGTAAATGGGTGTTCAAGAAGAAATTTTGTGCAGATGGCAGTGTTGAAAGGTACAAAGCTAGATTGGTTGCAAAGGGGTATTCACAGGTAGAGGGAATAGATTATGGTGAAATATTCTCTCTTGTTGCAAAGTTGACATCCATTAGATTTATGTTATCTCTTGCTGCATCATATGATTTAGAGATAAAATAGATGGATGTGAAGACAACTTTCCTTCATGGTTATTTGGAGGAAGAGATTTATATGTAACAGCCTGAGCACTACATTGTTAAAGGTAAAGAATCCTTAGTTTGCAGATTAAAGAAATCTCTATATGGTTTGAAGCAATCTCCTAGGATGTGGTACCTTATGTTTGATGCCTTTATGTTGTCAATTGGATTTGTAAGATCAAAATCAGATCATTATGTTTATTTCAGAATTGAAAATGATCACCTTCTTATTGTTGCATTATATGTTGATGATATGTTGCTATTTGGGAAGGGTAAGGGTATGATTTCTGATTTTAAATCTTAGTTGTCAGCACAGTTTGAGATGAAAGATCTTGGGGTAGCATGGTATATCTTGGGTATGGAAATCAGTATAGATAGGTCTAACAAAAAACTTTGGTTGAGTCAGAGTAAGTATGTGAAGTCTGTGTTGGACAGGTTCAGCATGGTAGATTGTAGACCACTATGTGTTCCTATTTCTGTGGGAACAAAGTTATCTGTAGATGATTGTCCAAAATCTCCTAGTGAGGTGGAGGACATGAGTAGAGTACCTTATGCTAGTGCAGTTGGTAGTCTTATGTATGCTATGGTTTGTACTAGACCAGACTTTGCCCAAGTAGTGGGAGTCTTGAGTTAGTTTATGGCCAACCCTGGATGGGTACATTGGGATGCAGTTAAGTGAGTATTTAGATATTTGAGGGGTACATCAGATTACTCCATATGTCACCATGGTAACTCTTCTAGATCTCTACATTCAATTTGTATTTGTGCATTTATGGATTTAGAGTGGGCAAGTGATATTGATAGCAGGAGATCCACCAGTGCTTATGTGTTCACTATGTTTGGTGTTGCTATCAGTTGGATGAGTAAGTGACAACCTATGGTTGCTTTGTCCACTAGAGAAGCTGAGTACATGGCTGCTACTCATGCTTGTAAGGAAGCCATTTGGCTTAGGAGATTGTGTTCTGATGTTGGTGTTGATGCAGAATAGATAGCTATTTGGTGTGACAGTCAAAGTGCTATTTGCCTTGCAAAGAATCCAACTTTTCATGCCAAAATGAAGCACATTGATGTGCAGTTTCACTTTGTGAGAGATATGGTGGAAGATGGAAAGGTAAATTTGGAAAAGGTAGATACTGTGAAGAATTTTGCAGATGCATTAACGAAACCAGTGGGCACTAAGAAGTTTAGATGGTGTTCAGAGTCTATGGGCCTTTTGGCCTATAGTGGTTAGTTCCTGTTATGTTTCTATTGCTCTTACAAGGTGTTCAACAAGTGGGAGAATGTTAGGAATAAGGTGTCTCAACCTTGGATAATTCCTATTCTTATTATTTGTTTTGTAAAATGAATTTCTTTCAAATAATGTAATTGTGAGTGTACATGTCTAGTTGGCATGTTGATGTGTCACTCCACTTGATGTGTCGGCATCTTGAATTATGTGTAAGGAGATCATGGCTAAAATGGTTATGATGGATTCCTATGACACGTAAGAGCTATGTCTGGAAGATTCAATGACAGGTGAAGACATGTGGCAATTGATAAAATTGAGTACTATACACTCTTCCCCAATCGTGGGAAAAAAAATTTTGGGTTCCTATTTTCTCAGAGAATGGTAAAACCCTAATACAGTTATCTTTGGAAGTTTCCCTAAAAAGGGAAGCACATGATATAAGAATTTTTTAGGGTTGCAAAGATAGGAGAAGTTAGTGTATTGTTGGAACATTTTTTTCTGTTGCGATTTGTCTTCAAGAGTTGGAAAAATCTTCTGAAAGAACTTGCATTGCAAGTGTATTGTAAACTGTAATAGTTTTGATTAATACATTGTGTAGGTTTTGGAGTACTAGGGTTTTTACCAAAAGGTTTCCCCAGGGTAAATCATTGTGTCATTCTCTATTTTCTGTATGCATGGTATATGGTTGTAATATCGTTGTTAAAGTAGTTAACGAATCTGAAATTGTAAGGATTTAAAAGAATTTGCACAATACTTTCCTTTAGAGATTAGTGTAGGAAGCTATTTTCGTTTCCTTACACCATTCCAGCTGCCATGTCATATTCTCTTGAATTAGCACAAAAATTAGTAGTTAGGATCTTTCATAAGTATCTCAAAACATCTTGTTTGATCTTACTAATCACAATTCCTCTACCATTATAGGATGAATTTGTGTTGTCAATGACTGATTTTCTCATGTTTTTCTCATTAAAAGGAATAGCTCCAGTATTAGATAGTCCAGTGACTTCATGAATCAAATTAGCTGTAATATCTATCACTCTATCCTCTAGCCAAAACTTTCCATTATTAATTCTACTTAAAATAATCTTAGTGCATTCTTCATTATCAAATTCATACTGTAATCCATATTTGACAATTTCATTATGTTCCAAATATTTAAAACCTTGCTTCAGTGTCATATCCTGATTGTAAATCTTATGATACTCATCTATGAAATCACTATCATTTACTCTCTCTAGTTTTCATCTAAGATAACTTCTGACATTCGCTAAATGTAATACTTCATTTGGTATAGATGATAATGCAAACCTAGGGTCTTCTTCCAAGGGTTCTACTGGTTCCCTTTTCAATTTAGGTCTATTCTTATCTCTGACATTGTGCATTAATGAAACATCCATGATTTCTTCAAATGCCTTTACTGATTCAAAGATTTGTCAAGTAAAATACCTCAATTTTGCGATTTAGGGCTTGCATAGATTCCGCACAAAAATTCTTCTCCAAATCTTTGCAAAATGCTTTCAATCACTACTTTCCAATCTCCTCGACACTTGAATTCACTTTGATGATAAAATAATACCGATCATAACCTTTTATTAATTCAATCTTACTTAGATCTGACATTGCATTCAATTCTTTTATCGCTTCTTTCCAAAAAGTTCTCTGCTAACCTGCAAAACTTAAAACTTCTTGCGATCTTGCAAAACATAATATTTTTCTTTGCACTCTTAACCATAGCATTAGAACATCATAAAATACCTTGCATTAACTGCACAAGACTCAGTTCATCATATATCTACTTCTACACTAAATCTAAGTTCCTATTCTACTGCAATTTACATAAATTAAGTACTTTGAGATAGGTCAGGTAAAGATTCATTCTTACCTTTCAATACTTCACCTTCTTGATTACCTTCAATGTTGAATATGTCTCCTTAATCTGTGCTTTTGGTAAACTTTACTTCATCTAAATTACTACAGCATCCTTTCTGACTGTTACTAGCATCTTCATTTCTTCTTGCATGATTCCTGGGGTTAGGATTAGGATGAAAAACTCTATTGTTCATTCTACAAAACCTTACTGTATGTCCAATCTTGTTGCATATCTGACAAAAAATTCCATTGTTTCCATATCTTGGTCCAGCTTGATTGATTTGTGATCTGCAGTTTCTAGCAATGTGTCCAACCTTGTTGCATCTATAACATAAAACTCCACTTCTTCTGTTCATATCTTCAATAGGTTTCTTATCTACATTTTTAGTATTTCTAAACATTCTACTACCAACATTATTCTCAAGAAATTTAGGTTTCCTACAATCAATAGCTCTATGTCCAAAACCATGACAACTGTAACAATAACCATTAAGAGGTTTAAATTATTTACCTATGCAATCTCTCTTCATATGACCAATAGTATTGGAAGTAAAACATCTACCTTTGAATTCTCTTTGCATACCTTTGGGTGATTCCTCTTGCTTTGGTGATTCTTCTTCTTTAGGTGTATCTTTAGATTTGTTGATCTCATCAGGCTTCTTCTCATCTATGCTTTCATATATCTTCAGATCTGGTTCCTTGCCTTCATCATTTGCATTGAAAGTGTTGAATCCAAGACCAGTCTTATCATAGAATGATTTTTGATAAGATATTTGTTCATCAATCTTCTCACTACTTGAATATAGCCTTTCAAGTTGTTGTTTGGATTGAGTTAGTTCACCTTTCACAATCTTATTGTATTTCTTAAGTTCATCATACTGCAAATTGACTTTCTCAAGTTTAGATTTTAGTCCTTCATTTTTAGTCTTTAGACTTTCATTTTCAGATTTCATATTCACTTCATTTTTTCCATTTCCATCTTTCAAACTAAGCTTCAAATTTGCTATCTTCAGTTCATGCTTAAGGATCTCATTTGCTTTTTCCAAATTGTCATCACAATCTTCAATAAGAACTTCAGATTCCTTTTCAGATCTCAGATCTTCCAATTTGTTTTTCAATTTCTCAATGAGGTTATTTGCATCATCATACTTTCTTTTCAAAGTATCTTTTTCAATAGTAAGCAAGTCAATATGTTCAAGAGCTTCTTCAAGATTCTTCTGTAGTTGATCCATATCCATAGAGATCTTACTCAAGCTGTTATACTTTCCTTGAATGATTCTTTTTCGAGTAACTAAGCTCTGATACCAATTGTTAGAAATAGGGAATACTGAGAGGGGGGGTGAATCAGTATTCTACAAACTTTATCTTTTGCCCAATTATGGATATAACAGATTATCTTTATACATGCATAACATAAGAAGCTAAACAACATGCATAACAATAAAGAACTCATAACACATTATTTATTCTCGAGGAAACCCTGGCCAAGGGAAAACCCCGGTGGGGATGGTAGCCACAAATATCCACTAATCAAAAGTATCCTGTTAAGGATGTTGACCCTATTAGGAGTCTATTACAAGCATATAGTGTATCATTCCTGATTAAGGGACTATAGGCCTTGTTAGAAGCCTCAACCCTGTTAGGAGTTGTAGTACAAAATGTGATTACTAGATGAGCCCACTGCCCAAACAAGTAATGTACAATATACACTGATTAAAAAATAGGTTAAGGTACATAACCTTATACTACTTGCATCAATATCACTTCATTGCTCTTTCACTATCGCTATTACATATGCTTCATATACTTTGCATCATATCACTTGTCTTTCTTTCAATAATACTACTTACTGCTGCAATTACAATTAATATTACAATTACATTTACATTTGTACCAATAGCTTTATCCAACATTTAACATCTAGGATGTTTTCCCTTTATATTGCTAAGTCATTATTTTGATAAACAAAATAATCCCTTAACTCTTTACTAGTTATGTCTTTATATTTTGTCCTGTCGGCTTCATACTGTCTTTGGTAAAACTATCATAACTAATTCTGTACATTCTATACTAACTTGCACTCTGAGATGGGTGATCAATAGACATCATAGAGTCTATGTTCAAGTGCACAAGCATTTAACTTACTCCAATCAACATCGTAAACAAAAACTATGTTCAGGTTCACTGATAAAACACTGTCTCACACTTAGACAAATTTGCAATGTGCTATGTCATACTTGCTCTCTGACCTGTGTGATCTTCATGTGGATCATATGTTTCCATAATGACAACATCTATGTAATCAACTCAGCCAAATTTCCAACAAGATTTAGTGAATATGTCTACTAATTGTTCTTTTGTGTTCACATATTCCATTCGGACTTCTTTATCTTGTACTAATTCTCTCAAGTGGTGATACTTGATTGCTATGTGCTTGGTCTTAGTGTGCATCACTGGATTCTTAGAAATATTGATAGCACTTGTGTTGTCACATAAAATAACAATAGGTTTAGTGATTTCTTCTTTCATGCCTATCAATAATTGTTTTATCCATACCAGATTTGAACAGTTTACTGTAGCAGCAACATACTCAGCCTCAACAGTAGATTGGGAAATGCAATTTTGTTTCTTACTCATCCAAGAGACTAATCTCTATCCAAGAAAGAAGTCTCCACCACTAGTACTCTTTCTGTCATCTACATTTCCTACCCAATCAGCATCTGTATAAACTCTGAGTTCAAATTTGTCGACCTTCTTATAATATAGACCATAATCAGCAGTTCCTTTCAAGTATCTCATAATTCTTTTCATAGCCATCATGTGTGTTTCCTTAGGATTGGTAGAGAATCTTTCCACAATCCCAACAGCTAGTGCAATATATGGTCTACTATGTATAGCATAATACAATTTTCCAATCATGGCTCTATACAAAGTCTGATTCACTTCTACAGCATCATCATTCTTAGATAAATTTTTTCTAGTAACCATAGGAGTACTCACTAGTTTAGCATCTTCCATCCCAAAAAAATTTAGTATTTCATTAACATACTTAGATTGTGTCATGAAAATTCCTTTCTTCTTCTAATATACTTGTAAACCAACAAAGAATTTGATCTCACCAAACATGCTCATTTCAAATTCAGTTTGCATTTCATTTGAAAATCTTTTACACAATGCATCTTGTCCACCAAAAATAATGTCATCCACAAAAATATTTTCCAACAAGATACCTTTACCTTCTTCATATTTCATGTATAGATTGCTTGTGTCATTTGTTCTTTAAAATTCAATCTGTATCAAGTAGTTGTGCAACCTCTCATACCATGCTTTGGGAGATTTTTTCAATCCATATAGTGCTTTGTTCAGTTTGCACACCATGTGTCTTCTGTTTGGATCAATAAAACCTTCTAGATATTCTATGTAAACTTCTTCTTCTAGTATACCATTTTGTGGAGGTGTTCTAGGTGCAGACATCTGTCTTTTAATTCCTTTATCATTGCAAAATAGATTGAATTCATTTGATGTAAATTCTCCACCTCAGTTAGATCTAAGACATTTCAGGTTCCTACCTGTCTCCTTCTCAACCTTAGCCAAATACCACTTAAAGAATTGAAAAGCTTCAAATTTTTCTTTTAGAAACATTACATGCATCATCCTAGTATGATCATCAACAAACAAGATAAAGTATCTAGCACCACAGTAACTTTGTACACCCATAGGTCCACAAAGGTCAGTATGAACCAAATCTAAAATGTTTTCAAAAGTAAAGGATTTGCTCTTAAAACTTGAATTTGTCATTTTTCCTAACTGGCATTCCTTACACATCACATTCTCAAGTTTCTTCAATCTAGGTAGACCTCTTACCTTTTTCTTCTTACTTATCTCTACCAGATTGTCAAAGTTAACATGACATAGCCTTTTATGCCATAACCAAATATCATCAAGTTGTGCAATTATACATGTTTCTTCAGATAGATCAAGATAGAACAAATTACCTCTAGTTTGATCTCTACATCCAATTAGTTCTCCAGTAGCATCAAATATTTTAGCTTTCTTGTGATGAAATTCCACTTGGTAACTAGTTCTGTTGAGCTAAGCAACACTTAACAAATTATAATTAAGACCTTCAACCCAATATGCATTTTCAAAAAATATCTTACCATTCAGTTTAATCAAACCTTTTCCTCTAATAGGACATGGTGCATCATTACCAAATTTTATACTTTTACCTCTGTAATGATGTAAGGTTTCAAACTTATTTTTGTCACCAGTCATGTGATGTGAACAACCACTGTCAATAATCCATTTATCATTCTTGTTCACATAGGATATCAATGCAGTTTTCTCATCCTCATCAGATTCATCTTTCATTGCAACATAGACTACCTCAATTTCAAAATCATCACTATCAGTGTCAATTTCTTTTTCAACAATGTAACAAGATTTCTTACCTTTTCCTTTGTAGTCCTTGTTCCTTCGCTAGCTTTTGTCATCTCTTTTGTCTTTATGTTTTATTTTTCTTTCATCATCTTTATCCTTCTTGTTAGGACATCTAGTAGCTATATGACCAACTTTATTACATGCAAAACATATAATAGGGAGTTTACCTTTATACTTTCCTTTTCCTCTTCTCAGTCTTCTAGCCATAAGAGCTTCTAGATCTTCCAATTCTTCATTAGAGGTGTCACTTTCACTTTCACTTTCACTTATGCATCTTTCTTTTTATTTCTTAGGCTTGGTCATAACTAGTTGTGACTTGAAAGTAGATTCAACATTACCAATGCTTCCAACAGTGAAATTATCATAGTTAGAGAGTTCAAAAGCAGTCAGCTTACCAACCAAACTCTCCAAAGTAAGCACATTACTAGAGTTGCATCTAGATTCCTGAATACCTGAGATCTTAATAGCATATATATGACGTAGGGTTCTTAGTACTTTCCCAATTATAGTTTCATCATCAATAACCCCATTAGCTCCCCTAATAGCATTCACAACTTCTTTTATTCTACCATAATATTGTGCAATGTTTTCACCTTCTTGCATTCTCATTTCATCAAACTTACCTCTAAGACTCTCGACCTTTGCTTTCAGTATATTTAAGTCACCACCATAGATCTTTGCAAGAGTGTCCCACATATCCTTAGCAGTTGTGCAATCCTTAATGTCCTCAAATTTTGGATAGCTTAGGGCAGATGCAATTTCTAGCATTGCCTAATTATGTTCTTACTTAGCAATCATTTCTTCGGCAGTCAAAGGTGTGATAGGTGAGACATAGCCATTCTCAATGTAGTACTTTGCAGAGTCACCAATACCAGCCAGATGCAGCTTCATCAAGCTTTTCCATGCAGGGAAGTTTTCCTTATTTAGCTTTGGTACCTTGTTATACATCTTGATCATTTACTTCAAGTCCCTTTAAACTTGATTTCTGTAAACACTAATAATAAGCAAAAAAACTATGATACCAATTGTTAATATGATTTAGAACAACAGAGAGGGGGGGGTGAATCAGTTATTCTTAGGTCCTAATGTATAAAACAAACTTACAAACTTTTTCTTAAATTAGATCCAATAACCAAAACAAACTCGGTCATCACTGATTCAATAATAGAAACATATAACAATGCAGTCCACTACCTAGTTGTAACTTAACTTCTAAAACATAGAAATGTTCAAACCAAAACATTCACACAAGTATTAAAACCAGGATTTATAGTGGAAACCCAATGTGGGAAAAACCACTTTGTAACATGCTACTATTATTTTCACTCTTCTGAAGTGAGCTTGGTTAAAAGCCAACCCTGTCAAAGGTTAAATACACATTGTTAGGTGTGACCCAGTTAAAGGATTTCAATCGCCCTATTAAAAGTGAGCCTTTTCATAGGACTTACATACACTCCATTAGAATGCAACCTTGTTCAAAGGATTTAACATATGACTATTAGGTCAACCTCTGTTAAAAGGATTTTGACTGTTACAATGGTTAGAAAGTAGTAGCAATATTTATCTAAAAAACATACAACTCACTTTGCAAATATCAGATTCAATTCCATACACTAATGTTGGTTTACTGACTTTGAAACTTTTCCATCTCCATCTCTGATCTACTCAGAACTTTTCTTCAAGCAACCACCACAATTCTCCTTCAGCCTTTCCTTCTTATATAGTCAATAAAACTTTACTGATCTTCCAGCATTATCTTTTTCACCCATGCACACACATATCCAATGCTTAGGTTCCCTTTATACTTTCGTCAATTAGGTTAACTCATCTTATGCCACTCAATCTCATTCATAGATCTTAGGGTTAGGTCAGATTCATTGAATCTACCCGCTTCATGTTCTTCGGCTCCTTTTCTAGAATCATCTCAAATCTCTTAAAGATTTACAATAAAACATTTTTTAGTGCATTTAATGCTTTCAAACAATCAATAAATAAAGTCAACACGTTTTACATAATCCAAGAATTCAACAATGTCAACTCCAAAACTAAATTCTCTTCAAATATAAAAATGATGATGCTCGATCAATATTGTGATCAACTACTCAGTCTTCATGTAGAAAGCTCGGTCATTACTAAAAATGTTTCCTCGGCTTATACTATCTTCCTCAACAATTAACTATTGTTCGGTCGACACTAGAATTTTTCTCGGCATACACTAACTTGGTCGACACTAACATTACTCGGCTTAAACATGATTTCTCCATTTTTTTCTCAGTCAAGCCTACCATTTTAGTCTTCAGTATTACTAGTATAAATAATACATTGTCTCATCATTGTACAACATACTCAAGTACATGTTGTAGTATCAAGATAACTCAACCTTTCCCTAGGTACTATTGTTACCAACCTAGCCCCAATCCTTCACAACAATACAATAGATATAGTACTTTCCTAAGTAGCAATAGTCTTACCAATTAAGGTTTGACATCAATGACAATACAACAATTGTTTCAATTGTAGTTTCCAACAAAAATACCTAGCAACCTTCTTGTTATCAGCTTCAAAATGACCAGTCCAAATCAAGATTCTATAAAAATCCTCAATATACTCCTGTACTGATTTGTTAGTCTACTTCAAGGCTTGCATCTTCTTAAATGTGTCTAACTCATAATCTATTGGAATGAATTGCTTCTTCAACTTGTCAACCATTCGGTTCCATCTAGTGATCTTTTCCTTTCCTCTCCTACTTCTTTCCATCTGAACTTCCCTCCACCAAATATTTGCATGACACTTCAATTTAGTCTTTGCAAATCTAACTCTATCAGGATCTTCTATCTCTTCATACTCAAAGTACTCATCTATCTCATTAATCCAATCAATCAACTCTTTTGGCCTAAGGCTTCCAGAAAATGTAGAAACTTCAATCTTAGATCTTTTCCAAATCTTAGACATAGCCTTCAGGATTCTATTCTCTTCTAGATCTCTAGCTTCTTCTATAGCTTCTTCAAAATGATCTTCTTCCTTAGATTCATCATCACTATCTTCTTTCAATGTAGTCTTCTTTCTCAATTCCTCTTGTAGATCTTGCACTTGTTTCTACAAAGCTCTAAAATCATCAAGACTAAATTCTCCAGTAGCTTCCTCCTCTGAGATCTCACAAGCTCTCCTTGGAGGCATCTTCAATCCAAGGTCTTGGTGCAAACTACCTCTCCTTTGGTGATATGTCCACACATTTAAGATCAACTCACTCTGATACCACTTGATGTAGTCAAGGATGGAGGATCCAATTAAGGACTGTCCAAACTTGTAGCCGGACCACAACATAGTAGAATTACACAACAATAATACCAGATCTGAGAGAAAATAGGTATTCATCAACAACTTGTTACATGCAATGTGCCAGGCTCTAAGGCTTTCCCGATTATGGCCAAGTATAAAGCAAGAACAATTCTATGAGATCATGCAGGATCCAATACACCTCATAGCTAGTCCAGGTCTATAACATGACAGGAGACTCGTAGGCCCATCAAGAAAGATCTAAACTTATGCACAAAAGCCACCAAGAAATCTTCTTATGCCTAAGCTCACAAGCTACTAACTCTGCTATATTTCTAAATCCAACTCCAGATATCTCCTCCCACTGCCTAAACAACTACCCAAATATCCTCTTAAATACTAATTCCCAGCTACAAGTTAGCTCCCAAATATACAAATATTAAATGCAAAACATGGTCGGCTCTCAAATAGCCTTACAATAATTAAATTATCCATGTCAGCCTCCAGATCCACATAGGAGAATGCAACACGCTAGATCTAGGTCCTCACATGTCCAACGGTCAATCCATAATTTGAGGAAAGCGACCCAAATTAAATACACTAGTCGGCCAAGCCGATTCATCAAAACAACCAAGTCGGCCTATAAGAACACCGAGCAGTAGAGAAATAACCGAGCACTAGTGAACCGACCATGCCAAGCATCACTGAGCAACGCAGTTATCGTTGAGTGCCAGGAAAACTGATGCCTTCAGTTACCGAGTTTTCTTCAGAGACCGAGCACCCTGGTAAACACTAAAACCAAGCAACCAAACTCCAAAATCGAGCAAATACTTCACCAACTAAGATCAAAACTACCAATCTGCCTTACAAAAAAAACATATTTTTAGGTGATACAGGATTGCCAAGAATCCTAGGATGCTCCTGCATCAACTTATATATACATACATATATCAATATATATATATATATATATATATATATAGAGAGAGAGAGAGAGAGATTGATATATATATATATATATATATATATATATATATATATATATATATATATATATATATATATATATATATATATATATGTATGTATATATGTATGTATGTATATATGTATGTATGTATGTATGTATATATGTATGTATCCATATTATTATTTTTAGAACCATAAGATGGGTAAATGCTTGTTTAATTTTTTTGAAACAACATATATTTTTTTTGAAACTTCTAAGTACTCTGTCATTTTATTTTAGGAATGTTCATTCAGATTTTCTAATATGAAAGTGAAATGTAAACTTTTATTTAACATAATCAAATAGATTTTTTTTTTACTAATAATGAAACTAAAAAGTAAACAATTATTTAACATAAACTTTATATTTTCACTAATATTTGAAACAACAATGTAAACATTTATTTTAAAGATAACCTTTTAGATTTACTAAATAAGAAACTTCTATGAACAATTATTTTATTTTCTTCTTTTTTTTAAACAAATTTTGACAACTTAGATAAACACTTAGCTACTAATTTCATGCAATTAACATTTAACTCAATGAACTTCAATGAATAATTTTTCTCTTGCATACAAAACATAACAAAAAGTTATAATTTCTTTTAAAACATTTAAGGGTAACTTTAAACAACATAATTTATAAATTTGAAACTAGAACATTATACCTATTTTATAAATTATAAATATGTTTTCCTAAAATATTATGCTTTTTCCTTTCTATTATACAATTATGCTCAATTAAGCAACATAAATTTCTTTTTGAAAAATAATGCATCCATATAACTTCTCTCCCAAATAATTATATTCAAATTTAATACAAACATTTTCATTTAACAAATAGCAATGCAACTCTTTCTCAAAACCTCACAATGCAAATTTACACACTAGTTTTTCCATTTTGCAAATGGAATTTACAAAAGAAATATTCACATGAAAATTTCTCTCCTTTCAAATGAACCAAATATCTTCAATGAACCACAAAAATTTCAAAACCTTGAGAATATCTTCAACTTTACACCCAGGAAAACCTGTAATTTTAAAACAAACAAAACTTGACCATGGAGGCTCACCTCCCAAACTAGGCCTTTAGAAGGCCACCCTCGAGCTTGGAGAACCAAGAATGGATGGGTGACAAATAATTCAAACAAACATAAACAAGAAACAAACACAATGAAACTCGCATACCCATGGGTTGCACAAAAGATCACTTTGGGTTGCACAAAAGATCACTTTGGATCCATAAAAGGGGTGAAGATGGAAAATGAACCCAAAAAAGAGAAGCCAAAAAAAAAAAATTTACAAAACATAGCAATGCCTTCACAAGGCTCAATTTCACATCCATATTTCTCACTTCACATTCAAAAATTTCTCCCCTTATGACCCCCAAAAGTTTAGAACTATATCATGGAAACATGGAGCCCATACTCCATGTCATATCCCTTTCCTCTAAGAGGAAAGACTCTACCTATTTGGACATTCCAAAATTCTCTTCACCCACAAGGCTCTCTTACCTCCCAAGGGTGAGTATAGCCTTGTACTCTCCAAAACATACATAAAAATAAGCAAGAAGAAACAAGAAAATTCCATGAAATAAATTTGAAATCAACACAAACTCACATATAACATGAATTTACAAAACCACAAACAAACATATAAAACATGGTCTTCCATGATAGATGCACCAACCTTTCTCCAAGAAAATGGAAAAGTGAAGTTTGAAGATGAGCTTTTCCCTTCCTATACTTTTTCTCCCTTAGCCAATTTTCTCAAACTCTCACCAACTCAATCTAGAAGTCTCCAAGTATGGAGAGTGGGAAATAAACCTACAAACTCCTCCAAAAAATTTCAAAAAGGAAGGTCTCCACCAACTTCCTACCTACCAACTTAATGAGAAGGGACTTCTTGAAATCATTATCTTCCATTTTGTCCCCCTTTTTAAAATGTGAGAAAAATCAAGAAATAGGGAGAAGGGATAGATTTGACTCCCTTTCCAAATTTCTCACTCCCTATAAGGCACTTTTAAGAGGCCATAATTAAGCTTTGGAACTATAATGGTAAAAAATTAACCCCTAACTCATAGTACACCCATTGTGATAGCTAAATCTAACTCTAAACACTCCCTAGGGCTCCATTTAACCTCTCAAAAACCCCCTTGGATTTAACCTACGAATTTTATGATGGGACTCCTCTCTTAGTTTCATAAACAAGTAACCCTACCATGGGAACACTACATGGTAACTCTAGGGTAAGTGTGTAATCCCAATAACCCACTTGGGCATGCCAACATGCATGTACAAGTGTCAAGTAACACAATATAAAAAACATCACTTTACATTACTTAACACATAGCATGCCAAATGGATAAATCACAATTACAATTTACAAAACTACATTACATCCATACATCACATTTACTAAATAAAAAACACATAGTAACAAGGTTATTTCTCTTAGTAGATTTAACCTTGGCCTTTACAATTTTCACATAGATCCAATCTTGATTCTCTAAATTTAGAACCATAGTCAATTTCATGCACACTCGATCAGAATATCAATATCTCAAGAATATACCACATATACATATACACATAGACATATACATATTATACTATTCATCTTCATCTGCATATATATATATATATATATATATATATATATATATATATATATATATATATATATATATCAATGAAAAATCCATGATAACCTTTATGTCATGCCCAAAAATTAGGGCAAAACACACACAACAATTTTTTTCTTAAAGCACAAAAGACAACAAAGATAACAAACTAAGGATCACTCAACAAGAATGAATGCATAACTCAAAGCAAGTTAACTCACAAGAGATCTCATGGCATGTGTTGGCTTGCCAACATCCCTTGGTTGTTAACTACATCAGTTAACCCGAACCCCTAACTAGGTCTCTAAGAAAACCTAATCGGGTTCAAAATAAAAGATAATAAAAGAGGTAAACCAAAGGGAAATTAAAATTGAGATAATAGTAAAAAGTCAAAGGTTGGGTCAACACACCCAAAAAGGGTTAATTTAAAATAATGCTTAATTCAATCACATTAGTAAACCTAATGGTTCCTATCGAGAACCGGGTTACTAACCTAGATAGAAAACTCAAAAATAACATCAATAAATAATATGATAAAACAAGGCCAAGAAAATTACCCTACGCGAAACCTAGGGTTATAAAAAAATTTCCCATTAAAATAATAAATTTCAAATATTTTAAATTAAAATATTATATTTTTACTTAAGACATACAGCTCTAAGGTTTATTAATTAATTTAATTTATACATCAAAAAGTATTTTATAACCATATAAAAACATTAATATTAAATTTAATATTAATGCTAAGGGAGAAATAACTTACCTAAGTCTCATCTTGGACATTAAGTAATCTCCCCTAAAATAATGCATTAATTATTAAAAATGTATAAACAATTTAAATATTAAATTTAACAGTAATAATATTCAATTAGAAATAAATATTAAATTTTTATATATGAAAATAACAAATCTCAAAAATATTATTAAAAAAAAGGACCATTGATTAATAATCTCACATATATAAATTTAAAATAAATTAAAAATAGTCATACAATAGCCAAATATTTAAAACCCAACAATTAAAAGGGAATCTTTTTAAAATCTCAAGAAAATAAAATAATAATAATAAATAAGAATTTCAATAAAAGTGACTCTGTAAAGTCAACAGTCATTAAATTGAAATAATCAGAGATTAAACACCTAAACAAAATTAAATGAAAAATATAATTAATAAATTCTAAATTAATAATGGCTCCAAAAGCCAACCCTAACCCTAATTTCAAAATTAGGGTTAGACCTAAAAATAAAACATGACTCAAACCCTAATTTGTTCATTTGGACATTGCAGGTTTGAGCATGGAGTAAAGGATGAAAGAGATTTCCAAGATTTGTATACACACAAGTATACATGTATGTATATACACACAAGTGTGTATATACATACATATATACTTGTGTATATATGCTATAAGGTTCTACAATGGAGTATTCAAAATTTACAAGAAGATCCTCATGGCTACACCAAAAAGTCTTCATCAACAAGACCCAGCAAGGTAAACTAATAGCTAGGTTAAATTCTTAGTAATTTCTACTATAGGTTTGGTAATTAAAACAATAAAAGAAATGTCATTCCTTTTTTTTAAATCTCAAAAAAATTCTATGTTTCTTATTTAACAGTCTATCTATTTTTTTAAAAGTTATTGTTGTTGCAGATTCGTTTATGTTTTGTGCTTTAGCATTTACAAAGAAAAAATGAGATTTACCTTTTTTTTCATTTCTTATTTTTAAAATAAAAATAATATATAAAAACTTCAATAAATATCCTTGCAAGGAAGGGGGGTTGTCGGCTATCGTATGCAGATCGGGTCGCGAAGAGGGTGGGGGACATGGTCGTCACACCCCCAATGGGCATGCGGAGGTCGAAGCCTTCCACACCCCATTGGGTATGCAAAGGCTCCTGCACACCACCCCCAAAAGGGGTGATGGTGGCAGGTCCACCGCTCCCCAAAGGGGATGCGGTGGCTATGTCATCGCTTCCCTTAGGGGTTGTGGTGGGGCATAGTCCCAATAGCCCAAGGTTTTTATTTTATTTTTTTAACTTTATTTTATTAAAGTTTGATTTCATTTTTTTCATGTTTTATAATATAATTTTTTTAATATTACGATATATATTATATATTAATATATATGTATATATAATAATATAAAATATATATATTATATACTAATATACATATATATATTAATATATTTTATAAATATATTAATATATATATCTATATATATACTTTTTTTTACATAAAGAAAAAAAAAATGCTTATTGAATATCTATCCTAGAATATACAGATTGTATGTATGTGTGTGTGTGTGTGTGTATCTACATATATATATATGTATATACATATATATGTATATACATATATATATATATAATAAATATATATATATATATACATATATATATATATATATGTATATATGTATATACATATATATATATATGTAGATACACACACACATATATATAGATATATCTACATATATATCTACATATATATATATATATATATGTAGATATATCTACACATATATATGTGTAGATATATCTACACATATATATGTGTAGATATATCTACACACACACACACACACACACACACACACACACACACACACACACACATATATATATATATATATATATATATATATATATATATGTAGATATATCTACATATATATATATATATATATATATATATATATATATATATATATATATATATATATATATATATATGTAGATATGTAGATATATCTACATATATATATATATATATATATATATATATATATATATATATATATATATATATACACATATATATATATACACATATATATGTGTAGATATATCTATATATATATATATATTTATATGTAGATATATCTACACATATATATGTGTAGATATATCTATATATATATATATATATTTATATGTAGATATATCTACACATATATATGTGTAGATATATCTATATATATGTGTGTGTGTGTGTGTGTGTGTGTGTGTGTGTGTGTAGATATATCTACACACATATATATATATGTAGATATATCTACACACACACACACACACACACACACATATATATATATATGTAGATATATCTACATATATATACACACACACACACACACACACACACAGATATATATTGTTGGAAATATTCAAGACTATCCAGGTTACTGAGAGGGGAGGGGTGAATCAGTAATTTCAAAACTTTTAACAAATTCAGATCTTAACCATATTTCAAATAATATTAGATTGATAATCTGACTGCATGCATGAGTAACAGAAAGAATAAAACATGCATAACACTTTGAACATAGAGATTTGGTGACCCAGAAACTTTCCAAATAGAAAGTAAAACTGGGGTGGGGATGATACCCACAAAACTTCAATACTGCAGTATAAAGTTTTCCAGTTAAGGCTTACAATGATCACTTCTGATGATCTGGCCTGTTAGGAGCAATAAGGACTGCTAGGTCCACCTTGTTAGAGGATTTACAAACATACAATAAAGTATGCACTCGGTTAAGAGATTTTACAAAGACTGTTAAGTCTACCCGATTAAAGGATTTTAAGTTGATTCACCTGTTAGGATGAAATATTAGATCTCTTACTTGCAACTGTACTTGCTGATTGAGATTCTCTGATGTACTGATCACCTTCTATGATGGATAGATCTTTGCTGCTTCTTATACTGTTGTAGCCCTTTCTAATTCGCTTATCTCTACCTTTCTCTCTTTTTCATACTTCGCTACTTCACACCTTGGATATGATACAAAACATTGTTTATATATCAATCCAAAACAATTACAAAATAATTACAAAGTTGGCTCTTAAACAAGCTAACACAAATATTACTGAGTCAGCCCAAATATAGTTACTCAGTTACTGCAAACTAACTCGGTGACTTTCTGATACTTGGCATCCACTGTGTTACTCGGCATCATCATGCTCTCGGTAGAAGTGGAGGCTCGGTCCATACTAACCACTCGGTTGTAGTTTTGAACTCGGTATATACTAGACACTTGGTAGATATAGTGTCACTTGGTAGAAACTGAATTCCCTATTTACCATGCTGGCACTCGGTAAACACTACTCATTTCATCACTCAGTAATGATAACTCGGTAAGCACTGCAAACCTTGATTTGTTCGGTAAACACTATTCTGTCTGCTCGATAAATACTGTCCTGTCTGCTCGGTAAACACTGTCCTATCTGCTCGGTAAACACATAGAGTCTGAATAAGTGTTGTCACTAATAAAAAACATACTTAATGCTAACAATCTCCCCCTTTGGCATTAGTGACAAAACACTTATTACCCAAAACTTGTATACACAATCATGCTGATACTGGTTTTGATTTTTCAAAAAAAATTATCTTTGTCATACTGTTGTATATACATTTCATGTCTCCCTCATACAGTATATATACAAATATCTTATTTCACCTCATATTTCCTATTTCTCTCATATACTTTCTCCCCCTTTCATATCTCATATATCTTATATACTTTCTCCCCCTTTTTGACAATAATGCCAAAGGTGTATATACAAATATTTTACACAGAGATACCAAAATGTGAGAGAAAATTAGAATGTACCTTTCCAATTAGTGCTAGAGTTCTATCCCAATTCTCTTGTAGAATCTTGCATGTATGGAGTGCAACTTGGACTTCTGCAGAGAGTTCAATCATGTGATCTGCAATTGAAAACTGATTGTCATGGATCAATGTTTTTTAGTATACAATATGCTTCTGCATTGTATCCATGATGGGAAGGATCATGTTCTGAATATCTATTAATGTTGATATGATCCTTGCATCTTCTTTCAATAACTCTGACTGCTTATCAGATAGGAATCTGACTATCATATGATGTGCAAAGCTTGAACTAGGTTCAAGTTGCAACTTCTGTGCACTGATCTTCAGATCCTCATCAATCTTATTTATTTTTTCTTTAATCTCCTTTGAGAACTCAGCAACATTACATACTTTGACAAAAAATGATGTTACCTTGGAATAGGAGGACTCAATGCTAGTCAAAACTGAAGATAACCCTACCTGATTGATAGCTATTTGCTGAGCAATGTACTCAAGCACTTTATTTTCAAACTTCTTCTCAGCCTTCTCAAGCAACTTATCTGATCTAGAGGAATCCTCATTGAACTTTTTTACTGCCTCTGCCAACTGCAACAAAATGTGTTGAGAGGAATCAACTTCAACACCTATTGTTTCTACCAAAATGTTCTTGGCATCCTCAATGATCTTATATTCCTTATCTCTTTCTTCTTGTAGTTTCTTATGCTTTGCTTTCTTCTAGAGGAGTTCACCAACTGTTTGCATTTGGTCTGCTGTGAGGTTTGCAAAATCTAATTGGGGAATTTATATCTCCTCATCTAAATCTATATCTTCTACTACACTCTTACTCAAAAATTTTGTACTCGGTTGAGTCTTTATACTTATTGCCTTTGTAGTAGAAATTATTGTACACACAGTAGGACTTGTAGTGAAAACTGATAAACTTCCGACTGATGGGATGCTAACTGGAATACTTGATAAATCAAAAACTGAAGTATTTACAACTGTAGAATCTGAAGTACTTATTGCTGGAAAACTCAAAATTGAAGAAGGTACTGAAGACTGCAACTCGGTGGAAGGAGGCTGAAGCTCGGTGGATGAAGTGGTAGCCACTTTTGTCATTGATACATTGAGTTGTGCTAGTGATGATTGGACATTTGATGTATCTGAGGTAGTTGTCACAATCACACTTGAAGTTTTCTCTGGGCTAGATGTAGTATTTTTTACTAGAGAGTGAGGAAGTGAGGCAATCACCTTTGCAGCTATCCAAACTGGATCATCTTCCTCAACATTCTTCTTAGCTTCATTGGTAACTTATTCCTCTACTTCTTCTACCTCAACATTATCAATCTGAACTGCTTCTTCTTCTTCTTCTTCATCACTGTCATCTTCAATATCTTTTATTATCATGGCTTCAGTACTTGGTTTGTGAAGATGATAGATGTTTTTCCAAGTAAAATTTGCACTCTTCACAACTGACTCTATATCTTTGATCAAAATCAAACAACCATTGAATTTTAGTTTCATCTTGCACTCATTTTCCATGAATACCTTATTTATTTCATCATTTTTCAAACTTGGCATCAACTGTCTTAAGGTTTGAGCATATATGTCCTTGATAGTTTGTCTTGCATTAGACCATTTCAACTTGACTTTATCCAATAGAACACCTAGAATTTGAGAAGCCATATCATCAAGTGAGTACTTCCATTTTCCCATTTTCTCAATAACAGCATCTTCAATTTCTTGCTGCTCTGCCTCTGATCTAATTTCATATTTGAGAGATTTCAAATTTGAAATTCCAAATCCTTCTCTCAAATCCTTAATCTTTTGTTCAAATGAGCGAGGAGGCCTTTTGAGTACTATATCATCATTGACTTTACCTTCCTTGCCCCTTGATCTTTTCCTTGTGAATACTGTAGTGGATTGCTCGGGTTCCTTGGTGATAGTTACCTTTCCTTTCTTCTTTACAGGCACTTGTTCTTCTTTACTCTCATCCTTTTCTTCTTCTTCTACAATATCCTCTCCTTTTCCCTTGGTTAACATTAGAGGTGTGCTAGATTGCATCTTGGCCATCCTCTTTCTACTTTTGTTAACCGCCTATGGAAGTTTTATGCTTAGCTCAATTCTTACCTTAGCTTCATCATATGTTCCAAAGTATGGAGCCTTTGGATCAACAAGTTGATTTACTAGGGATTCAATTATATCCTTTGTTTCATCAATGTTTACCTCATAAGGAAGAGGTTTCACCCATACAATCCTAGGCCTTACTGCCTGAATGTATACTCTATCACAATAAACCATGAAACAAACATCATCTTTATAATCTTCCACCAGCTTTAGTGGAATCCAGAATCTATTATTCATCTTTTCTTTAAGAGATTCAAAATAGTTATCCATTATGCATTAAATGCTCAATGAAGATTTTGCAACTCAAAGAACATATGAATTCATATTGCTCCAACCTTACTCGGTAACCAAATGAAATTAGGTTACTCCTGACCTTGGTAACTGATACCGACCTTCTTGTGATCCTGTTGTATCTTGCATACTGATTTGGATCTTTCTTCCTTTCAATTCAGGAATTGTTTAGAACATGTCTATGAAGATACAATTACAGTGCTTTCTTGGAGACTTAGTTAGAGTTGATAGAGTCACTCTCTTCATGAGTGACTTCATCACTTAGACTAGTTTTCTCGATAGGTTTAGGAATCCACTATTGTCTCATCTACTTCCTGATGCTATTTGCTTTTTCTTTCTTTTCATCTTCAACTTTTCTTAAATTCATGCAGTTTTTAGCTATGTGACCAAGCTTAGTGCATTTATAACATCTTATGGTAGTATCCCTTTTTCTCAAGTGATGCCTTACACAATTCATGTCAATGTGCCCATATTCTCCATAGTAATGACATCTACACCAAGTGTTGTAATCCCAACCAAACATTGCTTTCATAATTTGTTATGCTGGATTGGGTGTTTTAATTCTGCATTCTGATGCCTTATGACCTTGTTTGCTACATTTGTGACATTTGCCTTTAAATCTTGGTTTCTCCTTGCATTCATTTGCTTTATGACCATGCTGATTGCAATTGTAGCATTTTCCATTGAATTTTGATTTTCCATTGTTCCAACATTTGTTTGAAGTATAACCAATTTTGCCATAGTGATTACAAGTGGGTTTCTAATTCTTTTGAGTACCTTGTTTGGAGGATTCACCTTCCTCTTTGTATCCAAGTCTTGCTTTTCCTTTTTGCTTATGAAGGTTTCGTTCATACACCTGATTCATATCTTCTTGAGATTTCAACATTCTCTCATTGATTTGCCTTTCTGTATCTAGGTCATTCATCAATCTTAAATTGATTTTCTTTTTAGATCTCAGCTCCTCTCTTATATTTTCATTTTCTAATCTCAAAGTCAAGATTTCTTCATTTGCATTGGAGACTTGATCAATAAGGTTTTCTAGTTGAAGGGTTTGATTCTGGATTTCATTGTTCTTTCCATCTATTTCATTTGTCATCTTGTTTCTTTGTTCCAAGATTTCACAAAATCTTGTTGACTGAATTTCCTGTTCTCTTTTTAATTTTCTTACCTCTTCTTGCAAAGATCCACTCTTTTCTAGAAGTTCTTTGATTGCATTGTTTGCTTCATCTAATCTGCTTGAAGGGAAAAAGTCTTCAATATTTTCTTCAACATACTGGTGGTCATTAATCTGATTTACAAGTTCCTTCCTTCTTTTTAGGGATTGGGAAAGATGCTCTTTTGCTTCCTTGAGTTGAGTTATGGCCATTTCCAGATCTAGCTTTTCATTCTCAATTACTTTGTTAAGTCTAAATATCTCCATTGTCTTGAATCTTTTCTCAAGCTATCAAACTTTATCCTAAGAACCACAAAGCTCTGATACCAATTGTTGGAAATATTCAAGACTATCCAGGTTACTGAGAGGGGAGGGGTGAATCAGTAATTTCAAAACTTTTAACAAATTCAGATCTTAACCATATTTCAAATAACATTAGATTGATAATCTGACTGCATGCATGAGTAACAGAAAGAATAAAACATTCATAACACTTTGAACACAGAGATTTGGTGACCGAGAAACCTTCCAAATAGAAAGTAAAACTGGGGTGGGGATGATACCCACAAAACTTCAATACTGCAGTATAAAGTTTGCCTGTTAAGGCTTACAATGATCACTTCTGATGATCTGGTCTATTAGGAGCAATAAGGACTACTAGGTCCACCTTGTTAGAGGATTTACAAACATACAATAAAGTATGCACTTGGTTAAGAGATTTTACAAAGACTGTTAAGTCTACCCGATTAAAGGATTTTAAGCTGATTCACTTGTTAGGATGAAACAATAGATCTCTTACTTGCAATTGTACTTGCTGATTGAGATTCTTTGATGTACTGATCACCTTCTATGATGGATAGATCTTTGCTGCTTCTTATACTACTGTAGCCCTTTGTAATTCACTTATCTCTTCCTTTCTCTCTTTTTCATACTTCGCTACTTCACACCTTGGATATGATACAAAACATTGTTTATATATCAATCCAAAACAATTACAAAATAATTACAAAGTCGGCTCTTAAACAAGCTAACACAAATATTACTGAGTTGGCCCAAATATAGTTACTCGATTACTGCAAACTAACTCGGTGACTTTCTGATACTCGGTGACTTTTCATTCATAAAGGAAAACTAAATTTTCTTGCAAAAGGAAAACAAAACCAGCAAGTTACTTTTCATTCACAAACATAAGAAATCTATTTTTTTACATTCTCTTTCTTTAGAAATACATAGAAAAAGATGGAGAACTTTATACATTCAAATGAAAACATTTTACCAGCATATTACATGCATTTAAGTATTTACATGACCTTTATTACACTACTCTTTTACACATGGCTTTTTAGTTCCTTTTTAAAATAAAAATCTGGAACTACAAACATGATATAATTATTTTTTTCCTTTAACAAAACCAGCAACTCGTTCAAATAGAAATTTGCCAATAGAAACCACTTGACCATGGAGGCTCACCTCCCAACCTAGGCCATTACATGGCCACCCCCGAGATTGGGAAAAAAAAGATGGATGGGTTACAAACATGCTCATACTCACATACACAACTAAAAACCAAAAAATACATTTTTAACATAAAATTTCCTTCCCATGGATTTATACATTGGGTCTCCTTAAACCCATAAGAGGGATGAAGGTGAAAATGAACCCAAGTAGGAGAAGCCATAAAAAATATCACCATGCCTTCAACAAGGCTCAAAACTATACACTATTGCCTTCAAAAGGCCATTACAAAATCCACCATTCCTTTCATTTTCCATACACAAGTAAAATTCCTTATGGCCCCCAAATAAGCAGATATAAGAAAAGATGGCTACATGGAGCCCATAAATCCATGTTTTATCCCCTTCCTCCATGAGGAATGACTCTACACTATTTGGGCATTCCAACTAAAAACTATTCAACCTCAAGGCTCTATTCCCTCCCAAGGGTGAGTTTAGTCTTGCACACCCCAACAAAACAAAGAAATAAAATCAAAACTAGTAAAATAAACTATGCAAGAAGGCATGAAAGACTAGCTTGAAGCTTTACAAAACCATTTACAAACACCACATAAAAATTTTCATAAACATACAAGTAAATAAAAACAAGTCTTCCATGAAAGGAGCACCAACCTTTCTCCAAGATATGGAAAATGATAGTTGAGTAGATCTCCCTTCCTACTAGCCTTCATTTGCTCAGTCCACCAAAAACTTGATAAGTCCAATAGAAGTCTCCAAAATTTGAGAGTGAGAAATCAACCTACCAAATTTCTCTCCCTCCCACTAAAAGGAATACCCTACCTAACATCAAAGGTGATTGGACACACTATCCAAGGGTTCTCTCTGTAACAAGAGGGAAATTCAAATTTGCAAGAGAGGAAGACATGTCACACTTCTCAAATTAGTCACATTCTAAAAAGGAATTTTTAGAAGAGGCAAAAATGGGACAAAAATATCCTATTGGTCAAAATTTAACCCCCAGCCCAAAATGCACTTATGTAATTATCTTATTTTAACCCTCACTAACCCCTAGGTATACATTTTACCCCTCAAAAGTCCACTAAGAGTTGACCCACAAAAATTTAAAATAAGATTCCCTCCTAAGGTTCAACAACTAAGATACCTAACATTGGGATACTACAAGGTGACTCAAAGATGGAAGACAACCAATAACAATTTACTTGGCCATGCCAACTCACATACACATGTGTCAATTGACACCACATAAAGTCACAACACATCAATACACACATGGCATACCAAGTAGACATAAATATAAAATAAAATAAACACAACTTTAATAATATATTTAAACATTACTTTACAACATTAATACATAACAACGAGGTTATTTCTCCCTTGGGAGTTAACCTTGGATTTACAATATTTTCACATGCATCCATCTTTAATTTCCCCTCATTTAATCCATGGTGAATTTCTTGCACACTATATGAAAATATCAGTAGCTCCATCATGAAAGATCAAATGATATATATATATATATATATATATATATATATATATATATATATATATATATATATATATATATATATATATATATATATATATATATATATATATATAATCACGTAAAAATACATTATATAATCTAACTGCATCTACACACATCACATGAAATTCACTTAATCTCAAGAATGTATTTCTTAATTTCAATCAAGTTATTACAAGAATACATATATATCAAATAACCTAATTCATTAACCATGTTCATGTCACATAAACATAATACTCAAAATAAAATAATTCCTCAATAACATATCATCAAGACCTAAAAATCAAAGCATGGAAATATAACCTAAATTATCACTCACGTAATCAAAGGTCATCACATAGTATCAAAAATATGAAATCCATGTCCAAATAGTCCAACATAACAAAAGAATGTATCATCATGATAATCATAAGGAATAAAAATTCTTCTTTGAATTGATGGTACAGGGTGAGGCCTCACATCCTCCTCCTCTAGGCATGAACTTCCTCCTGGAGTTCATCAAAAAGATGGGGATATTGTTCTCTCATCTAGGCTACATCCTCCCGTGATGTTGTAACCTCATCATAGAAATCCCACTAGACCCTAACCTGGTCCATCTCTCGACCTTGAAGGGCTAACATCCTGTGAACCAAAATATGAATGGGCTCCAGCGCTAGCTACATATCTAACTCCACATATAAAGCATCTCAATAAATAATATGAGACTCATCATAAATATATTTCCTTAATATAGAAACATCAAATGCATCGTGATGCATGATAGATTAGGTGGCAGAGCTAGATGATATGCAACTGGGCCTATCCTCTCTAAGATCTCAAAAGGTCCAACAAAGTGAGGTGCGAGCTTAGAACCCTTTCAAAAATAGATAGGGATCTTATGTATTCGGACTCTCAAGAAGACTCTGTCACCAACCATGTAGACACGATCATTCCTCTTCGCATCCGCATACTTATTCTTCCTATCCAAAACCTCTCTAAGATGTTTCCTAATTAGTTATACTTGCTTCTCCATGTCTCTGACCAACTAAAGCCTAGAAACTACTCTATCCTGAATCCTATCCCAACTCAAAGGCATCCTACAAGGTTTACCATATAAATCCTAATAAGGTGGCATACCCAAAGATGAATGATTCCCATTATTATTAAAAACTCCACCAAATAAAAGTACTCCTCCCATCTAGCCTGATGATCCATCACATACATGCAAAGCATATCCTCTAAAACTTGGTTGACTCTCTGAGTCTGACCATCTATCTCAAGATGATAATCTGTATTGAAATTGAGCTTGGTGCCTAAATTTTTCTATAACTATCTCCAAAAGGAAGAAGTAAAGACACTACTACATTTAGGGCCAAATTTTGACTAACACTTTTGACGGGTAAATTTTTTTTAATGAATTTGTTATTTTTTTTAAAATAGGCCCTGATGGTGTCAATATTTTGATGGGTTTTAAATTGACCATCAAAATTCTGACAGTTTTGGGTATACATAAAAAAAAAAGTGAAGCGCCAAATCATTTTTATTTCAATTGGCATAGAAAAGGAACGGGAGAAAATGAGCGAAAGTTGGGCGCGAGAGAAGGTATGTGATTTCTTCATCTTTCGAGCCTCTGGCATCATATTCAACTATAAATTTCAAATGCATTGCATTTTATTTGATCATGAATGCTCTTTGAAATGACCACATTCTACTGGTGTTGTGCCCTAGCCAATGCTTTATCTCTATTATTTGATGTTACTGGTGTCGTACCCTAGCCCGTGCTTTAACTCCATTATTTGATGTTATTGGTGCTTGTGCTCAAGTATGTCCATTTTTTTGAAATTTTGATTGTGGTTATCAAATGGATAGCCTGTGAGCTTCTAGCTAGGTGCCATTTGTATTGATAGCTTAGGGTATCAAATGTATTCTATCATTGATAGTTGAGACTTTGTTAAAAGGAAATAGGACAAAGAACAATTTTGATTTAGTGCTTTAACTCCATTATTTGATGTTATTGGTGCTTGTGCTTAAGGATATCCATATTTTTGAAATGTTGACTATGGTTATCAAATGGATAGTCTGTGAGCTTCTAGCTAGGCACCATTTGTATTAATAGCTTAGGGCATCAAATGTATTATTTTTTATTAAGGTAAAAACAAGTTTTGAATGGAACCCAAAACCATTTACATTAAAGCATAAAGAAATAGCATGAAAGTTTTCCAAAAAGAAACGCCTACTGGAAAAACAAAAGCAAGATCCAAAACACTCCTAGATATGACAACAAAGCAAAGAAAAATAGTTACTAGCACTACTACCAGCAACACCTAACTACAAACCAGACCATACTATTTGTTTTTTATAATTTTCTCCACCTTCATCTTCAGGTCCTCCATCTTCTAGATAGCATCTTTTAGGTCCTTTAGTTCCTTTGGCTTTTCAGGGATCTTCCTCTGAGTGCACCCTCTAGTTCTTGTTCCTAGACCGGAATTCCTAGCATCCTCCTCAATAGTTATAGTTGTATTTTCCAGCTGGCTTTTTTCCAAGTAGTTGTGTAGCATATTGAGGTTCATGACAGTCACACTAAGTCCCTCATTGCTATGAGTCAGGACCTCGTTAATAATGTTCCCATTGTTACTAACTTTAGCCTTTATGTCTTTGACCTTGTTATCAACTATCTTATTAACTTCAATAGCTATATCCTCATTCCATTTTTTATTTTTTACCTTATCCAAAACCTTATTCTCCAGCTTCTCTAGCTTAGTGGTTAGGGTAATCATAGTTTTTTCCATGGCCTGAAGGTGGAGCTTCATCTCCTACATCTCTCACTTGATCCAATCCAAAGAATTACTCAAACCATCAGCTTTGTTAACCTCATCCCGCTTAGTAGCACCCAATAGGGGTTCTAAGGTGTCCTCCTTGTAGGTATTGCCTTCCTCAATGATAACCTAGTCCAAGCCCACATTAGTTTCATTGTGATCCTCTTCTTTTTCATCCACAGTAGGGGAGTTCTGACCGACCTCCATTTCCTCTTCAACCTGGCCCTCCAGGAGGCCCAAAGTTTCCCCCTTTTGGTTTTTACCATCATCTTTGCTATCCAGGTCTATACCATCCTCAATGTCAAAATGAATATCAATTTTTTCTTCTTCAGCAGGGAACTCTGGAGTGTCATCCTTGACATCCTCAATAGGGAAGTCATGGGCATCATCTTACTCCTCTTCAGCTCCTTCCTCATCTTTTTCTTCCTCTTGATTATCCTCATCTTTACCTTCTTCATCATCCTTATCATCTTCCATGATGTTATTCATGTCCTCTTCCTGCTCAATATCATCAATATCCCTATCCTCTTTTTCCTAGGATCTCTCCTCATTACCAAAGTCCACCTCCACATTATCTTCCTCAGCATTTCCCTTTCCCTGAGAAAGAGGGTTGTTTTCATTAGCATCATCTCCGTTGACCCTTTCTTTTTCCTCATCTTTTTTACCATCTTCCTCATTACTATAAGAGATTTTTTCTTTATTTTTCTTCCTCTGTTTGCCTTCTTCCTCACTAATTTTTTCCTTGTTTTTCTTCCTCTTCTTGCTAGGTTTAGCCTTTCTATCAACCTCTTTGGTCTCTTTCCTTTTTCCTATGACCCTTTTAGGAATTGGGTCCAGGATAAAATCTCTGGCGTAGTCAGAAATGAGGAGGATCAAACCCTCATGCAACATAGGGTTACTCAAATTCTTCCTATGCTCCATTATACTGTTGTTCAGAGAGCTCAAAAGAAAGTACGGGAAAGAAATCTGCTTATTATGCCTAAAGTGATTAGCTAGGACAAAATGAAGGATATAGAATTTGGAATAGTGCCCATCGAGTGTGAAGTACTCGATCATAACCTTCAGCATTTTAGCCCAGAAATCCTTAATTTTAGTAATATCTACATAATCCCCTTTTCCTTTTGTCATGAGAGCTTTTTCATTAGCAATTTTTGGGAAGAGATTAAAAGCTTCAGAACCAAGACTATGGTTGCCTCTATGGAAATGAGTTCCCTCCAGAGGTAAGCCACTAATCTCAACCATTAGGGAAAGAGTAAGGGGGAAATATTTTCCCCATAAATTGACTTTACCTCTAACCCAGCCATCAGGGAACAAGGAAGTTACATGTTTGTCATAGCCATGGAGCTTTTCCATGTATTGAGAGACCCCTCCTTTTCTCAGCTTCTTCCATACCTTCCTCTCTTGTCTCCATTTCTCACAATTAGTGAGATCCTCTCTCCTCAGACCTCCTCCCATTTTTTTCTTTCTGCTACTTTTCTGGTTCGGCTCCTTACCAGTAAACTTCTTCTCACTGCAATGCTTCCTTTTGTTTTCTTGATTACTTAAGATAACCCAGGATCCATATATCATTAACACTGAAATAATTATCCCACACTTCACATTACATGCAGCCTTCCTTAAAAAATGTTTTGTCCTTGTAATCATGATTTTAAGTGATTTTCCCTTCATTGTGATTAATTTTGTCATAAGTTATTAGTCTTATGATCTCGGCATTAAGATTTCCTTCCCCTCTCCATGTTTTGATGACATCACTTTGGGTACCTTCATTTGCCAACCTGTCTGCCAACTTATTACCTTCACGGTAAATATGAGTGATGTGCCATTCCTCAAAGGAATTGATAATCATTTTGATTTTGTTTATTGTATGTGCTATAGTCCAAGAGCTGACTGAATTCCCTTTAATACAATTAACAATGTTGAGGGAGTCACCCTCGAGCCAAAGTTTTGAGCAGCCCATATCTTTGGCCAACTTAACCACATAGAGAGTCACCTCAGCTTCCGCCACATGGTTGGTTTGAATCCCCAATGGAACAGTAATAACACCAAGGAAATTTCATGCCCAGTCTCTTATGAGGCCTCCTCCTCCAGCCCTTCCAAAGTTTCCTCTAGAAGAACCATCAAAGTTCCCTTTTAACCATCCCAAGGGAGGAGTAGACCACATAACATTCTCTCTAGTATTCAAATCATTTATTCTCTTCAAGATCTCCCATGAAATGATATTGTCCTTTTTAAGATTAGGGTTCCATGAGTTGGTATCCTTCTTACCAATACTTCTGTAGTTCTCCATAATACTTCTGGAAATAGAGTTAGCAACCAAAAGGGGGGCAGAGTTTTTATCTCTAAAATTTTTTTTGTTCCTCTCCTTCCATATCTGCTAGGTAAAATGAGGTAAAACAAGTTTCCAGAGATCCTTAGCATTTTTGTCATGAAAGGGGCTCTATCATTGCTGAATAAAATCATGGATATTGTGAGGTTTAACCCACTTTAGATTTAGAGACAAAATGATGGAGTCCCAGACCTCTCTAGCAAAGGAGCAATGGATCATTAAGTGGTTACAAGACTCAGCTTCTTCACAGAACATGATGCATCTATTAGGCATTTGGAACCCTCCTCTCATGAGGTTATCCATAGTAAGGATTTTGTTCTAGACAAGCAACCAAAAAAACATGTTAATTTTAGGGATAAGATCTTTATTCCATACCTAAGCACTGAAAGGATGATCCTTTGAAGGGATGAGAAGAGCCGAGGTAGAGGCAACCGATAAATTGTTGGAGATAGCGAGACCCCAAATTAGTTCATCAGGCTCATTTTCTCTTATAAACCAATCATTTAGTTGTTTATTCACCTCTTTTAATTTGATGTCCCTCAATCCCAAGTTGATCCATTCTTCATTAATCCAGTATCACTCACTTTTTCCCCAATGGTCTCTTTACATTCTTGAATCACAGAATTCCACACCTCATTCTCTATAAGAGGTTTATTCGAGAGCCATTTGTCATCCCAAAATTGAATATTCATGCCATTTCCTAGCTTCCATCTAGCCCCTTTACTGATTAGGTTCTTACCCTTGCTTATGTTGTTCCAAACAAACAACCCCTGGATATCATTTTGAGATTGAAGAATTCCTTCTAGAGAAGTGAGATGGTATTTGCTTTTGATTATAGCATTCCATTCTTTTTCCTCTTCAAATATCCTCCAACATTGTTTAGCTAAAAGGGTCATATTAGTATTAGTAATGTTTCTAATGCCCAACCCCCCCTAGCTTCTTTCATTTACAAACCTTCTCCCAAGCCACCAAACTAAGTCTCTTTTTCTCTTCCACACCAATCCATAGGAACTTTTTTTGAATTTTTTCAATAAGGTCAATATACTTCAGAGGAATTTTGAACAGACTTAGAGCATAAATAGGGAGGTTTTGAAGAGTAGCCTTTAGTAGTTGAACTTTTCTAGCTTGGCTAAGAATCACCCCTTTCCAACCTGCTAACTTTTTATGGAATCTATCAAGAATTTCATTCCAAAAATTGGTCTCTAGTTTCAAACATAGCAACAAGCCTAAGTAAGGGGTGGGAACCCTCCCTATCTTACACCCAAGAATGGAGGAGATTTTGTTCATTCTAACTTTAGGAGTGTTAAAGAAATACAGAAAGCTTTTCTCCCAATTAATAAGTTGACTTGTAGTGTTAGAGTAAACATTGAGAGATTTTTTAATGTTCCTCACCTTTTTGACAGTAGATTCCTCACCTTGATGACATGATTCTTATGGGGGAATCTACTGTCATCAACAAATTGTTCATGAGAACATTTAATCTCCACTGAAGAGGGTTGCAGGCCATTGATCTTCCCTTGAGTAACTTGGTTCTTAATGAATCTACCAAGACTTTCAGCCATGATGGCAAAGAGGATAGGGGAGATTGGGTGCATCAAATGTATTGTTATATCATTGATAGTTGAGACTTTGTTAAAAGGAAATAGGACAACAAATGATTTTGATTTAGTTTCTCTATTTTGATCCCTAAGTGGCTTACAACCCTAGAGAAGTATATGCAGATTTATGGATGCAGTTGTAGGATACATAGCAGCTGATAATTCACAAGCAATCCATGTATCCAATTTGACTAGAAATTAATACCAATAAATAGGGTCCTTGAATGGCCCATTCATGTGGACCTTGACTATCCCCTTAACCAATGACCCTTCAAAATTGGGTTATCATGCAATCAGTGACTGATCCTTCATTCTCCTAGTCTGCCCTGCATCCAAACATATTGGAAATACACAATACAATGATAACAAGCATTTCACAATCCTCCTTCCCTCAAGGAACACTATCAACATCCATACGTTGAATGTCCCCTCAACCAGTGACCCTTCAAAACTGGGTTCTCATGCAATTAGTGAGTGATCCTTCATTCTCTTGGTCTGCCCTACATCCAAAAATATTGGAAATACAAAATACAATGATAACAACTCTTTCACAATCCCCCGTCCCTCAAGGAACACTATCAACATCTAGACCTTGACTGTCCCCTCAACTAGTGACCCTTCAAAATCAGGTTCATGCAATCAATGAGTGATCCTTCATTCTCATGGTCTTCCCTACATCCAAACATATTGGAAATACATAATACAATGATAAAAAGTCTTTTAAAATTCCCCTTCCCTCAAGGAACACTATCAACATACAGACCTTAACTGTCCCCTCAACTAGTGATCCTTCAAAATTGGGTTATCATGCAATCAGTGAGTGATCCTTCATTCTCCTATTCTGCCCTGCATCCAAACATATTGTAAATACAAAATACAATGATAACAAGTATTTTACAATCCCCCTTCCCTCAATGAACACTATTAACATCTAGACCTTAACTATCCCCTCAACCAGTGACCCTTCAAAACTAGGTTATCATGCAATCAATGACTGATCCTTCATTCTCCAGGTATGTCCTGCATCCAAACATATTGGAAATACATAATATAATGATAACAAGTCTTTCACAATCCCCCTTCCTCAAGGAACACTATCAACATCTAGACCTTGACTATCCCCTCAACCAGTGACCCTTTAAAACTGGGTTATCATGCAATAAATGAGTGATCCTTCATTCTCATGTTCTTCCCTACATCCAAACATATTGGAAATACACAATACAATGATAACAAGTCTTTTACAATTTCCCTTCCCTCAACAAACACTATCAACATCCAGACCTTGACTGTCCCCTCAACCAGTGACCCTTCAAAACTGGGTTATCATGCAATCAATGAGTGATCCTTAATTCTCCTGGTCTGCCTTGCATCCAAACATATTAGAAATGCATAATACAATGATAACAAGTCTTTCAAAATCCCCCTTCCCTCAAGGAAAACTATCAACAAGTGATCTTTCTTCTTATCAACCATATCCAATGTTTCATTGAAGTCACGACCAAGAATGAAGGTCACCTTACCCATACCATTCATGGATTTTGAAATGTTGTTCCAAACTCCTAAAAACTTTTCTGTTGCTTCTTATTGCCCCTCCCTGATTAAGACCCCCATCATCCTCAACATGGTCTTCATCAACTATACTCTTGATTTCACAGATAGGGGACATGTAAATATCTTTAAATACTTATTCTACCACAATGTCCTCCTGCCCCATCTTCTTGATCTTCCTAGCTAAAGAGGATGAATCCACACATAATAACCCAAAATGAAGTGTTTTGTATCCTTTAATGAATCTCAATCACTGGTAATGCATGGACAGTCAAACCAGTGGTCTCCAAAGCATTCAATAAGTGAATATGAATGTTTAAAAACTTTCCTCTCAACTTCCCCAACTACTCCTAATCAGTTAGAGGGATATTTCTAGAATCTCCACTATTCCTATCCTTACCAACAATTCTTAAACATACTTTATCTGATATGATAATAACATGTTAAACTAAACCATTGGCATGTTCTTTGTGTGGTACAAGGAAGATTTGGCTATCAAATATTCCTTCGTGCAAGCTGAGTGCGAGAGAAGGTATGCGATTTCTTCACCTTTGATTGGTATCTTTGATGGGCAATGTCTTTCGAGCCTTTGGCATCATATTCGACTATAAATTTCAAATGCATTGCACTTTATTTAATCATGAATGTTCACTGAAATGACCCCATTCTACTGGTGTCGTGCCCTAGCCCATGCTTTATCTCTATTATTTGATGTTATTGGTGCTTGTTCTCAAGGATATCGATTCACTATTTTGAAATGTTTGGATTCACATTTTTTAATATTACAATTCATCATATCAAATAAAGTATGTTTAAGAATTTTTGGTGTCTAAACATTCAACTAATCCCTCTAACTGATTAGGAGTGCTTGGGGAAGTTGAGAGGAAAGTTTTCAAACATTCATATTTACTTATTGAATGCTTTGGAGACTACTAGTTTGACTATCCATGCATTAATGTTTAGAAGAGATCAATAAAGTATTTAAAGACATTCTTACATGTTTGGAGAGGTTTGAGAGGCACTTATCATGACTGTACCCTCAAAAATAGCAGCATAGACTGGTTTTACTAATTTCCTTTCTCTATTTTGAGGTTTCCTTTCTCTACCATAGGGGTACAGTCAGAGGGTTCATTGACAAAATGATCCTTTGAATGGTTACTATAAATATGAATGATTTGATATAGCATATTTCTTATTTTACTTGAAGTTTGGAATAGCTTGTGCAAGGGTGAAAGTAATTTTGATCATTTTGGTCATGACTGTTCCTCTACACAATCAGGAAATGTAACTATCTAATTATTGTATGTAATGTTGAATGGATTAAATGCTTTATTCTTGGTAGAAGTGAATGGAAGGAATAGTGTTGGTGCTAGGTTTCATTTATTATTGAATTCAATGGTTTCCAAGATGTGTTGAGGATTTTTCTCCTTGTTTAATGTTAACTATTCTTGCACAATCCACTCATACAATAATGAAATGCTATGTGATTGACAATTTCATACAACTGGTCCTTTGGCGTGTATTAAACAGAATAGAATTTTCAGCATATTATTATCATTCTTTTTCTTTGTTGTAAACATGCCATTGGTTCAGTTTTGTAAAAAAAAATTGTGTTAATTTTTTTTTTCTATTTTTTCCATTTGATAACCACAGTCAACATTTCAAAACAGTGAATAACATCAAATAATGGAGATAAAGCATGGGCTAGGGCATGACACCAATAGATTAAAAGAAATAGAATGATAATAATATGCTGAAAATTCTATTTTGTTTAACACACACCAAAGGACCAATCCCACCAATTCTTAAACATACTTTATTTTGTTTAAGAATTATTGGGAGTAGTTTTCAAACATTTATATTCACTTATTGAATGCTTTGGAGACTAGTGGTTTGACTTATTCACTTATTCACTTATTAAAATGTAGTTTTGATTTGGTTAATGTTTAGAAGAGATCAATAAAGTATTTAAAGACAATCTTACATGTTTGGAGAGGTTTGAGGGGCACTTATCATGACTGTTTAGACCATTAGTATACCAATATATGACTATCCAAATCATAAAAATGCCTCACCCTTAGGGCCAAACTCTCACTACTGCTCCCTAGCTATCAATTCCATTAAGGAACACATTGTACCAACCAGTGTTCTCTTTACTTTCTCAAATCTCTACAAGTTAAGAAAATTAGAGTTGTATAATACATTTTTATTATCCTCTTTCCATGGGTCCTAGGCCTTTGGGTCCATGGAAAGGAAATAGATTACAAAATACTCATCAAAACAAAGGAAAAACTTAGCAAAATCAGTCTAACTCATTGTAGATGAAGGAACAGTCATGCTAAAAGCTCCTCTAAGTCTTCCAAAACATTTATTGAACTCCCCTAAATTCCTATTGGATCCCCAAATTTCTTAATCCAATCAACTTACATCGGGATCATGAGAAACTTCAAAGCATTAAAAACATTACTTGGAACAGTCATTGATTTTACCAGTCAAAACATAAGGAATAGAATTTTAAAGTGCTCATAATACATTCAATGATGAAATCAATGCTTGGAGATTTCTTACTATTCCATCCTTGAATTTAGAAACCAAAATAATAAGTAAAGAAGCCTTTCAATAATTCATAACACAATGGACTTGCAGATTTAAACTTCTATTTTTATTGAATCTTTGTTCCTGTTGTACACTCCAGGCTTAAGTCTGCCATACAATGACTTCCAAAGGTTACATATAACTCCATCACAACTTCCACAACCATGAAGAACATAGGTGAAGAACTTGATGGTTTCATGTTTTAATCTTTAAGAACTTGATCAAGAACATAGGTTTTAATGAAATATCAATTTGATTCGCAAAGTTTGTACTCTTTACAAATTTGAAAGGCTCTAATACTTACTAGGGCAGATGTGGATGTGAAACCTTATGCTTTTATTACTAAGTCTCTATTTTTTGGGCATACTGATTATAAGTACTTGACATATATCACAAATGTTTCTAATTAAGGTTGGCAGGATGAGTACGCCTATCCTGAAAAAGACGGTCAAATCATTGTGCTTTCAAATCAATTACCTATCGACGTATCCCTTGTGAGGGAGAGAAGCCAAACACATAAAGAACATGCACATAAACACAGTAGCTGAAAAACTTAAATGGAATACACCAAGAAGTACCAAATGATGAATGCTCAATTATTGTAATGGCAAAGCATCAGAACTATCCATTTCTAGAACTTGATTTTCTAGTCTAAATGATTTTTCTATAGTCGTAATGATTTTTCTAGAACTTGATTTTCTAATCTTAAAGATTTTTCTATAGTCTTAATGATTTTTCTATAGTCTTAATGATTTTTCTTTCATCCTAATGTTTGTTTCTCTTGATAAATTAGGCCTTGAATTTGAATTTGTGTTCACTATTTTATTCCAGCTTGATATTTCATTCATTTTTCATAGACATAGAAACTACACATGTTGATAAAAAAATGAGCTATTTGATTAAGGTTAACTATTCATGATTGTAAATAGTCAATATTTCTGATGGTACTCCTTGGTGTATTCCATTTTAAAATAATCATGTTTCTATGGCTATGATAAATGTCCCTTTGTGTTGAGAAAATTAGAGTTGAAAACATGGTTGCAAACAAATCATCCTTCTTCCATCAACATTCTAGTCAATGTACAAGTAATGAGTCATTCCATTCAAGAAAGACCATGTCTAAAAATATCAACCTAGAAAAAAATGATTATGAAGAATTTAGTGATTGTATCTTCCATTAGAGCCACTTCATATGCACAGGTGATGAACATGCATATTTTCCTGAGTGCTATTGGGAGCTTACCTAGCAACACATGTACTATTGTAAAAATCACCACAAATCTATTTGTTGTTGGGTCTAGCTCCCAGTATTGCTTGGTCAAATATGCATGTTTTTCACCTGTGCATATACCCTCTATGATCAACTCTTAAATGCACAAGTGATGAACATTCAGATTTTCCTAAGCAGTACTTTGAGTATTCCTCCAACACATGTACTATTGTGAAAATCATCACAAGTCCATTTGTTGGAGGAAATCTCATAGTACACATGTTTGGAGGTCTAAAGGAAACAAGAGAATTTGAAGAGTCATGAGTCTTAAGATTGTACTTAATATAGCCAAGCTTCATTCAATGGTACATTCAAACATGAAACAAACCATTCTTAAACCATATTAAACTAGTAAACCAAAGGACATACTGATTATAAGTAAACTAGTAAACCAAAGGACATGCTTTTACTACTAAGTCTATGTTTGTTGGGCATACTGATTATAATTACTTGACATATATCACAAATGTTGTTAATTAAGGTTGGCGGGATGATTACACCTATCCTGAAAAAAGACTGTCAAATCATTATGCTTTCAAATCAATTACCTATCGACATATCCCTTGCGAGGGAGAGAAGCCAAACACATAAAGAACATGCACATAAACACGAAAGCTAAAAAACTTAAATGGAATACACCAAGAAGTACCAAATGATGAATTCTCAATTGTTGTAATGGAAAAGCATCAAAACCATCCATTTCTAGAACTTGATTTTCTAGTCTACATGATTTTTCTATAGTCGTAATGATTTTTTTAGAACTTGATTTTCTAGTCTTAATGATTTTTCTATAGTCCTAATGATTTTTCTATAGTCTTAATAATTTTTCTTTCATCCTAATGTTTTTTGCTCTTGATAAATTAGGCCTTGAATTTGAATTTTTGTTCACTATTTTATTCCAGCTTGATATTTCATTCATTTTCCATATACATAGAGACTACATGTGCTGATAAAAAAATGAGCTATTTGATTATTCACTCTTCATGATTGTAAATGGTCAATATTTCTGATGGTACTCCTTGGTGTATTCCATTTAAAAATAATCATATTTCTATGACTATGATAAATGTCCCTCTGTGGGCCTATGAACTGTGGGCTTAGTTCCATGTTTTCTTTCATTCTTGCATTTGAAATGTTAAATATGGGCTGCATACAGAGGTATTATGTGTATCGTTGTTGGTGATTATTTAATTGCAATTTTTTATTTTTTATTTTTTTTCTTTGTTTTTTTTTGTTGTTTATTTTCCACTTCTACAATATGGACATGTACTTTGCTTTGAGCACTGTGCTTTATGTTGTGGGCTACAAGGTAGAGCCATTAGGCCTCTGTGACAATTTGAATCTATTTACCCTATTGATACCCTTGGTATTTTGGACCACCCCTTGGAGGAAAAGAACACCATAGAGATGCTCAATATTATTACCTTGGCTCATTTGAAGGTGGTTGTTTTGTTTTTCCTTGATGTTTTAGGGTCCTGTGGTTATAGTATTGTGCAACAGACAGCTCTATTTCATGTTTCACAGCATAAAACCTATGTTTTCTAATAAGCATCTTATTGTAGTTTGTAATAAGATTGATTTGCAACCACTAGAGACTACTCTACAAGCTTGAAGAAGTAGTATATTTTGGAAAATGAAGAGTGGAAATAAGATGATATTCCTGAGATCATGGATGGACACAATGTTGTAAATTTTATTGATCCAGATATCTTGCAGAGGCTTGAAGAACTGGAGATGGAAGAAGGGCTTAGAATGGCAGCTGAGGGTGATGAGGATGATGAGATGGGGGAAGTAGAGTTGAATCCTAATGAAAAGGAAGCTCTAGCTACAATTAGGAAGAAGAAGAAGATTCTTATCATCGAACATAGATTGAAGAAGAGTATTGCTAGCATGGGAAGACATATTTCTAGCATGGGCTTGGATCCTTCGATATATTTTTCTTGGGAAGCTAATTGCTCATATGTCATCTACTTCATTTTTATGAAGCTAATTGCTATAGGATCTAGGCCCAGGCTAGAAAGGTGTCTTCCCAAACACATAAAAAACATGCACATAAACACAATAGCTGAGAAACATAAATGTAGATATCACAGCAACTAAGAAACATAAATGTAGGCATCATGGTCACAATTTTTTGGAGATGACATAATTGAGTTGTATACCCAGATGATGCAAAGCAACTACTACTTCTCCAAATCCAGAGGAGTAGTGGTTGCTTTGCATAATCTGGGTATACCACTCAATTCTGTTGTCTCCAAAAACTTGTGATGATGATGCCTACATTTATGTTTCTCAGCTATTGTGTCCCAAGACCCCTTATGACCCTTTATGACCCTTTATGACCCCCAAGAATACACATCTTAGAGGTCTTAAAATGTCATAAAGGGTCATAAGAGGCTCCTAGGAGGGGCCAGATGAGCTTCCACCTTCACGCAGTTGGCCCTATTAAGTAGAGAATGTTAAACTATTCTCAAAACAAAGAGAAGCTCAATAATTTAAGGTCTCAATCCACAGAGATGGTGAAAAATGACGGGAATCAATGATGGAGAGTTTTTAGATATTGAGAATACGTATATGTAGTGGAGGCTAGAAGGGGATTTTGTGGAGATTTTCTAGATGTGGAGATTTGCTAGAGAGGGTTTCTAGATTGAGTACCAGTGTAGAGATGATGATTCAGTACTACGTTTATAAAACCTTCACAAATATCCCTTTTTTTGCCTCCACTCATACCTCTTCTAATGCAAGAGCATCTAGGGTGTAAGAGAAATCTTGCATCACCCAAAAATATTTCTATTTTTATATTCAATAAGGGTTATCTTGTGTAGAGCTATTATTTATGGAAACTTTCTATTTTTAGTAAGTTGGTCATACGATCTTGGAATGTTCTCATTTTACATGTGGAGGTTCATCTTAGTCATATCAGCCTGCCAGTAAAGTTTCATGGCTAGATCAGGTCTAGTTTTGAAGATATTGAAGATTTTCAGTATTGGCAGCAAGGTACAGAAACTTCGAACTCAGTTTTGAAGGCTTTAGAGGCCTCGGATGAGGTTGAAAATTTGGGTGACAAGCGCTTGCACCAATCAAGCCTGTAGAGCACTTCGTGGCCTTTCTAAAATGGGGTTATAATAGTCAATCAAGTCAAATGGTGATGACTTATGGTCTCCAAAAGTCAGGACACCTAAAATGGCAGAAAATAATTTTCCTTCAAAATTTTTGTTCAGGTTTCAAAAGTTATTTTGAGCTGACTTTGATGTAATAAATTGAAAAATAAAATAATTCCAAGTTTGGTCAGCCCTAAGGGCTAAATTTTTGGAACCTTCTCAGGCGGTGGAAAATGCCTATATAAAGAAGGCCCATAGTGTTGTCTAGGGTAGTTCTGGGTAGCAGATCTGGGTATTGATTTGAGGCTTTGTCCTATAGAATATTGTAAGGGAATGCCCATGTGGCTTTACATTATAATAAAAATATGATAAACACCATCTCTCCAAGAGCAAATAAGACCATCCAATCCTCAAATAATCATCAGAATGACTCTCACCAAAACCATCTGCCTACGAGAGTCCGTGATAGGCAAATCCACTGAAAAATGACATGCACTTCGTGGCCTTTCTGAAATGGGGTTATAATAGTCAATCAAGTCAACTGGTGATGACTTATGGTCTCCGAAAGTCAGGCCACCTAAAATGGCAGAAAATAATTTTCTTTCAAAATTTTTGTTCAGGTTTCAAAAGTTATTTTGAGCCTACTTTGATGTAATAAATTGAAAAATAAAATAATTCCAAGTTTGGTCGGCCCTAAGGGCTAAATTTTTGGAACCTTCTCAGGCGGTGGAAAATGGCTATATAAAGAAGGCCCATAGTGTTGTCTAGGGTAGTTCTGGGTAGCAGATCTAGGTATTGATTTGAGTCTTTGTCCTACAGAATATTGTAAGGGAATGCCCATGTGGCTTTACATATTGTAATTCTAAAAGTTTGTAATTCCACATTTGTGGAGATAATAAGAAGCCAATTTTTTGTTCTTGCATATTATTGTTGTTTTTCTATTTCTGTTATGTGTTTTTGGTATTAAGGGGAGCATCCTTCATCAAGTGGTATCAGAGTAGGAGAAACTAAGTGTGTAAATAGATCACCGACTGTGAGGCAATTTGCACCAAGACCATGGTTAGGGTTTCAGCGCACATCATGAAAATGCCTCCATGAAGAGAACATGATGGAAGAGCTAGTGTTGTAACACCTGAGGTTAGAGCACTCCAGAGACAAGTGCGAGAATTGCAAGAAGAGATTCATAGAAGAATGAATCTTAATGTTAGAGATGAAAGTGAGGGCGAAGCCAAAAAAGGAAATGATGATCAAGAAGAAGGCAAAATTTTGAATCAAGAAGAAGAAAGGCTTTTCCAAACCATTTCCAAGATAGGGAAAAGACCTAAGATCGAGGTTCCTGCATTTTCCAAAAATCTTAACCGAGAAGAATTGATCGACTGGATCAATGAATGTGAAGAATATTTTGAGTATGAAGATATTGAAGATCCTGATAGGGTCAAATTTGTGAAGGCCAGATTGAAAGGTCATGCGAAGATCTGGTGGCAAGAGATTCAATTGGAGTGACATAGAAGAGGGAAAGATAAAATCACAAGATGGGATCGAATGGTGGATAAATTGAAGTGATAGTTCATTCCCGTTGATTATGACCTTGACCTACCAAAGAAGATGCAAAGTTTGAAGCAAGCAAGAAGATCTGTTCAGGAGTATACAGAGGAGTTCTATCAAATCCTCATCAGAATAGGCCATGCGAAAGTTGATAAGGAGAAAGTTGCTCATTATCTTAATGGGTTGAGGCCAAGCATTCAGGAGGAGCTAAATCTAGTTTGAATGAACAGTATTGAAGAGGCATACTAGTTTGCCCTAAAAGTGGAGGAAAAGCTGAATAAGAAGTTTGAGAGCAGACAAAATGGAAGAGGTCATGGTGGACGATCTAGTGGACGGTCATATGGAGGCCAAAATGAAGATTCAAAAAATAAGGATGAGGCTAGTAGTAGTCAAAATTAAAGAGGAAACAATTTCAATCATTTCCAAGATCAGAATAATAGAGATCAGAGAGGAAGAGGAAGAGGACAAGGTTTAAGAAGAGGAGGCTTCCGTGGAACATGTTTTTAGTCTGGAGAAGAAGTTCATAGGGCATTTGAATGTCTTTAACACCAAGGAAGGACAAATAGGAGGAATGAAGGCCAGGCCAGAGTGGCACATGTAGATAAAGATGCCAGATCATCAAATTCCAAAGATTTTGAATGACGAGAAATGTTGATTAACAGAAGAGTCCTGCTGAGTGGTGAGAATGAACCTAAACAAACGAGGAGCCTATTTCACACTAGATGCAAGTGTAAGGGTAAATGTTGTGATGTGATTATTGATAGTGGAAGCACTAACAATTTGGTGTCAAAAGAGATGGTGACAAAGTTGAAGCTCAAGAGACAGAAACACCCACATCCATATCAGATTGCCTAGGTGCAAGATGACCACAAGGTCATGGTCAGTGAATAGTGCCTGGTAAAGTTCAAGATCGGCGGGTACCAAGATGAGGTACTATGTGATATCATATCTATGGATGCATGTCATATGTTTTTGGGTAGACCATGGCAGTTTGACAGATGTGTTGTACATGATGTTCGTGTGAATACCTATTCCCTGACAAAGGATGGAGTGCGACATAAGCTAAAGCTATTAAAGGAGATCAAAGGAAAGGTATGTGGTAATGCAAGAATAACATTTGTTGATGGAAGAAAATTTCTAGATGGTATGAGGCATGAGCATGTGTGTTTTGCTTTAATTCCAAAAGCTGGTAAAGAAGAAGTAGAGGATGTACCTATAGAGGTTGCAGATTTGTTGAATGAGTTTCAGGATATTGTATCCGATAATGTACCTAATGGATTACCACGGGTAAGGAAGATTAGTCATTAGATGGATTTGATTCTAGGAGCCAGTTTGCCAAACAAGGCAGCACACAGAATGACACCAGCAAAAAGTGAAGAGTTGAACAAACAAGTACATGAGTTGTTACAGAAGGGATTCATTCAGGAGACCTTGAGTCCATGTGCTATACCAGCAGTATTAGCACCAAAGAAGAATGGAGAATGGAGGATGTGTATAGATTCTAGAGCAATAAACAAGATCACAATCAAGTATAGGTTTCCATTGCCACGAATGGATGATATTATAGATTGTTTGAGTGGAGTTGTGTATTTCTCAAAGATAGATCTAAAGAGTGGATATCACCAGATTCAGATCAAAGAAGGAGATGAATGGAAGACTGCCTTCAAGACAAAGGAAGGACTGTATGAGTGGTTAGTCATGCCTTTTGAGCTAACCAATGAATCAAGCACTTTCATGCGGCTCATGAACAAGGTTCTGAAAGAATTTTTGGGTAAGTTTTTCATTGTGTACCTAGATGACATTTTGATCTTTAGTAAGATATTGGAAGAGCATATGATGCATATTCATATGGTGTTTGAGAATTTGAGATATGAGAAATTGTTGATTAATTTGAAGAAGTGCATTTTTTTGAAGAAAGAGTTAGTGTATTTGGGATTTGTAGTTTCAGCAGAAGTTCTAAAAATGGACCCAGAGAAAGTACAGGCTATCCTTGAATGGCCTACTCCAAGGAGTGCTACTGAGGTAAGGTCTCTTCATGGTTTGGCTATCTTTTACAGAAATTTTATCAAAAAATTTAGCAGTATTTGTGGACCCTTGACTAAAATAATGAGAGGGGATAGAAAAGAGTTCAAGTGGACTAATGGGGTAGATAAGAGTTTTAAACTATTGAAACAAAAAGTTACAGAACAACCTGTTTTAGCACTTTAGATTTTAATAAGGTGTTTCAAGTAGACTGTGATGCTAGTGGTACTGTAGTAGGAGTTGTTATGAGCCAAGAAGGTAAACCTATTGCTTATTTCAGTGAGAAGTTAAATGATGCCAAGAGAAAGTATTATGTTTATGATAAGGAATTTTATCCTATAGTTCAGGCATTGAAGAAGTGGAGACACTATCTGCTTCCTAAGGAGTTCATTTTGTATACTGATCATCAAGCTTTGCAATATTTGAATAGTCAAGGAAAGTTGAATCAAAGGTATTTGAAATGGGTTGAGTTTTTGCAGAGCTACACATTTGTTTTGAAACATAGGAGTGGAAAGTCTAACAGGGTTGTAGATGCTCTTAGTAGAAGGCAACTATTGCTGATAGAAATGCAGATTAAAGTGGTTGGGTTCAAGGAACTCAAGAATTTGTATCTAGAGGATCCTAATTTTGGTGAAGCTTGGAAAGTTTGTAAAGAACCTGTTACTCTAGACAGAACGAAGTGGATGGATTTTATCATCCAGGATGATATGCTATTAAGAGGGAGTTAGTTATGCATTCCATGAAGTTCTATGAGGGAGAATCTCATCAAGGAGAAGCATAGCGGAGGCTTGGCTGAACATTTTGGTCATGATAAAACCCTTGCTTTGGTCAGTGAGAATTATTATTGGCCACAATTGCAGCAAGATGTCAAGAAGTTTGTACAAATTTGCAGAGTATGTCAGATGGCAAAAGGAGTGAAGCAAAATATAAGGTTTTATCAGCCATTACCTGTACCAAAGAAGCCTTGGGAGGATATCAGTATGGAATTTGTTCTTGGATTACCGAGGACTCAGCAGGGACATGATTCAATTTTTGTGGTGGTTGACAGATTTTCAAAGATGGAACATTTCATTCCCTGCAAGAAGACTAACGATTCTCTTCATATAGCAAAATTATTTTTCAGAGAAATAGTGAGACTATATGGTTTGCCAAACACCATAGTTTCAGATCGAGACACCAAGTTTGTAGGCTATTTCTGGCAAACATTGTGGAAGAAGCTGAAGAAATATTTGAAATTCAGTTCATCACATCATCCATAGACTGATGGATAAATAGAGGTGTTGAATAAGAGTTTGGGAAATTTTCTAAGATGTTTGGTTGGAGATAAGCCGACAGGATGGGATTTGATTTTACCACAGGCAGAATTTGCATACAATAATTCTGTCAATAGGAGTACTGGTAAATCACCATTCTAGATTGTATATGGAAATAGTCCCAGAAATGCATCTGAGTTGAGAAGGATAGATCAAGGAGAAATAAGTAGTGCTGAAGCTGAAGATTTTGTAGAACATTTGAAGAACATCCATGAGGAGGTGAGGAGCACATTACCAAGATGAATGCATAGTATAAGGCTAAGGCAGATGAAAAAAGGAGGCATAAGTAATTTTAGGTTGGAGATGAAGTCATGGTTCATTTACGGAAGGATCAATTTCCAGTTGGTGCATATAACAAATTGAAAATGAAGAAGTTTGGGCCATGTAAAATACTAAAGAAGCATGATTCAAGAAATGCATATGAAGTAGAATTACCTACTGAGTTGAATATTTTACCAGTGTTTAACATTTTAGATCTAACAAAGTATCATGAGGGAGGTGTTGAAGATGAGATCACCACAACATAGTGGAGTATTCCAGCAACTAGTTTAGATACCAAAGAGATTGAGGATATACTGGATAGTCATGTTGGCAGAAGCACAAGGAACAGGACATATGAAGAATATCTGGTCAAGTGGAAAGGATGACTTGTTGAAGATTCATCATGGCAGACAAAGGAGGAGGTTAACCATCTTGTTTTTCCTCTACACACCTGAGATGTGACAGGGTCACTTCTCAAATTACCCCAGGTGTCTGATGCAGGAGCATCCAGGGTGTAAGAGCAATCTTGCATCACCCAAAAATATTTCTATTTTTATATTCAATAAGGGCTACCTTGTGCAAAGCTGTTATTTATGGAAACTTTTTATTTTTAGTAAGTTGGTCATACGATCTCAAAATGTTCTCATTTTACATGTGGAGGTTCATCTCAATCATATCAGCCTGCCAGTAAAGTTTCATGGCTAGATCAGGTCTAGTTTTGAAGATATTGAAGATTTTTGGTATTGGCAGCAGGGTACAGAAACTTTGAACTTAGTTTTGAAGGCTTTAGAGGCCTCGGATGAGGTTGAAAATTTGGGTGATAGGTGCTTGCGCCAGTCAAGCCTATAGAGTGCTTTGTGGTTTTTCTAAAATGGGGTTATAATAGTCAATCAGGTCAACTGGTGATGACTTCTGGTCTTTGAAAGTCGGGCCACCTGAAATGGCAAAAAATAATTTTCCTTCAAAATTCTTGTTCGGGTTTCAAAAGTTATTTTGAGCTGACTTTGATGTAATAAATTGAAAAATAAAATAATTCCAAGTTTGGTCGGCCCTAAGGGCTAAATTTTTGGAACCTTCTCGGGTGGTGGAAAATGCCTATATAAAGAAGGCTCGTAGTGTTGTCTAGGGCAGTTCTGGGTAGTAGATCTAGGTATTGATTCGAAGCTTTGTCCTACAGAATATTGTAAGGGAATGCCCATGTGGCTTTGTATATTGTAATTCTGAAAGTTTGTAATTTCACATTTGTGGAGATAATAAGAAGCCAATTTTATGTTCTTACATATTGTTGTTGTTTCTCTATTTTTGTTATGTGTTTGTGGTATTAAGGGGAGCACCCTTCATCATCTTCTCAAAATCTAGAAACTTTGGATATTGTTTCTCATCCATGCACGAAATGTGCTAGTGATCATATAAAATTACTTTTGCGATACTGGGATCAATTATGAGAAAGTAAACAACAAGATAATTTTATTATATCTTTCAATATTTCTTTTATCCATTCATATTTTTTGCCTTCTCTTATATTGGATACTATGCAATGTACATAAAGGCAAGGTGGTCATTATTCTCAATGATCAACAGGTATAAGTCTTCCAGCCCTTACCCAATAGCTAGGACTAAAGATAGCAGAGCTCAAGAGACCATCACAGTTGGTCTCCGTCCTTGGTCCATATACTAACAAAACATTTTACATTTTGTTAGCTCATCAAATGCGGTGATTTGGAAGAATTTAATGGATGATATTTTCATGTATAATGTACATTATTTTAGTTTGATGCTGAACAAATTTATCTACTTCACACATTTGTAGACATCGAACACAACCATAAAGAAGCATCCGCTCTCGTGGCTTGAGTAATGTAGGCCATGGGAGGAGATTCTTATGTATCATTGTGTTTGATGTCTACAAGTACACGGAGTTGATAAATTTGTGCAATGTCAACTTAATAATATGCATTATCATGAAAATATTCTATTAAATTATTTCAAATCCCCTCATTTGATGAGCTAACAAAATGTAAAATGTTTTGTTATTTATAATGGACCAAAGACGGAGACCAACTATGATGGTCTCTTGAGCTTTGTTTTCTTTACTATGCTAATCCGTCACTTTTTTTACAAATAGTAAAGCATTTCTAACAGACCCTCCATATGTCTAATGGATTGTCCTGTCAATAATATATTATAGAATATCAAATATCTGACATGCTCTGACAAATATGTACGATGGGACTGCTATACCACTGATGGACTATCCTATCAGAATATATTGCATATATGTCACCTTTCCGGCTGACCAAACGTCATAAAAATCATTTTTTGACACATTTTTCCCATAGTAAAATTATTATTTATGTGCCCAATTCTAACGGGTAATGATGTCAGAATACCGACAATTGTCACTTCCATCACCATTTTCCACACAAAAACATCGATGGACACATGTGTCAAAATTATGACAAATAGGCATTGCAAATCCAATACATGGCCATCAAAATTTGGCCTCAAATGTACTAGTGAGAGACAATCTCTATCAGATATAATCTTACAAAAAATTCCATGGAGTTTGATAATATATCGCAAGAATACCTATGCCACTGCAGGTTTTGTGAAAGTAGTACAAATGAGGGAGAAGTGGGCCACCTTGGTCAACCTATCCACCATCACCATAATGGCATTGTGGCAACAAGATGACATAAGAAGACCAACAATAAAGTCCATGGATATAATGTCCCACTTCTACTCGGGTACCTCATGTGGATGAAGAAGCCCACTTGGATGGTGGTTCTCTACCTTAACTCTCTGACACTCCAAGCATCTAGCCACAATCTCATCAATATGCATCATCATACCCGGCCAATGGAAAATTTGTCTCAAATATGCATGCAACTTCTTAACTCTAGGGTGCACTACATAGGGTTCTCTATGAGCCTCAAGAATAATGGAATCATGCAACCCACTAGAAGAAGGTACATAAAAGTGTCCCCTATGACGAAGAAGGCCATCAAGCTCAAGAGTATAATCTGAGAACTTTCCCTCAAGGGGTCTCTAAGCCTGAACCATCTGACAAACCTTTGAATAAAATCCATCCTCAGGCAAGTTTTGCAATATGCGCCCTCTCAAATATGTGCTAGAAGTCATAGCTAAAAGCTTGTGATGTCTCCTTCTCAAGGCATATGCAACTAGGTTCTTCTTACCCTTGATGTAATAAACATCAAAGTCATACTCACAAAGGAACTCCATCCATTTCCTCTGCCAAGCATTAAGATTAGGCTGAGTAAATATGTACTACAAACTATCATGGTCTAAATGAAGCTCAAACCAATGCCCCAATAGAAAATGTCACCACCTCACCAAAGCATGCACCACTACTACAAGCTCAAGGTCATGGGTAGGGTATTTAAGCTCATGAGTCTTGAGTTTCCTAGACTCGTAAGCAATAGCTCGACCACCCTGCATAAGGATTTCTCCAATCTCATCTAAAGATGCATCTGTGAAAACCACAAACTCTATTGAAGGATCTGACACTGCAATGATAGGTGCACTCCTGAGTTCTCTCTTGAGCTCCTAAAAATCTCTCTCTCACATCTTGGTCCACTTAAACTTATTTCCCTTTCTCTGAAGGGATGTGATAGCATGTGCCACTCTGGAAAACACCTCAATAAACCATCTATAATATCCTACAAGACCCATGAAGCTCCTGACCTTGGTCACAGTGGTAGGTGTTGGCCAATCCATGATAGCTCTAATCTTTGATGGGTCAACCATGATCCCATATCATGATGTCACATGACTAAGATAGTGAATCTTTGACCTAAAGAAAGAACACTTAGATAAGTTGTTGAACAATTGATTATCCCTCGAGCAATACAAAACCTGTCTAAAGTGCTCCTGATGCAGGAGCATCCTGGGTGTAAGAGCAATCTTGCATCACCCAAAAATATTTTTGTTTTTGTATTCAATAAGGGCTATCTTATGCAAAGTTGCTATTTATGGAAACTTGCTATTTTTAGTAAGTTGGTCTTACGATCTCAAAATGTCTAATTTTACATATGGAGGGTCATCTCAGTCATATCAGCCTGCCAGCAAAGTTTCATGGCTAGATCAGGTGTAGTTTTGAAGATATTGAAGATTTTTGGTATTGGCAGTAGGGTACAGAAACTTCAAACTCAGTTTTGAAGGCTTTAGAGGCCCCGGATGAGGTTGAAAATTTGGGTGACATGTGCTTTGCAAAGCCAAGCATGTAGAGCACTTCGTGGCATTTCCAGAATGGGGTTATAATAGCCAATCAGGTCAACGGGCGATGACTTATGGTCTTCGAAAGTTGGGTCACCTGAAATGGCAAAAAATAATTTTTCTTCAAAATTTTTGTTTGGGTTTCAAAACTCATTTTGAGCCAACTTTGATGTAATAAATTGTAAAATAAAATAATTCTAAGTTTGGTCAGCCCTAAGGGCAAAATTTCTAGAACCTTCTCAGGTGGTGGAAATTGCCTATATAAAGAAGGCCCGTAGTGTTATCTAGGGCAGTTCTGGGTAGTAGATCTGGGTATTGATTCAAGGCTTTGTCCTACAGAATATTGTAAGGGAATGCCCATGTGGCTTTGCATATTGTAATTCTGAAAGTTTGTAATTCTACATTTGTGGAGATAATAAGAAGCCAATTTTCTGTTCTTGCATATTATTGTTGTTGTTTCTCTATTTCTGTTATGTGTTTGTGGTATTAAGGGGAGCACCCTTCATCAGCTCCTCATGCTCCTGCTCATTTTGAGAGTAGATCAAAATATCATCCAGGAACACCACCAAAAATATGTATAAGAATAAGTGAAATACTCCATTCATGAGGCTCATGAATATGACTAGAGAATTCATGAGTCCAAAAGAAACCATGGTGAACTCATAATGGCCATAATGTGTACAAAATGAAGTCTTATGGATATCACTCTCCATAATCCTCAACTGATGGTACCCTGACTTAAAATCAATCTTAGTGAATACACGGGCAACCTAAAGCTAATCAAATAAATCATCAATCCTAGGAAGCAAATACCGATTCTTAATGGTCACTTTATTCAATTGTTGATAATCCATGCACAACCTAAGAGATTCATCCTTCTTCTTAACAAAGATGATAGGTGCACCCCATGGTGACACACTAGGATGAATATGCCCTTTCTCCAAGAGATCCTCCAAATGAATCTTGAGCTCATTAAACTCATGAGTAGTCATCCTATAAGGTGCTCAAGATATAGGCTCATCTCCTGGCACAAGGTCAATATGAAAATACATTGTTCTAGGTGGTGGCATACTAGGTATCTCTAAAGTAAAAACATTTGCAAACTCTTGCAAAATGGGATGGTCATCGAGGGAAGTCTCCTTCTCCACCTCCTCCTCTTTGTCACTGATAGTGATAGCGAACAACTTACACCCCTTTTCAATGCACCACTTAAGCTGCATAACAAAAATCACATGAAGAGATATGGGCCTCTAAACCCCTAAAATCACTGAGGACACACCAAAATCATCCACACACTCAACTCTCTTCTTCCTATAATCCATCTTGGCATTGTGGGCATAAAGCCAATCCATGCCAAGAACAACATCATAGGATCCAAGCGGTGTGATATGAAGGTCAACTATAGTGTTCATATCCCCAATCTGCATCTGACATCAGCTCACCAAGGAACTAAATGACACCATATCACCCAAGGCTAACTCAACATCCCAACTCACATCCTACCTAGCTGCCACTAGCCCACAACACTCCACTATAAAAGGAGTAATGAAAGAATAAGTAGCTCCTAAATCAAAGAGAATGGAAATGCTACTACCTCCAATCCTACATGTGACCTCAATAACTATAGCTTAGTGCTCATTCATGTAGTTATCAACCACTAAAAATACTCAGTGTGATCTCCCCATGTCTCCCATTGTAGGTTCTGAAGTGTCTGCCCTCTGACTACCATCTAGACAACCTAACAGATAATCTCTAGAAATGTTTCCCATAGTACCATATGCATAACATGGGCCTCATGCCTGAATCTGAATCTCTTGTGGCCTAGACTATTGGTGTCCCCTTGCCATGCTAGATCCACTAAAACCACCTCTAGAAGACTATTGATTCCTAGCTAGAGGTGCATACTGAGTATGTGATCTTTGATCTCGTCGAGAACCCTATGAATACCATTGCTTGGGCTTAGAACCATGCTGACCCTAAGGATTCCTCTATTGTGACTTTTGTTGTTTCTATTGTGACTATGGCTGAGGGGCTCTAAATGACCATGATGAATGCCTCAGATTCCCCTTCGAATGGGATCTCTAAAAATCAGAAGACTAGGGTGTGGGATTATAGTTCTAAGACCTATCTCATGCATCATAAGATTTATTATGGATGTCCTCAGCTATCATGGCCCTCTTAATAGTGTAATGAAGATCTCCTAGTGGTACCATGCACACTCTATCATAAATAGCATAGTTCAACCCCTTAATAAAGTGGTTGGCCTATAGTTTCTCATCCTTCATATAATAAACATATGGAAGGAGTTCAAGAAAATTTCTCTCATATTGATCCACTATGAGACCCCTCTACTAAAGGTCTTGAAACTCATCAATCTGGCACTTCTTAAAGTGCTCTAACATTTATCTGTCTCTGAACCTCTCTAGAAAATTCTCCCATGAGAGGGTATCTATGACCAAGTGGTTCTTATACTCCTCCTTCCTTTTCCATGTAGAAGTAGTCCCTCTCAACATGTGCACTACAAAGCATGCCTTTACGTTTCTCTCATAAGGATAGAACCCAAAGCAACACTCAAGGCTTAAGAGCCATGCCTCAGCCTCAATCCCATATGTAGATCTTGTGAAAGGTGGTGGTTGAAGGTGAAGAAGCTCCCTAATCTGATCTCCTACATCATGGGGTGCTCTCTACACTACCTTAAGTAGTGGCTCTGGCATGTGAACTACCTCACCCTTATGATCTATCTATCCCTCAATAT